>JARBWK010000005.1:3020509-3313577 GCA_030556195.1 Anolis apletophallus
AACAATATAAAAATAGACATACACACTCTAAAATGCAATACAAAATACAAGATAAAAATACACAATAAAACATCATTAAAAACACAGAATAGTTAATACGGTCTGGCAACATTGGCATGGCATGGCATGATCATTATTGTTCAGCAGTGGAACTCTGCCCCTGAGTGGAGGCTCCTTCTATGGCCTCTTCTCTCCCTCGATCCCTATGATTCTATATTTTATATTACATGTAATAGTACTAGTAATATTGTAGCAGAAGTTGGAGTCCCAAAACTCCCAAGGTAAATACCTTTGTGCCTGGCTGCGGTTACTAGCGAGCGCTTGGACGGATGACGCGACAATTTTACTGCTGTTCAATGAAACCAGCCTTTATTTGCATGACATCAGCTGATGGGTCTGCCCCATGCAGAACGAGCTGCTGAAGGCCAGAGACCCCGATCATTTGCAGCACACAGGTTTTATACAAACAATGGTGGCAATATTTCAGTCCCACCCTTCTTCATGCATTGGCATTGGCTAGCATTCATGAACTCACACTACATTACCCAATTAAACAAAGCATTCTAGCATCTGAGTCCTATTTGCTAATAACTGTGGCGCAGTGTGAATTTCCATCATTGTTCTATGTTATTGCTTTATGAGCAAAGTGTTCTCAAATTGTTACATTACTACCGGGAAACCTGCCAAGTGGAAGCTTTCATTTGCCATGCGTCTTCTAGCCAAGTGTTAACTTTGTAAACAAATGCAGCATGGTAACTATTGGGGCCAATCACGGCTGCTTATCTTTCCAGAAGCACATGATGTTCCCTGACTAATCACAGCCTGTGCTTGTGTACCAATCAGAGTAGATTATTCTCGTCATTGTAGCTGGCAAGCTACCCCACTACTCTAAGCCTTTGCTGAGCAGCACTTTCTCCTGACATTACTTCTCTTAAAGCATCAATTTCTCCTTTATTCCTCCATTTTCTTTTTGTAAATGACTTTTTTGCCAATAAATCATTTGCAAAACATGATTCTATAGCCTAGATTGCATCCCAATTTGTCTCCAGTCCCTCTTTTTGATGCTTTTTGTCATTTTGACAAGGACAAGCAAGTTAGGAAGAAACCAGTGTGGATGGTGTAAGAAAGAAGGACACTGGTGGAGAGATTGTGAAGAGGAAGTGCCAGAGGAAAAAGAAGCAAGTGGAAGAGGTGGACAACAGAGAGGTGGACAACAGAGAGGGTCAGGAAGAGGAAGGGCCCAGGGGGCATACAGATCATACCAGGAGAAAGCAATTGTAGCTGCGGCTATTGAAGAGGAAGAGGAAGAAGAAGATGAGGATTGAAGGGTAGGCCAGGCTTTTCTCCTGCTGAACCCAGAAGAGCCCCTTGTTGCCGTAGAAATAGGGGATCGGTGAATAAAGTTCCTAGTAGATACAGGAGTGGACAAGTCCGTAATTAACAAGAAAATAGCACCCATTAGCAATGAACAAATTAAAGTAATTGGAGTATCAGGCAAACCACAGAAGTGTCCTTTGTTAAAGAAAAGAAGGTGCAACATAGCAGGAAGAGAAGTGATTCATCAACTACTGTACATACCAGAATGTCCAATTCCATTGTTAGGAAGGGACATGTTGGCAAAAATTAGAGCTAGATTAGAATTCTTGGAGACCGGCCAGCTAGAGCTCACTGTGCCAGGTCAGGAAGAATACCGATTGTTCAAATTAAAGGAGGTCAGGAAGAAAGAGATACAATGGGCCTGGGAACGTACACCAGGGGTATGGGCAGAAGATAATCCTCCGGGAATGGCAAAGTATGTAGCACCAGTGATCATCCAGATAAAGCCTGGATGCCTTCCCGTGAGAAAAGCACAGTATGCCATCAGCAGAGAGGCCGTGGAAGGGATCCAAGAACAGCTACACAAACTGTTGCAGAATGGGATCATCACACCAGGTAACTCACCATGGAATTCGCCCCGCCTCCCGGTCCTCAAGCCAGGAGGCGGGTACAGAATTGTTCAAGATTTGAGAGCTGTCAATCAGGCTACCGTCCCATTGACACCTGTCGTTCCAAATCCTTATATTATGATGAGTTTAATCCCAAGCACAGCAGTTTGGTTTTCAGTTCTGGATCTACGTGATGCATTCTTCTGCATCAGATTGGCCCCAGTGTCACAGCCCATCTTTGCATTTCAGTGGGAGACCCCAAAGGGAGGACAGCGTTCTCAGGTCACGTGGGCTCGTCTTCCTCAAGGTTATCATTTGTCCCCGACGATCTTTGGCCAAGCCTTAGCCAAAGATCTGTCAGAATTTGAGATCCCAGAGTCAGAAGGAGTATGGCTTCAATATGTTGATGATCTACTTCTAGCATGTAGAACAGAGCAAGGATGCAAACACTTCACACTAGAGATGTTAAAACTACTACAAGAGAAGGGATACAAAGTATCAAGGAAGAAAGCACAGTTGTGCCAGGAGAAAGTCAAGTACTTGGGGTTTGGGCTATCCCAAGGAAGCAAGGTCCTGGAAGTGGAGAGGAAGGAAGTCATTTGTGCAATTCCAACACCTACAGACAGGAGGCGGACGAGAGAGTTCCTTGGGACTACCTCGTACGTGAGACACTGGATTCCAGGGTACGCCGCAATAGCAAAGCCCCTTTACCAAGCCACAAGAGGAAGCAATAAAGACCCATTTGTGTGGACGGTGGAGTGTGACGAAGCCTTCAGAACTCTGAAGCAAGCCGTACTTTCCCTCCAGCATTAGGCCTGCCAAATCTAGAAAAACAGTTCTACCTTTTCGCTGCGGAGTGAGAAGGTACCGCTGTGGGTGTCTTAACACAACAGTTAGGTACATGGCAGCGGCCAGTAGCATATTTGTCCAAACAGTTAGACACAGTAGCAAGAGGCTTGCCTCCTTGTCTTAGGGCCGTTGCAGCTTCGGTGTATTTAATCAGAGAGGCCACCAAGCTTACGTTAGGGAGATCTCTTATCGTCCGAGTTCCCCATCATGTCAAAGCTTTACTAGATACAAAAGGACCGCGCTGGCTCACGAATGAAAGATTGACTAAATATGAGGGGGTGCTGTGTGATAATCCGCTTGTTTCCCTTGAAATGTGTCCCATGTTAAACCCAGCAACTTTGCTGCCAAGTCATTCAGAGCCCTTAGAGCATCAATGCATGGAAGTCATGGACCAAGTTTATTCCAGCAGGCCAGACTTGAAAGATTTCCCATTGGAGAAGGTAGATTTAACCCTTTTCACAGACGGAAGCAGCTTTGTGCGAGAGGGGTTGAGACACGCTGGCTATGCAGTGGTGATGTGGGAGGGAGAGGTTTTGGAAGAAAATCCTCTGCCTCCGGGAACTTCTGCCCAACTGGCCGAGCTTGTGGCTCTCACCCAAGCTTTGAAACTGTCCGGGGGACAAAGGGTTAACATCTATACGGATTCCCGTTACGCGTTCATAATGTTACATGCTCACGGAGCATTGTACAGGGAAAGAGGCTTTCTGACTTCAGCTGGAAAGGCCATAAAACATGCTGATGCTATAATAGCCCTGTTAGATGCGGTTTGGAAGCCAGAGAAAGTGGCTGTAATGCATTGTAAAGGGCACCAGAGGGGAAATGATCCGGTGGCTCAGGGAAACAGGCAGGCTGATCTGACAGCTAGGGAAGCAGCACTCCAGAAACCAGCATCCGTAATGTTAGAGACAACAAGCTCAGGCCCACAGGTAGAGAAATGCAATTACACCAAGGATGAGGAGAATTGGGCCCTGAGTGAGAAAGGAGAATGGAAAGGAAACATTATCGTGATGCCAGATAACCGTGTCTTCATCCCAAAGGATAAGGCATGGCACATAGTCCAACATTTCCATGAAAGCACCCATTTAGGTAAATCCGCATTAGCAGCCTTGCTAGAGAGGCAAATGTACATAAACGGCTTGCACAGTTTAACCGCCGCCGCAGCTCATAGATGCTGGACGTGTGCAAGAAACAACCCGAGGGAGGGGCCGTTAAAGGCTCCTGGAATTCAGCACCAAGGCAGCACCCCCTTTTAAGTTTTGGTGACCGATTTTACAGAAATGCCACCCAGTGGTGGGTTTCAGTACTTGTTGGTTTTCATTGATTCTTTTACTGGGTGGCCGGAAGCTTACGCAACCAGGACAGAGAAGGCCACGGAAGTAGTGAAAGCCCTTTTAAAGGATGTCATTCCCAGATTCGGAATGCCTTTGCAGATTGGATCGGACAACGGCCCCGCCTATATACACCAGGTGGTGCAAGGACTGAGCAAATTGCTAGGTATCACATGGAAACTTCACTGTGCTTATAGGCCCCAATCTTCTCCACGTGCAGAAAGAGTTAACAGGACATTGAAGAACAGCTTGGCCAAGATTTGCCAAGAGACAAGATTAAACTGGAGGGTAGCATTACCCATGGCTCTATTCAAAATCAGGTGCACCCCACACAAAAAGACAGGACTGTCTCCCTTTGAAAGACTTTACGGGAGGCCCCCGCTAAATCTAAAGACCATAGAAGGATTATCTTTGAATAGTCATGTACTAGGAGATCAACAGACTTTGGAGCAAGTTCAGATTTTGGGGAGACAGTTAGAAAAGTTGAATCAGTACACGGCAGAGTTGCAGCCCCCGTTTCCTACCACGCCTCTTCATTGCTTTTCCCCAGGTGACGAAGTTCTCGTGAAGGAATGGAAGGTCCAACCGTTGCAACCGAGGTGGAGGGGACCATACATCGTCCTCCTAGCTACGCCCCCCGCTGTAAAGGTGCGAGAGATAAAGCCGTGGATTCACTACACGAGGATAAAGAAAGCACCAGCTGTTTGGGAATCCGCAGTCGATCCGGAAGACCCACTAAAGGTGAAGATCAGCAAGAGACATCAACACCCTGTTTGAGGGCCGACAAGGTCACAGAAGAAATCTCTACGGATACCACCGTCCTGCAGCCAAACAAATGTGACCCAACGGGAAGATGGGGGGCCAAAGACTTTCTCATTAAGATGGTGGTTTGGGATCTTAATGGGACATAGATATGAAAGAAAACCACCTGTGGGAGTAAGGACAGTGTTTGGATACATGGCTATAATTCTCATATTATACATAACGAGTACACGGAGGGTGGGACCAAAATCTTTTCCATAAGCTAATTACAAACATGACTCATGAACTTAGCCTCAATGACTGCTGGATCTGTAACCACGGCCCATCTACGCATTCGCAAGGATGGCCGATTGTACCCACCGCTCTGCTCACATTGCAGGGTTGGAACGGTACCAATGGTAAAACATCATATGTCAGACGCAGTACAGACAAGGCCCAGTTCATGATATCACACCGTCCCCCAGTCTTAGAGGCACCTTTGTGTTTTAAATGGGAGACAGATGGCACCGGATATCCCACCCAGAAGGAGGGAGAAAGGAGAATTGAGCTGTTTAACAGAGTTGATTTGGGAACTTACCCAGCATGTAATCACACCATCATGATACATGATCAATATTTGTCACATTGCACCCACAAGACCAATGGTACTTGGACCTGGGGAAGAAAACACTCAAACTGCACTCACATATTATATGGAAACCATCAGAAAGATGCTATAGTTAATCTAATGCAGGATCTCCTTGCTACCCATACTGGTAAACGGATGGAAAATCTGCCAGGAGGGTACTTATGGATATGTGGAGGGTGGGCTGGTCGAATTCTGCCCACCGCCTGGAGTGGAGTTTGCACAATGGGAGTTTTAGGGCCTGGAGGCTTAAAAATGTATCCAAGAAAGACCCCAGTTTCCAATTTACACATGCATGTGCAAAAGAGGTCAACTGATGTGATAACTAAATATGGGTACGACCCAGATAAGACCTACCTCACTGGTGCAGAAAGATTCCTGGCCATTACAAGTCCCAGACTGGGAGTGGCATGGAATATCAAACAGTTACGTGTGTTATCGTATGAATTAGAACAATTGGCAAATGAAACAGCCCAAGGAATAAATGTGGTGCAAATAGAAATCAACTCCTTGGCTGGAATGGTAATGCTGTGATTAGCCAGAGAACATCATGTGCCTTTAGACAAGAACACGGTCCTGATTGGCCAAGTAGTTCCCATGTGCGTTTGTTTACAAAGTAAGTGAATGGTTAGGAGACGCGCATGGCAAATGAAGCTTTCACTTGGCAGACAACCAGGGGAAAGCTCAGTAGCAATGTAACAATTTGGGAACACTTCGCTCATAAAGCAATAACATAGAACAATGATGGAAATTCACACTGCGCCATAGTTATTAGCAAATAGGAGTGAGATGCCAGAATGCTTTGTTTAATTGGGTAGAGTAAAATGGGTTCATGAATGCTGGCCAGTAATGTGCATGAAGAAGGGAGGGACTAAATGTTGACTCCATTGATGGTATAAAACCTGTACACTGGAAATGTTCGGGTGCTGTTCGCCAAGCGGCCCGTTTCCGCACAGGGTGGACGGACCCATCAGCTGATGTGATGCAATAAAGCTGGTTTCCTGAATCGCAGTAGACATTGTCGCGTCATCTCTTCCTTGCGCTCGCACTTTCGGCGGCCTGAGTGTCCTGGGAGTTTTGGGACTCCAAGTTACTGCTTCACAATCAAAGAGCATTCTGAACTGCACCAACTATGGAATTGAACAAAGCTTGGCACCCACAACTCTCACGACCAATAGAAAATACTGGCTGGGTTTGGTGGGCATTGACCTTGAGTTTGGGAGTTGTAGTTCACCTCCATCCAGAGAGCACTGTGGACTCGAACAATGATGGCTCTGGACCAAACTTGGCACGAATACTCAATATGCCCAAATATGAACACAGATGGAGTTTTGGGGGAAATAGACCTTGGCATTTGGGAGTTGTAGTTGCTGGGATTTATAGTTCGCCTAAAGGGGAAATCGATACCTTAACAGAAGAAATGTCAGAGAGAGGTGATGTATTAGACTAGAGTTGGAATAGCATAGCAAAGAAATAGCTGGCCAGCAATAGTGACGAGAATAATCCACTTTGATTGGTGCACAAGCACAGGCTGTGATTAGCCAGGGAACATCATGTGCTTTTAGATAAGAACACGGTCTTGATTGGCCTAGCAATTCCCATGTGCGTTTGTTTACAAAGTAAGTGATTGGTTAGGAGACGCGCATGGCAAATGAAGCTTTCACTTGGCAGGCAACCAGGTGAAGGCACAGTAGCAATGTAACGATTTGGGAACACTTTGCTCATAAAGCAATAACATAGAACAATGATGGAAATTCACACTGCGCCACAGTTATTAGCAACAGGATTGAGATGCCAGAATGCTTTGTTTAATTGGGTAGAATAAAATGGGTTCATGAATACTAGCCAGTAACGTGCATGAAGAAGGGAGGGACTAAATGTTGACTCCATTGTTTGTATAAAACCTGTTCACTGGAACAGATCGGGGTTCTGTCCGCCAGCGGCCACGTTTCCGCACGGAAGGAAGGACCCATCAGCTGATGTGATGCAATAAAGCTGGTTTCCTGAATCGCAGTAGAAATTGTCGCGTCATCTCTTCCTTGCGCTCGCAAGTAACTGTAGCCTTGGGAATTTTGGGACTCCAAGTTACTGCTTCACGCCTACAATGAAAGAGCATTCTGAACTGCGCCAACTATGGAATTGAACCAAGCTTGGCACACAGAACACCCATGACCAATAGAAAAACTGGCTGGGTTTGGTGGGAATTGACCTTGAGTTAGGGAGTTGTAGTTCACCTCCATCCAGAGCGCACTGTGTACTCAATGATGGCTCTGGACCAAACTTGGCACGAATACTCAATATGCCCAAATATGAACACAGATGGAGTTTTGGGGAAAAATAGACCTTGGCATTTGGGAGTTGTAGTTGCTGGGATTTATAGTTCGCCTACAATGAAAGAGCATTCTGAACTGCACCAACGATGGAATTGAACCAAGCTTGGCACACAGAACTCCCATGACCAATAGAAAATACTGGCTGGGTTTGGTGGGCATTGACCTTGGCATTTGGGAGTTGTAGTTCACCTCCATCCAGAGAGCACTGTGTACTCAATGATGGCGCTGGACCAAACTTCTTGGCACGAATACATAATATGCCCAAATATGAACACAGATGGAGTTTTGGGGGAAATAGACCTTGACATTTGGGAGTTGTAGTTGCTGGGATTTATAGTTCGCCTACAATGAAAGAGCATTTTGAACTGCACCAACTATGGAATTGAACCAAGCTTGGCACACAGAACACCCATGACCAATAGAAAATACTGGCTGGGTTTGGTGGGAATTGACTTTGAGTTTGGGAGTTGTAGCTCACCTCCATCCAGAGTGCACTGTGTACTCAATGATGGCTCTGGACCAAACTTGGCACGAATACTCAATATGCCCAAATATGAACACAGATGGAGTTTTGGGGAAAAATAGACCTTGGCATTTGGGAGTTGTAGTTGCTGGGATTTATAGTTCGCCTACAATGAAAGAGCATTCTGAACTGCACCAACGATGGAATTGAACCAAGCTTGGCACACAGAACTCCCATGACCAATAGAAAATACTGGCTGGGTTTGGTGGGCATTGACCTTGAGTTTGGGAGTTGTAGTTCACCTCCATCCAGAGAGCACTGTGTACTCAATGATGGCGCTGGACCAAACTTGGCACGAATACGCAATATGCCCAAATATGAACACAGATGGAGTTTTGGGGGAAATAGACCTTGGCATTTGGGAGTTGTAGTTGCTGGGATTTATAGTTCGCCTACAATGAAAGAGCATTTTGAACTGCACCAACTATGGAATTGAACCAAGCTTGGCACACAGAACACCCATGACCAATAGAAAATACTGGCTGGGTTTGGTGGGAATTGAATTATACACAATACTGTCCCATACAACAGTTTCAGGGGCAGGACGGTCTGTTGCACCAATCATAAACCACTCAATGTGAATCAATGTGGATTATTATTAATACATCTAACAAACGGCTCTATGTTGAACCAATATCACTTACAGTGCAATGTGCTCACATATACAATTCAGCACATATCCCCGGTATTGTGGACATCAATTTCGGACTCTTGGTCTATACGGGAGGTCGCTAAGTATGGAATAGTACAGAGTGAACATAGAGCTCCATGGCTACGGGTTTACATATACATCAACATAATCTAATAGACAGTTACAAAGCATATCGCTACATACCGCGTTGGCGCTTCTTTTTACAATTCGCTGGTGCAAATCGCCTCCCGGGCTGGAATCAGCACCGGGATGAAGGGGAAGCCGGTTTAAGTAGCTTACAGGTTAATCAGTACAGGTGTGTTATAGCAGCAAAGTTTGGACCGATAGTATCTCGTTTAATCCGAAAGGAGACTCTCAGGATAGTAATAAAATCCATTTTCTTTCTACTGTTAGTAGTATCCTTTGTTTATCGCAGTGGGGGGGAATATACCGTCTCCAGTCCTATCACTTTCAGGGTCTGCGGGTCTACTCTCATTTGTGCACAGTGTTGGTAAAACTCTGAATCTGTGGAGCCACACCTTATCCTGGAAAGGTGTTCCATAATCCGGACTTTAAGACTTCTGGAGGTCATACCTGTATAATATTTATTACATCCACAGCTGCATAAGATGGCATAAATGACCCCTGTGGACGTGCATATGATTTCATCTCTAAGATGCAGTGTTCTACCTGTTTTTCTATTTTGGATAGTATTGCCAGGTGTGAGTAAGGGGCAGATAGGGCAGCTCCCGCATTTTTGGTGCCTGGGTTGGTGGCCTGTGTCCTGGATGTCACTACATGGTTACTATGTATCAGGTATTCTCTCTGATTTTTGGTCCGTTTGTATGCAATACAAGGGGGTGTTTCTAGTCCCGGTATGGATGATACTAAAGGCCAGAATTTCCTCACTATATTTTGTATTTGTCTAGAGTGTGGTGTTAGAGTGAGAGGCCATACAAGTTTAGGTGTGGTGTTGCTATTCTCTTTGTGCAGCAATCTGTTCCTGGCTATGGAGTCGGCTTTGTGTTTAGCTTGTTGTATAATAATAATAATAATAATAATACTTTAATATTTGTGAGTCGCCCTCCACCGACGGTGCTCCGGGCGACTTACAACAGTTAAAACAGTGTACAACAGTTTAAAAAAACATGAAGGATAACCAGGAGGGGTGGCTCAGGTAGTTCAAGGAACCGAGCCAGTCCCAAACGCTAGGCGAAAAAGCCAGGTCTTCAAGGCTGGCCGGAATCCAGATAGAGTCAGAGAGGCTCTGAGGGCGGGCGGCAGTGAGTTCCAAGTCACGGGGGCCGCGACGGAGAAGGCTCTCCGCCGAAGTTTCGCCAGTCTGGCCTCCCGCACTCCAGGAGTAATCAGGCGGTCACCGTTGATGGAGCGAGCTGGCCTCTCGCTGCATTGGGCCGTCAGCCGGTCGCTCAGATAGGAAGGCCCAATGTAGTGCCGGGCTTTGAAGGTGAGCACCAGAAGTTTGTAAAGGGCTCTAAACTCCAGGGGCAGCCAGTGAAGTTCTTTAAGAATGGGGAGATGTGATCCCTCACTGATGACCCAGAAATGAGTCTAGCTGCGGCGTTATGGATGCGTTCAGCCTCTTAGTTGTTATCTGGGGAGGCCCACATATAGGGCGTTGCAGTAGTCGAGGCGGGAGACGACGGTGGCGTGGACCACCGTCCTCAAGGCCTCGGGTGGAAGGTAGGGGGCCACCCGACGGGCCCTGCGGAGGTGGAAGAAGGCGCCGTTTGTTGCCGCCTGGATCTGTGCCTCCATCGTGAGATTTTCGTCCCAGGATCACTCCCAGGCTTTTTACCGCCGGGCAGGAGCCAAGGACTCGCCCTCGAAGAGTGGGAGTGGAGGGCGGGGGTCGGGACGGCCAGGCCAGAGGATCTCCGTTTTAGCCGGGTTAATCTTGAGTCTATATGCTCTGAGCCAGTCCGTCACCGCCCTCAGTCCGAGGCTGAAACTGTCCGGTACTGACGATGACCCCGGTCGAGCTTCAGGAGCAGCTGCGTGTCGTCGTATTGGTAGCAGGAGAACCCATGGCTCCTAGCGATGCTGGCCAGGGGCTGGATGTAGATGTTAAAGAGGGTGGGAGATAGAATGGCGCCCTGAGGAACTCCACACTCCAATACGTTTTCAGAGAGACTTGACCCTGCCACTGACCCGCTGCGAGCGGCCTCGCAGGAACGATTCCAGCCAGGACAGAGCCCTGTCTTGGATCCCGGAGGCCGCCAGGCGATGGAGAAGCAGGTCGTGATCGACGGTATCAAAGGCCGCCGTAAGGTCCAAAAGGACTAGGATTGCCGAGCCTCCCCGGTCCAGTTGACGGCGGATGTCATCAGTAATTGCCACGAGAACGGACTCCACTCCGCGGGCCCGCGGAAGCCCGACTGGGACGGGTCCAGGCCCCGGACTGATCTAAGAAGACCCGAATTTGGCTTTCTACTGCTCGCTCAAGGAGCTTGCCCAGGAAGGGTAGGTTGGCAACCGGGCGGTAGTTAGCAGGGACTTCGGGATCAAGCAATGTCTTTTTCAAGAGGGGGTGACTCTCGCCTCTTTCAGGGAGTCCGGGGGAAAGTGCTTGTTTCGAGAGAGATTCACCAGGTCCTCAGAGCGCCGGACAGAATGTCAATATTGGACTTGATTAGATGTGATGGGCAGGGATCCGTTGGGCAGGTCGTCGCTCTCGCCCGGTCACCAGCTTTCTCACCTCCTCCATTGTTAGAGGGCTGAACTCTGAGAGACGCTGTCCAGTTGTCCGAGTGGGGGCTGGGACCTCGGGCCATCTTCCTCGGGGATCGATGGTAAATCCTTCCGAAGGGCCGCGATTTTTCCAATGAAGTGTCTTTGGAAGTCGTCAGCAGTTAACGCCGAGTTGTTGGGTTCCCTGTGGGGGGGGCGAGGAGGCTCCGGACAACTTTGAAGATCTGCGCCGAGTGGGAGCCCGCGGCAGAAATCTGGGCTGCGTTATGGGATCTCTTTGCCTTTTGATCTCGAGTTCATATAGCCTGTGCTGGGCTCTATAAGCGGCTCTGTTTTCTGCGCTCGGCTTTCGTCGCCAGGAACATTCAAGTTGCTTCCTCCGATGTTTTATCTGCTTCAGATGTGTTGTAAACCATGGAGAGCAGGTTTTCCTTGGGCGGAAGGGGCGCCTTGGGGCTATCTGGTCAATGGCCCTAGAGAGCACACTATCCCATCTGGCGACCAGATCTGACAGAGATCCTCCGGGACTTCCAAGGGTTCCAGCGCCGCTGCAAAAGCCTTTGGGGTCATCGCGCTCTTTTGGCGGGCCAGAATAGGCCTAGGCTCTGGTAGCGTTGCGAGGGGGATGTTGACCTCTACCCTCACGGTCAGGTGGTCCGACCAGGCACTGCTCTGGTATCACGGTTGTAATGCAAGACCCTGACTGAAAATCAAGTCCAGTGCATGGCCAGCTTGGTGGGTGGGACCAGTGGCTGTCCTGGAGAGGTCGAGGGCATCCATGTGCATAAGGAATTCTCGTGCAGCGGGTGAGAGAGGGGACTGTGTCCGGATGGAAATTGAAGTCGCCCAGTATAAGAAGCCGGGAAACTTCAAGGCCCAGTCCACGATCAGATCCTGTAAGGCGGAAGTGGCTTTGGGGCCCCGGGGCCCGGTACCCGACCAGGATCCCGCTCAATAGTTCCTCTCCAAGGGTACCCCCCAGGCTTTCAATGCCGCACCACTCCGGGGTTTGGAGAACAGAAGTGGTAACCGCGTCCTTGCCAACCAGTCCAACCCCCAGCTCGATCTATAGGTCTTGGGCGGTGGAAGGCTCGAAAGCCTGGGGGCTATTTCCTGGAGGAGGACACAGTCACCGTCCTGAGTCCACATCTCTGTGATGCAGGTGGCCTCCGCGTTCTGTTCTGCGATGAAGTCCCGCAGGGTGGCCCGCTTGTTGCAGATCGACCTCGCGTTGAAGAGTAATAGTGAGGGCCCAGGTGAAATGGGTGTTTGCTGGCGGACATGACAGGTGATGGGACGGAGCCAGGTTGAAGGGATCTGCGGCTCTGATAGGAGGAGGGTGGGTTGGTGTTCCTTGCCCTCCTCTGCCCACTGATTACTGGGATAGGGCAGATGGGAGCGCCTTGGTACTGATGGTTATCGCCGGGCGCTGAGTTTATGCACGCCCCCGAAAAGGGGACGTTGGGGAGGCCTGATTTTGATTGCAGACTTGTGGCGGCGGGTGGGGACGATGGTTGTGTCGTGGACGGGCCGGCGGGAGCTCTGAACCTTCGAGCCCAGAAGGTTCTGGTCCTAAAGGGACCGGGATTGTCAACTGGGGGGAATGTCAGGCCCTCATTGGGGGGGGGACTTGGACGGGTGCTGGAGGACTCAGTTGCCGGTGGGACGGAGGGAGCAGTGGGGACAGTGGGGGCAGGGGCCATCTGCTCCTCTGTGTCTCTGGGAGGGCTCACCTGCCTCGATTCAGGATGGAAATCAGTGTCCTCATTCGTCCATTGCTTCAAGGCTTCTTCCCTCGTATCTGGGCTGCCACTCTGACTGCGGTGCTGGTTCCGCCCATCGCCTCTTCCAGTGTGACTGGAGGCCGCCAGTCACCCGATTAGGGTAGCCCCTCTCTCTAAGGTTCTGGGCCAGGGTGGAGGCATCCCGTTCATAATGGGTGTCAAACGATGAATTCCTTTTTAACCTAAGCATCTGCGAATAAGGAAGGCTTCTTTTTAGTGACGGAGCATGGAAGCTATCATAATGAAGTAGGGAGTTCCTATCGGTGGGTTTTTTGAAATTTTGAACCTTGAGGCGCCCTTTGTGTAGGAACACCTTCAGGTCCAGGAAATTTACCGTGGTCTTGCTAATCGTGAACGAGAATTTAATGTTCTCGTGCCAGGTGTTCATCCAGTCTTTGAACTTGTCTATATCAACTGTTTTATCCAGAATTCCAAAGATGTCGTCTATGAATCTATGATAGCTAATAATATGCTTAGCCATAAAGTTGGTGGGACTAGGGGTAAGATGTCTAGTTTCTAGATTATCCATGAATAAATTGGCGATACTCGGCGCTGTAGCTGCACCCATGCTTACTCCGGATTTTTGTAAATAGAAATTATTTTCAAACGAGAAATAATTATAGTCTGTGGTACAGTCGTATAATTCTAACAGAAAGTGGGTCGGGGATGTCTAGGTAGGGGCCTATTATCAAAGATGTCTTCCAATACAGATCTCGATTCCTCAATAGGAATGTTGGTGTACAAAGATTCGACATCAATAGTTATGAGCCAATCTCCCTCGGATATGTGTCTATTTTCTATGGTATTGATGAAATGCGTACTGTCTTTTATGTACGATTTGGTTTTAGCTACATGCGGCTGGAGCCAAGAATCCAGGTATTTACAGATAGGTTCTAATAAACTGTCGTTGGCCGAAATAATAGGTCTACCTTTAGGAGGTCTGTGTGCTTTATGAATTTTTGGATTGTGGTAAAATAGCGGCGACCTAGGTGTCTCATTATGTAGAAATTTAGCCAGCTTCTGGTCAATGTAACCTAATGTTTCTGCTTCATGAATAATGTCTCGGATAATCCGGGAGTATCTGCTAGTAGGGTCTTGTGGCAGGGGTTCATACACCCTGGTATTATTCAATTGGGAGTATGCCTCTGTGATATAGTCTATTTTACTAAGTACCACCGTGGCTCCTCCTTTATCTGCTTTCCGGAATATTATGTCCGGATGGCTGCCTAGTCGTTCCAGAATGAGTCTTTCATTCCTGCTTAGATTGGAATTCTGGTTATCCTTATTATGGTTGATCTTTGATATCTCTTGGGTGACTGTTTGCTCAAATGTTCTTACATTATGGGAGGTGGATGGAGGAGTGAAGGAGCTTTTGATGTAGAATTTGGGTAGGCTCTCAGCGGGGGGCCCTGCATTGTCTTTAAAGAACTCTTTTAGCCTAATATTTCTAAATAACACAGATAAATCTTTTCTAATGTCAAGTGTAGAGCAGCGTGGTGTGCCCACGAAAGAGAGTCCTTTATTTAATACCAACATTTCATCCTCAGAAAATACATAATCAGATAGATTCACAACTAATACCTTCTGGCCCGCCTCCTCCCCCCGCGAAAATTTCCCCCACGTTGGGGTTTATTGCGGTTTCTCAAATTATAATTATTGCTGGTGGAGGGGCCCTGTTCAGCATTCGGCTGTTGCCTTGAATCTTCTTCAGAGTGGTTAGACCCTTCTGAATAGAGTGATTCATTAGAAAAAGATACCCCTCTGGAGGGCGGATGAAATGAGGATTTAAGCTTCCAATTATACACCTTCCCAGATTTATAATCATTCTCATTTGTTGATTTTCATTTTTTTGAGATCCGCATATAGGTTATCACATTTCTTTTTTAATTCTGCTAGCTCCGCAGCTGTAATGACTGTGTCATTCTGTGATTTTAAAACTGCAATGTCTGTTTGCAATCCTGCACACACAATATTAGATTTTTGGATAAGAAGAACCATGACGTCAATGGAACACTTGGTTAATATGGCGTTCCAGTTATTAATAAATTCTTTATCTTCTACAAAATTGCCTGGAGGTAAAAATATCCTCAATCCTCTGGGGATACGTTCCCTGCGGACGTAGTCCGCTAAGCTGGCTACATTGAGCTGTATTCTCAGCAGGCGTTCTTCTTTGGCCGCTAATGATTTAAGCACATCAGCTGCCTCAGGGTTCGCAGGTTGAGGTGCTTGTTCTCCTGGAGCAAAGATAGAGCTATCTCCTATAATATCTTTAATTTGGTCAGGGTTGAATGATTTGATAGTGTTAGCCATGTTGCTAAACAAGGTAACTCAATACACAACGATATGTCCCTCGGGACAACTAAATTATACACAATACTGTCCCCATACAACAGTTTCAGGGGCAGGCCGGTCTGTTACCAATCATAAACCACTCAATGTGAATCAATGTGGATTATTAATAATAATCCACATTGATTCACATTGAGTGGTTTATGATTGGTGCAACAGACCGGCCTGCCCCTGAAACTGTTGTATGGGACAGTATTGTGTATAATTTAGTTGTCCGAGGGACATATCGTTGTGTATTGAGTTTGGTGGGAATTGACCTTGAGTTTGGGAGTTGTAGCTCACCTCCATCCAGAGTGCACTGTGTACTCAATGATGGCTCTGGACCAAACTTGGCACGAATACTCAATATGCCCAAATATGAACACAGATGGAGTTTTGGGAAAAATAGACCTTGGCATTTGGGAGTTGTAGTTGCTGGGATTTATAGTTCGCCTACAATGAAAGAGCATTCTGAACTGCAACAACGATGGAATTGAACCAAGCTTGGCACACAGAACACCCATGACCAATAGAAAATACTGGCTGGGTTTGGTGGGAATTGACTTTGAGTTTGGGAGTTGTAGTTCACCTCCATCCAGAGAGCACTGTGTACTCAATGATGGCTCTGGACAAAACTTGGCACGAATACTCAATATGCCCAAATATTTTGCATCTGTTACTTTTTAATTTATTCATTAATGACCTGGATGTAGGAGTGAATTCTGAGGTAGCAAAGTTTGCAGACGACACTAAATTGTTCAGGGTAGTTAAAAATGAAACTGATTGTAAAGAGCTCCAGAAAGATCTCTCGAAATTGAGTGAATGGGCAACAAAGTGGCAAATGCATTTTAACCTAAACAAGTGTAAAGTCATGCACATCGGGGGCAAAGAACCCCAACTACACCTACAAATTGATGGGGTCAAAGCTTTCCGAGACAAACCAGGAAAGGGATCTTGGGGTTTTGGGACAGCTCAATGAAGATGTCAACCCAGTGCGCTGCAGCAGCGAAAAAAGCAAATTCTATGCTAGGCATGATCAGGAAGGGAATCGAAAATAGGTCGGCAAATGTTGTATTGCCTCTCTACAAATCTATGGTAAGGCCACATTTGGAGTACTGTGTACAATTCTGGTCTCTGCACCTCAAGAAGGATATAACGGAACTGGAAAAGGTACAGAAAAGGGCAACAAGAATGATCCAAGGGATGGAGCGGCTCCCTTATGAAATCAGGTTGCAACGCCTTGGTCTTTTCAGCCTTGAAAGACGGCGTCTAACAGGTGACTTGATCGAAGTGTATAAAATCATGCATGGGATAGAAAAGGTGAATAAAGAAAAACTGTTTTCTCTGTCACACAACACTAGGACTAGAGGGCACTCCCTGAAGCTCCAAGGTAGGAAAGTTAGGACTAATAAAGGGAAATATTTCTTCACCCAGAGGGTCATTGGGTTATGGAACTCACTTCCAGAGGAGGTTGTGACAGCGGTCAGCCTGGACAGCTTCAAGGCAGGATTAGACAGATTCATGGATACCAAGGGAATCAGTAGTTACTGAAATGGACATCCAAGTGCCACCTCTGTGTTGATGGAGGCAGGCAGGATTTTCCCCGGCACTGGTTGTGGGGGGCCGGGAGCAGGTGAGGGTTTTGCCCTCCCTTCTGCTCGAGATCCCCGTGTACAACTGGTGGGCCACTGTGTGACACAGAATGCTGGACTAGATGGGCTGAGGTCCGATTCAGCATGGCTCTTCTTATGTTCTTATGTTCTTATGAACACAGATGGAGTTTTGGGGGAAATAGACCTTGGCATTTGGGAGTTGTAGTTGCTGGGATTTATAGTTCGCCTACAATGAAAGAGCATTCTGAACTGCACCAACGATGGAATTGAACCAAGCTTGGCACACAGAACTCCCATGACCAATAGAAAATACTGGCTGGGTTTGGTGGGCATTGACCTTGAGTTTGGGAGTTGTAGTTCACCTCCATCCAGAGTGCTCTGTGTACTCAATGATGGCCCTGGACCAAACTTGGCACGAATACTCAATATGCCCAAATATGAACACAGATGGAGTTTTGGGGGAAATAGACCTTGGCATTTGGGAGTTGTAGTTGCTGGGATTGATAAGGAACTGCATTAAGGGGCCGCGACATCAGGAAGCCTGAGGAAAGACTGTAGGATGGGAGGCGGGGCTTAGAGGAGGCGTGAGAGGGGGGTGGCCTCAGTCCGAGGGAGCCTCCTTGGGGGCGGGGCCAGAGCTGCATCCGGGCACTCGAGTCTAGGAAGGTTGAGAAAGACTGTATGGGAGGAGGCGGGGCTTAGAGGGGGCGGGGCCTCTGAGTCCGAGGGAGCCGCCTTGGGGGCGTGGCCAGAGCTGCATCCGGGCACTCGAGTCTAGGAAGGTTGAGAAAGACTGTATGGGAGGGGGCGGGGCTTATAGGGGCGGGCCTCAGTCCGAGGGAGCCTCCTTGGGGGCGGGGCCAGAGCTGCATCCGGGCACTCGAGTCTAGGAAGGTTGAGAAAGACTGTTTGGGAGGGGCGGGGCTTAGAGGGGCGGGGCCTCTGAGTCCGAGGGAGCCTCCTTGGGGGCGGGGCCAGAGCTGCATCCGGGCACTCGAGTCTAGGAAGGTTGAGAAAGACTGTATGGGAGGAGGCGGGGCTTAGAGGGGGCGGGTCCTCTGAGTCCGAGGGAGCCGCCTTGGGGGCGGGGCCAGAGCTGCATCCGGGCACTCGAGTCTAGGAAGGTTGAGAAAGACTGGGAGGAGGCGGGGCTTATAGGGGGCGGGGCCTCAGTCCGAGGGAGCCTCCTTGGGGGCGGGGCCAGAGCTGCATCCGGGCACTCGAGTCTAGGAAGGTTGAGAAAGACTGTTTGGGAGGGGCGGGGCTTAGAGGGGGCGGGGCCTCTGAGTCCGAGGGAGCCTGCGTGGGGGGCGGGGCCAGAGCTGCATCCGGGCACTCGAGTCTAGGAAGGTTGAGAAAGACTGTATGGGAGGGGGCGGGGCTTAGAGGGGGCGGGGCCTCTGAGTCCGAGGGAGCCGCCTTGGGGGCGTGGCCAGAGCTGCATCCGGGCACTCGAGTCTAGGAAGGTTGAGAAAGACTGTATGGGAGGGGCGGGGCTTATAGGGGCGGGCCTCAGTCCGAGGGAGCCTCCTTGGGGGCGGGGCCAGAGCTGCATCCGGGCACTCGAGTCTAGTAAGGTTGAGAAAGACTGTTTGGGAGGGGGCGGGGCTTAGAGGGGGCGGGGCCTCTGAGTCCGAGGGAGCCTCCTTGGGGGCGGGGCCAGAGCTGCATCCGGGCACTCGAGTCTAGGAAGGTTGAGAAAGACTGTATGGGAGGAGGCGGGGCTTAGAGGGGCGGTCCTCTGAGTCCGAGGGAGCCGCCTTGGGGGCGGGGCCAGAGCTGCATCCGGGCACTCGAGTCTAGGAAGGTTGAGAAAGACTGGGAGGAGGCGGGGCTTATAGGGGGCGGGGCCTCAGTCCGAGGGAGCCTCCTTGGGGCGGGGCCAGAGCTGCATCCGGGCACTCGAGTCTAGGAAGGTTGAGAAAGACTGTTTGGGAGGGGGCGGGGCTTAGAGGGGGCGGGGCCTCTGAGTCCGAGGGAGCCTCCTTGGGGGCGGGGCCAGAGCTGCATCCGGGCACTCGAGTCTAGGAAGGTTGAGAAAGACTGTATGGGAGGGGGCGGGGCTTAGAGGGGGCGGGGCCTCTGAGTCCGAGGGAGCCGCCTTGGGGCGGGGCCAGAGCTGCATCCAGGCACTCGAGTCTAGGAAGGTTGAGAAAGACTGTATGGGAGGAGGCGGGGCTTAGACTGTGAGGATTGTGGGAGTTGAAGTCAAAGGAAGGGCCTGAGGCTGTGAGGATTGTGGGAGTTGAAGTCAAGGAAGGGGCCTGAGGCTGTGAGGATTATTGGAGTTGAAGTCCAAAAGGAAGGGCCCTGAGGCTGTGAGGAATTGTGGGAGTTGAAGTCCAAAAGGAAGGGGCCTGAGGCTGTGAGGAATTGTGGGAGTTGAAGTCCCAAAGGAAGGGGCCTGAGGCTGTGAGGAATGGTGGGAGTTGAAGTCCAAAGGGGCCTGAGGCTGTGAAGAATGGTGGGAGTTGAAGTCAAAGGAAGGGCCTGAGGCTGTGAGGAATTGTGGGAGTTGAAGTCAAAGGAAGGGGCCTGAGGCTGTGAGGAATTGTGGGAGTTGAAGTCCAAAAGGTCCTGAGGCTGTGAGGAATTGTGGGAGTTGAAGTCCAAGGGGGCCTGAGGCTGTGAGGAATTGTGGGAGTTGAAGTCCAAAAGGTCCTGAGGCTGTGAGGAATGGTGGGAGTTGAAGTCCAAAGGGGCCTGAGGCTGTGAGGAATTGTGGGAGTTGAAGTCAAGGAAGGGGCCTGAGGCTGTGAGGTGTGGGAGTTGAAGTCAAAGGAAGGGGCCTGAGGCTGTGTGAGTTGGGAGTTGAAGTCCAAAGGAAGGGGCCTGAGGCTGTGAGGGTGTGGGAGTTGAAGTAGAAAGGAAGGGGCCTGTGGCTGTGAGGAATGTGGGAGTTGAAGTCAAAGGAAGGGGCCTGAGGCTGTGAGGTGTGGGAGTTGAAGTCAAAGGGAAAGGGCCTGAGGCTGGCTGAGGATTGTGGGAGTTGAAGTCAAAGGAAGGGGCCTGAGGCTGTGAGGATTGTGGGAGTTGTTGAAGTCAAAGGCTGAAGGGGCCTGAGGCTGTGAGGCTGTGATTATTGGAGTTGAAGTCAAAGGAAGGGCCTGAGGCTGTGAGGAGTGTGGGAGTTGAAGTCAAAGGAAGGGGCCTGAGGCTGTGAGGATTGTGGGAGTTGAAGTCAAAGGAAGGGGCCTGAGGCTGAAGTCAAAGGAAGGGGCCTGAGGCTGTGAGGGATTGTGGGAGTTGAAGTCAAAGGAAGGGGCCTGAGGCTGTGAGGGATTGTGGGAGTTGATGTCCAAAGGAAGCGTCCTGAGGCGGTGAGATTGTGGGAGTTGTGGGAGTTGAAGTCCAAAGGAAGGGGCCTGAGGCTGTGAGGATTGTGGGAGTTGAAGTTCAAAGGAAGGGGCCTGAGGCTGTGAGGAACTGTGGGAGTTGAAGTCCAAAGGAAGGGGCCTGAGGCTGTGAGGGTGTGGGAGTTGAAGTCAAAGGAAGGGCCTGAGGCTGTGAGGTGTGGGAGTTGAAGTCAAAGGAAGGGGGCCTGAGGCTGTGAGGAATTGTGGGAGTTGAAGTCAAAGGAAGGGGCCTGAGGCTGTGAGGAAGGGGCCTGAGGCTGTGGGAGTTGAAGTCAAAGGAAGGGGCCTGAGGCTGTGAGGTGTGGGAGTTGAAGTCAAAGGAAGGGGCCTGAGGCTGTGAGGGAGTGTGGGAGTTGAAGTCAAAGGAAGGGGCCTGAGGCTGTGAGGGATTGTGGGAGTTGAAGTCAAAGGAAGGGGCCTGAGGCTGTGAGGGATTGTGGGAGTTGGGGTCAAAGGAAGGGGCCTGAGGCTGTGAGGAATTGTGGGAAGGGGTCAAAGGAAGGGGCCTGAGGCTGTGAGGAATTGTGGGAAGGGGTCAAAGGAAGGGGCCTGAGGCTGTGAGGAATTGTGGGGGTTGAAGTCAAAAGGAAGGGGCCTGAGGCTGCTGTGGAATTGGGAGTTGAAGTCAAAGGAAGGGCCTGAGGCTGTGAGAGAATTGTGGGAGTTGAAGTCAAAGGAAGGGGGCCTGAGGCTGTGAGGAATTGTGGGAGTTGAAGTCAAAGGAAGGGGCCTGAGGCTGTGAGGAATTGTGGGAGTTGAAGTCAAAGGAAGGGGCCTGAGGCTGTGAGGAGGCTGTGAGGAATTGTGGGAGTTGAAGTCATAAGGAAGGGGCCTGCGTCTGTGAGGTATTGTGGGAGTTGAAGTCCAAAGGAAGGGGCCTGAGGCTGTGAGGGATTGTGGGAGTTGAAGTCCAAAGGAAGGGGCCTGAGGCTGTGAGGGATTGTGGGAGTTGAAGGCCAAAGGAAGGGGCCTGAGGCTGTGAGGGATTGTGGGAGTTGAAGTCCAAAGGAAGGGGCCTGAGGCTGTGAGGGATTGTGGGAGTTGAAGTCCAAAGGAAGGGGCCTGAGGCTGTGAGGATTGTGGGAGTTGAAGTCCAAAGGAAGGGGCCTGAGGCTGTGAGGGATTGTGGGAGTTGAAGTCCAAAGGAAGGGGCCTGAGGCTGTGAGGATGTGTGGGAGTTGAAGTCCAAAGGAAGGGGCCTGAGGCTGTGAGGAATTGTGGGAGTTGAAGTCCAAAGGAAGGGGCCTGAGGCTGTGAGGAATTGTGGGAGTTGAAGTCCAAAGGAAGGGGCCTGAGGCTGTGAGGAATTGTGGGAGTTGAAGTCCAAAGGAAGGGGCCTGAGGCTGTGAGGAACTGTGGGAGTTGAAGTCCAAAGGAAGGGGCCTGAGGCTGTGAGGAATTGTGGGAGTTGAAGTCCAAAACACCTGAAAGGCCCAAGTTTGCCCAGGCCTGCCCTATAGTGTAGTAGTTACCTTTTTGTGGGTGAGGCTTAAAGTACCCCCTAGGGGCCTGGCTCAGTTGGTTTAGGGAAGAACGGGGAGGCAAAGGCACACACACCCGGGAACCTCAAGGCCTCCTGCTTCTCCCCGGGAGAGCCTTGTTCCTTTCCCCCAGAGCTCTTGGCTGGACTCCTCCTCCATTCTATAGTTTTTAATTATCTATTATATAAATGGGTTCACGTCATGTGATGTATACCTCAAACAAAGAAACCTTACAACGCAGATACACAATACTTGCCAACAGAAATAGGCCTCAAGCAAGGTACGTTTGTAGCAAAGAAACTTTCCCCCAAAACCTAAAAGGCCCCCAAAACAACGAGAGAAAAAATAAAACTACATTTACCAGCATCCTCCGGGGGCCAAAGACTCAGCCAGCCTCTACATTCTGAACCTCATGATTGGCTGCCAAAAAGGGAGGATTTGCATAACTGCTGCACTGGCCAGCAAACATGAAAAGTCCGATCCATAATAAACTGCCAAAACAGAATAAGGAAAAGGCCTGAGCTAATCCCCATAACAAACACCCAAATCACTTCCAACCGAAAATTTACACCCCACAAACTCCCAAACCCCGCCCAAAATTGACAGTAAGACGTCATTAACTTGATTTCCCTAACTAGCCCTCACTTATTGGGAAGCTGAGTACGCTCTGAATTGACAGTAAGACTTCATTAACTGATTTCCCTAACTAGCCCTCACTTACTGGGAAGCTGTTTCTGAATTGACAGTAAGACTTCATTAACTTGATTCTCCCGACTAGGCCTCAGCTCATTGGACATTGTGTATGGCCTGAATTGACAGTAAGGCTTCATTAACTTGCTGTTCCTAACTAGGCCTCAGCTCATGGGACATTGTGTATGGCCTGAATTTACAGTAACCTACCTTGGCACACAGAGCCCCGACCATGCATGATGGGACTTGAAGTACCACCATGGAAAATGGGATTTGTAGTACTTCAAAACCCATCATCCCCACAGACCACTGTGGCCCAGAACCAAGACCAATAAAGACCCAACTTGGCACACCATGCCCCCCATGACCCACACTCCATCCAACTGCAGTTTAGAGGAGGGCACACCGTGGATGATTGGACTTTCTCGCATCTCCTAAAAAAGGGCACAGCAACGCGTGCCGGGTACAGCTAGTTTACTATATTTGTATACCACATGAGTGAAACATGGGTACAGTTGCGATGTATTTGAGAAAACACAAAACACCGGGAATGTGGCGCAGCTGGCTGGGAGTCAGCTGCATAAGATCTCTACTGACCAGAAGGTCATGAGTTCGAGGCCTGCACGGATCGGGGTGAGCTCTCAACCAATGGTGTCGCTCGTTGTCTGTATATATCTGTTGTATGTCTATGGCATTGAGTGTCTGCCTGTCTGTGTGCATTGTGATCTGCCCTGAGTCCCCTGCAGCGGGGAGAGGAGAAGGGCGGAATATAAATGATGCAAATAAATAAATCGAAACTTGGCATGTATTAAATGTCCTTTAACCAGTAGCTGGTCACTTGGGGTGCTTCTGGTGCAGCTGTAAGAAGGTCATTCTTTGTGCATGTGGCAGGCTAAGGCTGCATTGCAGTAGGCGGTCTGTGGTTTGCTCTTCTCCGCACTTGCATGTTGTGCACTCCACTTTGTGTCTCCCTTTCTTAAGGTTGGCCCTGCATCTCGTGGTGCCAGAGAGCAGCCTGTTCAGCGCCTTCCAAGTCGCCCAGTCTTCTGTGTGCCCAGGGGGAGTCTCCCATTCTGCAGATCTCCTTTTATTTATTTACTAGCTTGGGGACCCGGCAGTGCCCGGGTTATTTGAGGAAGGCATTGTGTGCCAAGGTTGGTTCCTATTAGATGTTTCTGTGGCCTGCAGTGGTCTCAAGAACTTAGTGAAGGTACTGCGAGTCCCATTGGCCATGGGCCATCCCCCTCTAAACAGCACCAGGATGTAGAGTGGGTCATGGGGGCTGTGTGTGTCACATTTGGTCTTAATTATTCGCTGGATGAGGGTTGCAGCGGTCTCTGGAAGTGAGGGAAGGAAGTTGAAGTCCCATCATCCATGGTCCCCTGTTCTCCAAACTGCACCAGGATGTAGAGTGGGTCATGGCGGCTCTGGGTGCCAAGTGTGGTCTTGATCAGTCATTGGATGAGGGTTGCAGCGGTCTCAGAAAGTGAGTGAAGGTACTTCAACTCCCATCATCCATGGTCCATCTCACTCAAAACTGCACCAGGATGTAGAGTGGTGCATGGGTACTCTGTGTGCCAAGTTTGGGCCTGGTCTCTGATTTTTAGGGGCTACAATGTTCTGTGGGGAATGAATTGGGTGAAGGTTCTGCAAATCCCATCATTTATTTATTTTATTTATTTATTATTCAGTCTTATATTCCGCTCCTCCCAGCAGGCTCGGGGCGGATCACAAACACAACAAGCAATAAAAGCATACAATAAAACATACAGTAAAAACAGTAAAACGCGATACATAACCAAGATGGTACAAGGCTACGGTTCCTTAAACTACGAGACGAACCAATTGAGTTTGGATTTACCCAAACGCTAGCCTAAAGAGGGCCGTTGTCTTACATTCCCTTCGAAAAGGGAGGAGTTCAGAGACCATTCGGACATGGTCAGGGGAGCGAATTCCAGAGTACTGGAGCCGCCGCAGAGAAGGCTCTCTGTCTTGTACTGGATAGATGACAGGCGCGGGACGATGGTACAACCAATAAATTTTGCTCTTCCGAGCGCAGTGATCTCGGGGGAACATACGGGGTAAGGCGTAAACCGCAGCAGGTTTGTAAAGTGGGCCATTGGGCCTCTGTGTGCCAAGTTTGGTCCTGATTCGTCATTGGTGTGAGCCTCTAAACTGCAGTAGAATGGAATGTGGGCCTAGTTGGGAAAATCAAGTTAATGAAGCCTTACTGTCAATTCATGCCTTAAACCAGTCTTTTTCAACCAGTGTGCCTAGGCACACTCCTGTGCCTTTGCAGAGCTGCAGGTGTGCCTCCAGAAAAACTTTTTGCCCCCCTTCCTTCCCCCCTCCTTATGCCGCCGCTATTATTTTGTCCTCCTCCATGGGAGAAAAAATCGTCCCTTACCACGTTGGTAGTAGGCTCTGTTCGCAGACGCCCCCTGCTGCGAGGGAAAAGCGTTACGCAGCATGCAAAGGAAGAGAGGAGCCCAATGGGCGGCTCCAAAATGACGCCGCATCATTTTGGAACTGCCCACTGGGCTCCTCTCCCCGAACATGGCAGCATGCAAAGGAGCAGAGGAGCCCAATGGGCGGCTCCAAAATGACGCTGTGTCATTTTGGAGCCACCCACTTGTGGATAACATTTGGAACCGCCCACTTGCGCTCCTCTCCTGCTTCGCATGCTGCCCTCTGTTTGTGGATAACTCCTATATATTGAACTTCTATATATTGCAGATTATCCAGTACAGAGCCTAATCCAACGTGGCAAGGGAAGATTTTTCCTTTTTCTCCCATGGAGGTGCCAACATCATGTGGGTGCCAAACTGTACTCCGTTTTTCAAATCCACTATATTGATACATTAACTTTATAAAACCTTTGTAATTGTGCATATTGCTAGTTTCACTATATTATTATTATTTTGCCTACTCTTTGTCCCCTGCATATGCAGCCTGTTGTGTAAAAAGGTGCCAAACGCCATAAAACATTTTGTGTCATTTTGGTTGGTGGTGTGCCCCAGGATTTTTGTAAATGTAAAAAATGTGCCTCGGCTCAAAAAAGGTTGAGAAACACTGCCTTAAACAGTATCCCATTAGGTGAGGCCTAGTCAGGAAAATCAAGTTAATGAAACCTTACTGTCAATTTTGGGCCTAATCTGTGATTTGTAGGGGTTCCTGTATTTTTTGGGAAGTGTATTGGGTGAAGGTACTGAGCATTCAATTTCCAACGGAAAAAACTGTCAACTGGCTAACTTCAACTCCAGCCTCAGGCTCTTACCTCTCCTCTCTGTGCTGCCTAGGAGAGTTGGAATGTTGGGGGGCCTGGCCAGTCATAGCCATTTATGCAAATAATCCCAGAGTGGCAGCCAATCAAAACGCTGGCACATATTCCTCCCACCGCTCGGCCGCAAACACTGACTTTTATACTGTATATATACATAGTTTTATTTATTTAAACCTTTTATACCACAGCGGCCTTCTCACCTCCGAAGAGGGACTCAGACCGGCAAACAGCAGGTATTCAATGCTAACATTTAAAATCTAAAAACACCATAATTTTACAATAAAATTGTCAAATACAAATACAATAAATACATTTAAAAAGCCTTTCGCCAAAGTAAAATCAAGTCCAACTTAATCCATATATTTGGTCCGTATCAAGTGGTTAGCGACTTTAGTCACTTTGCAATCTCCTCCTTCATTCTGCGAAGGCCTCACTGCACAGCCACGTTTTCACCCGCTTCCTAAAAGGAGGGAGGGAGGGGGCAGATCTAATTTGATTTGGGAGGGAATTCCACAGCCAGGGGGCCACCACAGAAAATGCCCTGTGCCTCGTCCCCTCCAGACGCACCTGCGAAGGCGGTGGGACCGAGAGCAGGGCCTCTCCAGACGATCTTGGCATGCTTGAGGGTTCATAGGGGAGAATAAATTCGGACAGGTAAACTGGGCCGGAATCGTACAGGGTTTTGTAGGTCAACACCAGGACTTTGAATTGTCCTCGGAAGCTAATTCGCAGCCAGTGGAGTTGGCGCAACAGGGGAGTTGTGCACTCCCTGTACCCCACTCCCGTTAGTAGTCTGGCTGTTGCGCACTAGACTAATTGCAACTTCCGGGCAGTCTTCATAGGCAACCCCACGTAGAGAGAGCGTTGCAGTAGTCTATACGGGATGTAACCAGAGCGTGGACCACTGTGGCCAAGTACGACTTCCCAACATACGGGCGCAGCTGGCGCACAAGCCTGAGCTGTGCAAAAGCTCCCCTGGCCACCGCCGAGACCTGGGGTTCCAGGCTCAGCGATGAGTCCAGGATCACTCCCAGACTGCGAACCTGCGTCTTCAGGAGGAGTGTAACCTTATAGCAACGATAGAAGCACTCCAAGTGGTCAGCTTCTGGTCAAAGGACATTTGGGTTCATGCCAAGTTTTTAACTTTGAGTTTTCTTAAATACATTACAACTGTACCCTTTGTTCGCTTCTGATGCGATAATAAATAAATCCCCACCTGGGGAGCTTTGGCTCCTCTTTGGGCAGTCCCACCAGCCTCTCAGGATTTTGGGGTGACACCAATACCTCTGGTCTGAGGTTTTGTCAGCTCACAGCTTTCTCTGCCCTGGAAGATCCTCCGGGCAAGAGACTCCTTTGCTCCCCCCCCCCTAACCCTAACCCTTTCCCTGCCACGGGAGAGACCGGAGTCCCCGAGTGTGACTGTGGCTGTTTGGGGGTGGGGGGAGAGATCAGCTCTGACCTTGTTTCTGAAAGAAGGGGTACGCAAGGGGATTTTTGTTGTTTATTCCTTCAGTCACTTCTGCCTCTTGGTGCCCTTCTGGACCATCCCACACCAGAGCTACCTCTCGGCTGTGGCCACCCCCATCTCCTTCAAGGTCAAACCATACCACCCTTACCCTTGGACGGCCCCTCTTCCATTTTCACCAGCATCATTCTCTTCTCCAAGCTTTCCTGCCTTCTCATTATGTGGCCAAAGTACTTCCATCTTTGCCTCTAATACCCTTCCCTCCAGTGAGCAAAAGCAAAAGTGCAAAAGCTGGGTGCAGTTGAACATCACAAAAACCAAGATGATGGCAACCAGACTGAGTGGTAACTGGCAAATAGAGGGAGAAAATGTGGAGGCAGCGACAGGGCTTGTATTTTTAGTCACGAAGATAGACGCAGACTGCGGCCAGGAAATCAGAAGACGTTTCCTCTTTGGGAGGAGAGCAAGGACCAATCTCGATAAGATAGTGAAGAGTAGAGACATCACACTGGCAACAAAGGTCCACATAGTTAAAGCAATGGTGTTCCCTGTAGTAACCTATGGATGCTGAGAGCTGGGCCAGAAAGAAGGTTCAGAGAAGGAAGAGGGATACTTTTGAACTGTGGTGCTGGAGGAAATGTCTGAGAGTGCCTTAGACCGGGAGAAGATCCAACCAGTCCATACTTCAGAAAATAAAGCCTGACTGCTCATTGGAGGGGAAGGATATGAGAGGCAAGGATGAAGTACTTTGGCCACATCATGAGAAGACAAGATACTTTGGAGAAGGGAGTGATGCTGGGGGAAAAGGAAGAGGGGTCGACCAAGGGCAAGGTGGGTGGGTGGGATCCTTGAAGGGACTGGCTTGACTCTGAAGGAGCTGAAGGTGGCCACGGCCAACAGGCAGCTCTGTCGTGGACTGGTCCAGGAGGTCACTAAGAGGTGGAAGAGACTGAACAAATAAACAATAACAACAACCAGTAAGCAGTTGGGCTTTATTTCCTGGAGTATGAACTGGTTGGATCTTCTCACAGTCCAAGGCACTCTCACCATTTTCCTCCAGCACCCCAGTTCCAAAGCGCCTCTCTTCCTTTGCTCACCCTTCCTTCTGGTGGAGAAGAAAGGGAGGGAGGAGCTCCTCAAGCCTGCCTCCAAGGAGAGTCAGGCTCATGGACAACAAGTTAAACATGAGCCAACAATGTCATGCAGCAGCATAAAAAAAGCCAATGAGATTTTGGCCTGCATCAAGAGGAGTCTAGTGCCTAGATCCAGGGAAGACATGCTCCCCATGCTCTATTCTGCCTTGGTTAGACCACACCTGGAATATTGTGTCCAATTCTGGGCACCACAATTGAAGGGAGATGTTGACAAGCTGGAATGTGTCCAGAGGAGGCCAACTAAAATGAGCAAGGGTCTGGAGAACATGCCCTATGAGGAGCGGCTTAAAGAGCTAGGCATGTTTAGCCTGAAGAAGAGAAGGCTGAGAGAAGACATGATAGCCAGGTATAAATATGTGAGGGGAAGTCATAGGGGAGGGAGGGAGCAAGCTTGTTTTCTGCTGCCCTGGAGACTAGGACGTGGAACAATGGCTTCAAACTACAGGAAAGGAGATTCCACCTGAACATGAGGAAGAACTTCATGACTGTGAGAGCCGTTCAGCAGTGGAACTCTGCCCCGGAGTGTGGTGGAGGCTCCTTCTTTGGAAGCTTTTAAACAGAGGCTGGATGGCCATCTGTTGGGGGTGCTTTGAATGCAATTTTCCTACTTCTTAGCAGGGAGTTGGCCTGGATGGCCCATGAGTTCTCTTCCAACTCCAGGATTCTATGATTCTATATTACACTAGCTGAACCCAGCACGCGTTGCTGTGCCCTATTTTGGAGATGTGAGGAAGTCTGAGTATGTAAGGGTTGGAATTGATTTTGCGTAGTCTGGTGGATTGGAAAGGTAGGAGAGAGGTAAAGAAGGAAGGAAAAGGAATGTAAGTGGGGTGGACATACGTGTGCCCAATTTTTTTCCTGTATAGTTCTCTATCTATTTATCTGTCTGTGTCTATCTCTCTTTCTTTCCCTATCATTGTTTCTCTTTCATTATTTATGTCTCTTTATGTTTTTCTCTCTCTCTGTGTCTATCATTTTCTGTGTCTCTCTCTCTGTCCCTGTCTGTCTTTCTCTATCAATCTGTAGCAGTCTTTATCTCTGTGTTTCTCTGTCTTTCATTCTTTCTCCATCACTCTTTTTCTCTCTGTATAATTATCTCTGTATAATTCTCTCTCTATCACTCTTTGTTTCTTTCTCTCTGTATAATTTTCTCTCTATCATTCTCTTTCTCTCTCTCTCTATTTTTCTATCTCTATCATGCTCTCTATCATTCTCGGTTTATCACTCTCTCTCTGTCTCTCTTTCTCTATCATTGTATCTGTATCATTCTCTCTCTCTGTCTCTGTCTCTCTCTCTCTCTGTTTATCTCCCTATTTGTCTCTCTATCAGTCTTTCTGCCTCGGTGTTTCTCTGTCTCTTTCTGTCGTTGATTATTCGTACCTTTTGCTCAGTGCCTTTCTCTCTGTATGTGGCGCGGGGGGGGGGGCAGTGCGAAGCAGTTGGGAGGACGGGAGGAGGCAGCGGAGGGGGCGGAGGAAGCGGGCATGGCGGCGGTCGCCTGAGCCTGGTCCGGAAAGTGCTTGGAGATGGCGGAGAAGGCGTGCCCGGCCAGGGGACTATGGCTCCTAGAATGCTCTGCGCGGCCATTGTGGCCTATTTCTGTCTCCGCCCTTCTTCCGAGTGAGCCGCGCGGAGCCTTCTGGGAGTTGTAGTTCCGTGGGTGCGCTGTTCTCTGTCGCCGTTTCGTTGGCTCTCCTGATGGAGGGTCGTGCAGGCAGGACCGCGGCGGCGTCCTCCCGGGATGTTGGTGTTGGGTTGCTTGCGGCGGCCGTGCTGGTGGGGTCCGGGAGCCACGTGGAGGATGTCGTCTCCTTGGTCTCAGGAGTGTTTTCTTTTTTAAGCGGCGGAGGAGGGGGGCATGGCGTCGGATGTTGCGCATGCTTGGTATTGTGATGTTTTTATGGCGGCCATTTTGTGTGTCTGGGGTTGCGCATGCGTAGTAATGTTGTGTTTTGGGGGATGTTTTGGGGGTTTTGTGTTGTGTTTTGGGGTGTTTCCGTGGGTGGAGTTTGTACCTCGGGGTGCGGATGAGTGGCCCTGTGTTTTTTGTGTGTGTGGGAAATGTAGTTTTGGCATGCATTTGCCTCGTTGCACGACCACTTCCCTTTTATATATATAGATTACAAGGGGAGAACTTGCTGGGTGAAGACATCTCTCTGGGCTGGGTTCTCTTTGCCTCCGGTGCCAAGTGATGACTAAAGACAGCCTTAATCTTCTTTCTTTATGAAGCTTGGGCTGACCAAAAGTTCGATTGTCCTTTGGACTGGTGGTAAATGTAGCAGTAGCTGTACTACTATAGATCCAATGGACAGCAGCCAGATTACTAACAGGAGCGGCGCTCAGGAAGCATACCAGTCCCCTGTTGTGCTAGCTCCACTGGCTGCCAGTCTTCTACCGGGCACAATTCAAAGTGTTGGCTTTAGCCTATAAAGCCCTGAACGGTTCTGGCCCAACTTACTTGTCTGAATGCATGATCCCTTATGAACCTGCTAGGACTTTAAGATTGTCCGGGGAGGCCCTGCTCTCGATCCCGCCTGTGTCTGGTGGGGGCGAGAGACATCGCCTTCTCAGCGGTGGCCTCTTGGCTATGGAATGCCCTTCCCAGGGACATTAGATCGGCCCCCTCCCTCTTAACATTTCGGAAAAGAGTCAAGACTTGCTTGTTTGAGCAAGCATTTGAAAAGTTATTTATTTATTTATTTGCGACATTTATATGCCGCCCTTCTCACTCCAAAGGGGACGAGGAGTGGCTTACAAGATATACAATATATTATATTATTAGCATAGTACAATGGTTTGCTCTATTTGATATGGCTTTGCGGCTAATGCAATAAAATTTGATACATACGTTGATACATAGTACAATATCAGCATTATATATTACTATATTGTACTATACCATTACATTGTAATATTATTAGTGATATTACATGTGATATAAATATATATAATTATATATTATTAGTATAATATTGTATTACATTATAATATTATAAATATATATTATATTAGCATACCACAGGAGACAAGGTGGAACTGTTTATCACTGTTTCAAAAACATTTTTAGAATACTGGACTATTTACAGCCGATTTTAATTAATGAAAGCTTTTCTGAATGGTGTGTAAATAAGAAAAGGCTATAAATACATACATGTGTTCTTATCTTGGACCAAATATTACCACTGTTTTTTTTTTTAAAAAAAAAATATTGAAAAGAAACATATTATCCATTGTAAACATGCATTATCATAAACATTACCACTGTGTTGGCTGGTTGGAAGCAATATATTTATTGACAATATGGACACCATAGCACATTATGATACCCTGGGTGTACACATAACTTATTTACAAACGTTTTAGGTTCTGTATAAAATTAGAACAATCAACAAAAACTATAGACAAAAACAAATAAGCCACTCAAAGTTATGTCCTCGTTTTTCAACGTCAATTGGCAGCAGTGGGTTTCGGGTTTGTTTGGCAAGGTAAATGACAGAGGTATTGGTACGACTGGACGACGAGATTGGGCAATGTATTTGTTAGGAGACGTCATTGATGTATGTTTTTAATACTCTTGCTATGGTTTTATATTATGTGTTCATGCTTTTAAATGTTTTATTATGTTGTTGGGCATCGAATCGTTGCCACTGCCCCCTCCCCCCGCTAACCAAAAATAGTAAAAAAAATCCTGGATGGATATAAGAGCGCCCTTCTTCGTCATCTGATGCTTCCTCGTGAGCCCCACTAAGTTCATTAGCCTCTGCAATCAGCAACGAGGGAAAAGAAGGGGGGGGGGAGCAAAAGCGAAAGAGAGAGAGAGCTCTTCATCAGCGGGCAAAGGCTGACCCTTCAATCACGGCGGCACGTGCTTGGAGCAGCGGGGAGCCTCGTGCCCGGCCTCCGCCGGCACAAGCGCGCGCGCTGGGTTTGGGTAGGTGAGAAGTTGGGGAGGGAGAGAGAGAGAAGAGAAGCGGAGGTGGTTCAGTTCAGACTCCTCTAAGCAAAAGCCAGGGGCACTTGGAGCCTGATGAGGAAGAGAGAGAGAGATTGAGACCCCTCCTACCTACCCACGGACTAATCCATTCTGAGGCGCTTGGATTGAGGTGTATTTCTCTTTCTCCCCTTCTCATTCAATGGTAGGCTCCATTCTCTCTCCCCCACCCCCTTTTTAATATTTATGGAAGGAGCTGCTACTGCTGCTGTTGCGGCGCCCAGCACGCTCTCTCTCTCTTCGTTGCCCTCGCTTTCTTTCCACAATTTAGACCCTCCCTCCTTCCTCTAGAGCAGGGTGGGCAATTATTTTTTCCAAGGGGCCACACGAGAGCCAAAAAATATTATGGAGGGCCGCACCTAAAGGCGGAACTACATTCTAATCTACATTATTTATTTACTATATTTACTATATATTACACATTATTAATATTAACATATTAATATATCAAGGAATATTCATATATTATTAGTATTCATATAATTATTATATTATAGTATATATATAGACATTATAATATATTGAAATTATATATATATATATATATATAAAATTATGTTATATTATAAAATTATTATAAAATAATAAATACCACTTAAATTAAATTCAAGAAGACAAGGTGCGAACCAATGGACCCAGCCCAGAGGATGGCAAAGCAGACCCAGCCACCACCGCAGCACAGGAGAGCAGAGCAGCAGGCGATCGGAGGCTGCAGGCCTCCGCCCGCTCTCGCCCCAGCCGTTCCCCAACTGATTGCCTTGCTATGCAGTGCCTGCCATCCCTGGAGGCGATCCGGGCCTGCAGGGGGAGCAATCGGCGATCTGAGGCGGCTGATCGCCCTGGCGACCCAGAAGACGATCAAGTCTTCCGGGTCGCCAGGGTGATCAGCCGTCGCAGGTCGCCGACTGCTCCCGCTGCAGGCCCGGATCGCCTCCAGGGATGGCAGGCACTCCAAAGCCGCTGCTCCTCTGGCCTGTCTGCCGACACAGGCTCCACAGAGCCCGCGATGGGATGGCGGCAGCGGCACCCCTTACACTTGGCCCCGCCCCTGACACCCTTCTCTCCGGGCTGGACAGAATCGGTCGCCGGGCCACAGGTTGCCCACCTCTGCTCTAGAGAGAGAGAGCCAAATTAGCCATCCCCTCAAGCGAGGAGGAGGAAAAGGAGCAGCAATGAAAACTCCTCCAGGCTACGCGATTGACCAGTCCCATGTCCACAATTGACTGGTCAATCGCAATCGACCTAATGAGCAGCCCTGGTCTAAAAGATCAACAAGATGCCAGGTGTTAGTGTCCCCATGAAAACAGTCGGTTTCTTAATTCGGCTTTGTGAGAGCAACTTTACATTTTCTAGAGGAAGTTTTCCTGTTTTGATGAGCTCCGGGATAAAAGAGTTTATCATTTAATCCCCCCCCCCTCCAATTTTTACCAATTTAAAAACTTTTAGTCTTGTCATGTTAAGTTGTCATTTTACAGTTCATTTAATTCGGTGATAATGTCTTGCTAAGGTTTAGTGACTATATCATTTTTACAGGGAAAGGAACCTTCTGTGGAGCCACATTTGACATGATGAGAAACAATTCAACATCTAGCGGATATTGAAGAATTTAGCATTTGGAATTCAAAAGTGCTCCAAAGGTGCTGATCTGGCCGAACTCTTCAGCTCACTCACAATTCAGAAAAGGAAAGTGTCTCTCTTGCATTTTAAAGTACCAACATGGAGGAAAGATCATATATATGTACTGAATGTGGAAAGAGCTTTAGACTGCATAAACTTCTTCAGTTACATGAAAGAACTCACACTGGGGAGAAACCCTACACATGTCAGGAATGTGGGAAGAACTTCACGCAGCGTGGACATCTACGTAAACATCAGAGAACTCACACTGGGGAGAAGCCCTATAAATGTCCGGAATGTGGGAAGAGCTTCACTCAGAGGGAAGGTCTAAGTTCACATCAAAGAACTCACACTGGGGAGAAGCCTTATGAATGCCCCGACTGTGGAAAGAGATTCAGTCAGAGTGGAAATTTACAGACACACCAAAGGATTCACACTGGGGAGAAACCCTACATATGTCCGGAGTGTGGAGACAGCTTCACTGGCGTTGGAGATCTACGTAAGCATAAAAGAACTCACACGGGGGAGAAACCCTATACATGCCAGGAGTGTGGAAAGAATTTTGCGCATAGTGGATCTCTACATTCACATGAAAGGAGTCATACTGGGGAGAAACCTTATGAATGTCCGGAGTGTGGAAAGAGATTCACTCAGAGTGGAAGTTTACAGAAACATCAAAGGATTCACACAGGGGAGAAACCCAATGAATGTCAGGAGTGTTGAAAAATAGTCACTCAGAATGTAGCTTTACAGAAACATCAAAGGATTAACACTGGGGAGAAACCCTATACGTGTCCAGAATGTGAAAACAGTTTAGCTTTCATTGGAGATCTACGGAAGCATAAAATAACTCACACTATGGAGAAACCCAATAACTGCCAGGAGTGTGAAAATAATTTTGCATATAGTGGGAAACTGCATTCACATCAAAGTACTCACACTGGAGAGAAACCCTTTAAATGCCAGGGGCAATCACGGTGAAAGTCTTGTTGCTGTTGTTTATTCGTTCAGTCACTTCTGACTCTTCGTGACCTCATGGACCAGCCTATACCAGAGCTCCCTGTCGATCATCACCACCCCCAGCTCCTTCAGAGTCAAGCCAGTCTACATAAGCATTATAGAACCCACACTGGGGAGAAACCTTATAAATGCCTGGAGTGTGGAAAGACTTTCACTCAGAGTGGAGATCTACATTCACATTGGAGAACTCACACCGGGGAGAAACCCTATACATGTCTGAATGTGAAAAGAGCTTCACTCCCAGTAAAAATCTACATACTAGGCATGGGCAATCATGGTTCTAAAGTACTTACAAAACTAAAGTTCTGGTGGTGAATACTAGGTGGCGCTGGTGCTTTGCTTCTACAGTGTTGTAAAGTTCTGGTGGTGAACATTTCAGAACTCTAACAAAACTTTCAAAATTTCGTTATAAATGGCAGTTCCTAATTGGTTCTGTCTTTAAAATCGCCAATAATGAAGTTTTGAAAGTTTTGTTAGAGTTCTGAAATGTTCACCATCTGAACTTTAGCAACACTGTTGAAGCAAAGCGCCGGCGCCACCTAGTATTCACCACCTGAACTTTAGTTTTGTAAGTACCTTAGAACCATTTAGAAACATCATTGCCCAGGCCTAGTACATACACATCAAAGAGTTCACACTGGAGAGAATGCCTGGATTGTGGAAAGAGCTTTGCTTCCATTGAAGTCTACGTAGTCATCATATAACCCACACTGGGGAGAAACTCTTTCAGTTCCAGGAGTGTGGAAAGAGCTTCACTCACAGTAGAAATTTACAGAGACATCAAAGGAATTGCACTGGGGAGAAACCCTATACATGTCTGGAATGTGGCAACAATTTCGCTGGCATTGGAGATCTGCAAAGCATAAAGGAACTCACACTGGGGAGAAACCCTATGAATGCCTGGAGTGCGGAAAGAGTTACTCAGAGTGACAGCATAAGTGCTCGAATGAGTGATGTGCTTGGCCTTCTGAGGAGATGTGCTGGCAGGCAGGGCTAGTCCTTCAGGTCTGGCCAGTTGGGGTTAACATGTTCGATGGTGGTGATGCAGCCTCAGTTGGGTCTCCTCATGCCGTGCAGTTCCAAGAACTGTTGAAGTTATTACCTGCCAACAGTAATGAAAGTGTCTTTTAAGAGAGAGTGGGTATGGGAGGGAGGAATGGTGGGAAGGAGAGTATAACAATTAGGGACAACAGAGGAGGAAGAGAAAGAAGAAGAAAGGGAGGGATGCGTGTTTTGCTGCTCTGGGAGATGGTGGCAAAATGGTCTCTGTGCTTACCTCCCTGTATAATATTAAACAATTAAGGGAATATACCAAGATAGATAGAAATAATCAACTAAATAATTAGCAAACAGTTGAAGGAGGATGCCAAAGGAAAAGAAATTACTAGCAGGACCTCGTCTGGAAATGATTAGCTGGGATGAAGAGAGTGCCTTCCAAATAAATGAATGGGAGTCACCGAGAACACAAGACAGCTTCAGGTAGACTCGAAACTGTAAGTCCCTGTAAAGGTAGAAATGAATGAAATTATGAGGGAAGTTATCCAAGATTATTAAAGTCAAAGGAGTTTTCAGCAGACCTGGCTTAAGCAATAAAACCCCTGCATGAGGATAAGGATATAAAGAAAATTACATCTCACGTGGCTGAGATTGTTGAAACAGCTGGGCAGGCTTTGTAATAAGTTGGGTGTTAAAAAAGACAACACGGTCCAGCAGATGAGGAATGCCAGACGATAATTGGGATGTATTATGAATCGACTCAACGTAATGTTACAGTGCCTACAAACATACTCAAGGCAACTGGACAAGCCTCAAAACATCACAGGTGTTCCCCAGACAGCAACAGAATAGAAACTGCAACCTCACATTAATTCATACTCTGGTAATGCTTTAATAGGATAGAATTATTAATACTGATATTTAGCATTATAAGCCGCCGCCACTCACATGCATTTGTATGCTTTTGCATGCCGGTGTGAATGTGGTAGTAGCAACAAGGCTGAAGAAAATGACCTTGGGGGCTGGATTTGGCCCACAGGCTGTAGTTTGGGGAATCCTGCCCTATATTGATCCAGACCAAATAGGATTTACTCATGGTAGGACATTACCAGATTCTACCAGCTGAGCGTTGAATATTGTATCAAAAAGCCAGTCTACAAAATAAATTGCACACAATGGCGAATTTAATCCACTGAAGAAAGTAAGTTTATGGCTGAGCAGTTATTGAACACGTTACAATAGTTCCGTGTATCAGAAAAAATTATAGTAACGTAGAAGTAATAGAATGGACAGTGCTGTAATTTTATACTGCTATGGAAGTAATGAGAGGGTTGGGGTATAGAAGGGTATTCTACGTATAGAAGTTATATTAAAACATAAGATTTATGTTTTAATAAAACAAAAAATAAACAATTCCAGGAGCTAAAAAAAGGAAAGAAAGAGGAGGGGAGATGCTCTCAGGTCAGTGTGAAGAAAAGACCAAACAAAAGCTAGGGCAAGGTTAGTGATTTTTTAACTTACCAGGAAATACCCTTCAGAAGAGGAATATGATAAATGGTGCATAAAATAATACAGAGAAAGGACTCCCAATATTTTTCTCCTGCTTTCTTTTTTTTTTGTGCAATTATTTTGGCTGGGATTTATTTTCTTACCTGGATCTAATCTTTTAGCCTGTGTGATGTGCAGAAAATTGTAAATAAAATGCTGTGGTGTTTTACCATCTTGTTTTTTTATTGTTTTGTTTTTTTACTCGTGCATGAATGGAAGGGGAAAATGGGAGCGGGGACTTTTCAACTCTCCTTAAAGTTGTCTCCTTACTTGTTCATTCCCCAGCTTTGCTACTTTACCAAAACAGACCTACCTCTCATGTATTTTTAAGAGAGATAATCTTAACAAGTTAAAGAGTCTGGTGTAACAGCCAGACAATATACAGTGTTCCCTCGCTGTTTCGTGGTTTGCCTTCCGCGGACTCACTGTTTCACGGTTGGGTCAAGAATTAATAATCTAAACCCTAACTCTGAAACTGGGCTCTATGGCTGCCAGGGCGAGGTGGAGAAGCCAACCCTGGCCGATCCAACCAGTGGCAGGCTCTGCTCCTGGATCGGCCAGGGCCGGCTTCCCGACCTCACCCCGGCAGCCTTCGCAGGGCTGCCCTGGGCCTCTGTGGCAAGGTGGGGAAGCCAGCTCTGGCTGATCCAGGGGCGGAGCTGCCCCTGGTTGGATCAGCCAGGGCTGCCTTTCTCACCTTGCCCCAGCAGCCACAGAGCCCTGTAGAGCAGTGGTTCTCAACCTTTTTAATGCCGTGACCCCTTAATACAGTTCCTTACGTTGTGGTGACCCCCCAACCATAAAAATTTTTTTTTGTTGCTACTTCGTAATTGTAATTTAGGTACTGTTATGAATCGTAATGTAAATATCTGATATGTGGGATGTAGTTTCATTGTTACAAATTGAACATAATTAAAGAATAGTGATTAATCACAAAAACAATGTTTGGGGGAGTATGAATAATAGGATTTGCAATACTTTCAACCGATTCAGCTCTGTTTTCCACAGATCATTGACACCCCCCCCCCCCCAAATGAATGACAGATCTGGACCAGACTTGGCACAAAGAACCTCAATGACCTACAGAAAATACTGGAGGGGTTGGGAGGAATTCACAGTGATTTAATAATAGGATCCTAGACTTGCAAGCGACCTCCAAAGGCCATCCAGTGTAACCCCTTCTGTCTTTCTGTAGGAAAAGCACAATCAAAGCCCCTGCAACAGATGGCCATTCAACCTCTGCTTAATAATAATAATAATAGGATCCTAGAGTTCAAAGAGACCTTGCGAGGGCCATCCAGTCCAACCCCCTTCTGCCTTGATGCAAGAAAAGCACAATCAAAGCACACCTGACTGTTGGATATTCAGACTAGGCATAATAATCATAATAATCATAATAATAGGATCCTAGAGTTGAAAGGGACCCCAAAGGCCATCCAATCCAACCCTCTTCTGTCATAAAAGAACACGATTAAAGCACTCCCAACGAATGACCACTCAGCCTCTGCTTGAGAACAACATCAACAACAGAATCTTAAGGTGGGAGAGACATCCAAAGGCTATCCAATCCAACCTCCTTCTTGCATAAGGGAAATGCACAATCAAAGCACTCTTCACAGATGACCAGTCTGCTTCTGCTTGATGATGATGATAATGGTGATGATAATAATAATAGGATACTAGAGTTGGAAGATACCCCAAAGGTCAACCAGTCTAACCCTCTTCTGTCATAAAGGAACACAATTAAAACCCTCCCAACAAATGAGTTGAACAAGAAGAAGCCACAGGAAAAAGAGAGAAGCTATGAGGGGTGAAAGGAAGGGAGGGAAATGAAAGGGAAGGGAGAAAGGGGAGGAAGAAGGAAAGGGAGGGAGGGAGGGAGGGAAGGGGGAAAAGATGGAAAGGAAGGAGGGACAGGAAGGAAGGGAAGGGAAGGAGAGAAAGGATGGAAGGAAGGAGAGAGGGAAGGAAGGGAAGGGAAGAAAGGGGGAAGAAGGGAGGGAAGGAGGAAAAGGAGAGGAATGAGGGACAGGAAGGAAGGAAAAGGAACAAAGTGAAGGATGGAAAGATGGAAAGGAAAAAGGGAAGGAAGGAGGGAAAGAAGGAAAGGAAAGGGAAGGAAGGGAAGTGAAGGCTGGAAGGAGGGAGGGAAAGGAAGGAGGGAAGGAAAGAAAGGGAGGGAGGAAACGAAGAATGAGTTGGAGGAGGAGAAAGGGAGCAGGATGCAGCAGGGGAACGGGAGACTTCAAAACTAAAAACTTATTTCTGTCTCTTTCTTTTCTTCCTTCCTGCAGTGAAGGAAGGGAGGCAAGAAAGAAAGAGCTGGCGAAGAAGGGAGCAGTCTCTCTCCCATCCTCCCCCCGCCCACCTGCTTGCTGCTTCCTCCGGGGCATCTTGGAGGAGGAGGAGGAGGAGGAGGAGGCAAGGAAAGCCGGGGAAGGAAGCAGCCGAGAGGAAGGAGGCTGCTTCTGCTGGCAGCGGGCAAGGCAAGGACTTGAGGAGCCCACCCACCGTCCTCCTCCTCCTCTTCCTCCCCTTCCTCCTGCTCCTCAGTTTTAAAGCAGCAGCGGTTGTCTCCGCTGCCGCTGTTTCAGATGAGGAAGAAGGAGAGGAGGGGGACGGTGGGTAGGTAGGTGGGTGGGCTTCTAAAGCCCCTCTCCCCCCCCCTGCTTGCCAGCAGAAGCAGGTGCAGAGACCAGACTGGGGAGCCTTTGTCAGCCCCATCAAACAGGGGCGCCTTCTCCTTCTTTTCACTCCTACAAGATAGGCAGGCGGCTGCTCCGTGCGGGCACCGCTCACCAGGCCTTTCTTTCCCTCGCCTGGGCGCCAGTGGGAAGGAAGTCTTGCAGACCTCGGCTTAGCTGGGCTCGGCGCGGAGTGGGCCTCACTTTTCAAGCGGGCCTCACTGCCCAGCTCCCAGCCCCTTGTTCTTTCTGCCATTGCCACGGGGCGCCTCCCCCCCCCGCAGCCTTGGTTGGTCGAGGGCTGCAAGGCTTTTTCCTACCAGCACCCAGGCAAGGAAGGCGAGGCTTAGCGAGAGGCCTGTCCTTTGCCTGGCAGGGGATGGGAAACCACCCCGCAGTTGCAGCAGAGAGAAGGGGCTGGCGCCGGTTGAACTGGGCCCGCCTTGAAAGCGTCCCTTGCCTGCCCGCGCTGGGCCCTGCAAGGCTGAGGGCTGCAAGGATCCCTTCCCGCAGACACCCAGGCAAGGGAAGGCGAGGCCTGGTGAGCGGTGCCTGCACGAAGCTGCCGCCCGCCCACCTTGCAGGAATGAAAAGAAGGAGAAGGGATCCCTCCTCTTTGGTGGGGCTGACAAAGGCTCCCCAGTCCCCTCCTCACCTGGTCTCCGCACCCACTTCACACGAGGAATGGCAGGCAAGCCACCCCTGAGTGTCCATCCGCACCAAGGGGCCACTGGGCTTGGGGAGGAGGAGGCTGGGAGGCCAGAAGGCCCGTCACACTACGTCCCCCAAGCCCCGCTTGCAGACTAAGGGACGTCTTTCTCTTTCAGGCGCGGGTGCTGGCTGGCTCTTTGGCTGCCGGAGGTTGCCCGGCGGCCATTCCGGGGATACAAAGGGGGCGGGGCCAAAATGAGGTAGTCCCGCGACCCCTCAAAAATGGCCAGGCGACCCCTCTGGGGGTCGCGACCCCCAGGTTGAGAACCCCTGCTGTAGAGGCTGCTGGGGCGAGGTGGCCAATCCAGGGGCAGGGTCTGCTGCCAGTTAGCCAGCTGGCCAAGCGGCGGGAGGGCGCCCATCACTGCAACAGCCCTTGCCCAGTAAGTCAGGCAAGGCATTTCTGATTTTATATACAGTATATACTGTCTCTACATCATGGTTTTTCACTTATGGCGGGTGGCCCTGGAACGTAACCCCAGCGATAAGTGAGGGAACACTGTATAGCACATATAGTATACCAGGGCTGTCAACTGGCCCCGGGGCCGGATCCGGCCCCGTAGCCTGTTGGACATGGCCCCACCTATGCCCTCAGCCGCAATTTTAAATTTTTTTTAAAAAATCGATTTTTTTTTTTAAAAGGCGGCCGGGGGGGAGGGGGAGGCGGGGCAGGGAGGAGGAAGAGAGCTAGCTCCTCCTTTTTGGCGCCCCCTCCCTACCTAGGGCGGGGAGCTGAAAAAGGGCAGAAGGCGGCGCCAAGAGCAGCGCGTCACAGGCCTGGCGTGACGCGCTGCTCTTGGCACCGCCTACTCCTTTCGGCGGCTCCCGGCCTAGGAAGGGAGGGGGGCGCCGAAAAGGAGGAGTAGGCGGTGCCAAGGGGCAGCGCGTCACGCCAGGCCTGTGACGCGCTGCCGTTGGCGCCGCCTTCTGCCCTTTTTCGGCACCGAGAGAGGGACGGAAAAGCGATCCAGGCAGGGAGGAGGAGCCAGCTGTCTTCCTCCTGCCTGATCGCTTCTCTCCCTCTCTCGGCGCCGCCATTGCGAGGCAGTTTGCAGCAGCGGCGCCGAGAGAGGGACGGAGGGGCGATCCAGGCAGGAGGAAGACAGCTGGCTCCTCCCTGCCTGGATCGCCTTCTCCATCTCTCGAGAAAGGGACAAGGCGGCGGTACAGGGAGGAGGAGCCAGCTATCTTCCTCCTGCCTGGATCGCCTCTTCTCCCTTTTCTCGGCGGCGCCGCTGCGAACTGCCTCGCAACGGGCGGCGCCGAGAGAGGGACGGAGGGGGCGATCCAGGCAGGAGGAAGACAACTGGCTCCTCCTTCGCCCCTCCTTCCCCGCACCGTGGCGCATCCGCGGGGGAGGAGGAGGGGCGAAGGAGGAGGAAGACAGCTCGCCCCGCCCCCACTATCGGCCCTGCTCACTGATCACCTGCGGCCCCCCCAGGTGATCAGTGACACTTCTTCCGGCCCTTGGGCCGGAAGAAGTTGGACAGCACTGTAGTATACTATAGTATATGTTCAGCTATGTTTACTATATTATCAGCTATATATTATATAGTTTATTAGTCGCTTCCTAGATTTGGAGGATCTAAAAATAGTAGGGAATGCACTAGAAACCTCAAGGTTGGACTTCTGCAGTGTGCTTTACAATTGGCTACCTTAATACCAAGTTTTGAAACTCCAGTTGGATCAAAATACAGCGGCCAGATTGGTTACAGGGAGTCTGGATGTGGGACTGCCTTTGAAGATGGTTCAGAAGCTTCAAATAGTCCGAGAGGCAGCCAGGTTAATAACGGGCGGCATACAGGGAGCACACACCTCACATGTTGTGTCAGCTCCACTGGCCACCTGTTTGCTACTGGGCACAATTTAAAGTGCTGGCTTTGGCCTATAAATGTAAAATAAAGCGCGTGTAGTTCATGTTTGATCAGCCACACACACTCTTGCCAGAGAAAGAAGAAATATACCACGCAGATACCACAATTCTGGGCATCGCAATTGAAGGGAGATGTTGACTCTTAAGCTGGAATGAAGAGAAGGCGGAGAGGAGACATGAGGAGGGCTGTGTATAAATATGTGAGGGGAAGTCCTAGCGAGGAGGGAGCAAGCTTCCTTTCTCCTGTCCTGGAGACTAGGACGCAATGGAACCATGGCTTCAAACTACAGGAAAAGAGATTCCACCTGAACATAAGGAAGAACTTCCTGACTGTGAGAACCGTTCAGCAGTGGAACTCTCCGCCCAGGAGTGTGGCAGAGGCTCCTTTGGAGGCTTTGAAACAGAGCTCAGATGGAGGCGAGGGAAGGCTGGAATGCTCCATGGACTGCTAGGTCGCGCATGGAGCGCTCCATCCCCCTTCTGATCTCAGATGGTTTGGACCGCTCCAGAACTATTTCAGCCAGAGCCTTAAACTCCAGCACATACTGAGATACTGAGCGCATTCCTTGGCTCAGCTGCTTAAGTTGAGCTTTAGCTTTCAGCCCTTCCAATGGATCTTGAAAACTGGCTCTTACGGCTTCCAAAAATGTTCTCACCCAGTTCACCTCAGGGACCCTGACGGCATGCAATCGCTTGGCTCAGCTGCATAAGTTGAGCTTTAGCTTTCAACCCTTCCAATGAATCTTGAAACTTGGCTCTTAAGGCTTCCAAAAACATTCTCACCTGGTTGACCACAAGGGCCCTGGGGGCATGCCATCGCACTAATCAATCTGCAGCACTACCTTTAAGATTCACTCCAACCATTCTTACTCCAGCTGCCTCTGAAGGATACAAATGTCCATTATCCTGCATATAATTCCCCACATTTGTGTGATGCAATATGTAATTTCCTCTGGGTCCCCCCTGAATTTGACCCTCAGCTCTGCTCTCCAAGGGCCCTGGCTACCAGCAGCCCCAAGGTCACCCAAAACCCCTGCTGGGAGTCTGTGGGGGTTCAGCCTGCAATTGTCTCTTTGCCTCAGACTCCTGAGTTAAATGATCCAGGTTCTGCAGAGGTTTCAATGCCTGAGTTATGCAACCAAGATCTGGCAGACTCACAGGGGTTTGGAAATTGGGGTTTTGGTCAGGAGAGTGCTGTTAGCCAGAATGAAGCTAAGGATTCTAGGATAGTTAACCAGCCTGTTTGTACAGGCAGAAAAAGGCAGTCAAGGTCAAAACGTGAAAAGAATGCAGTAATTGGCAAACCGAGGACAATCTTTGATAGGAGAAGGCAGATCAATCAACATCGCCACCTGGAAGGGGGCAGAAGGTGGTCCGAAAGATTAAGAGAGAAAAGGGATCAGGGAGAGGTTTCCCAAGGGAAACGGAATGCTTTTGCTATGGCTTTTCGAATACATGTAGGGCAGGGGTGCTCATTAGGTGGCTTGCGATCGACTGGTCAATCCCGGGACCTTAGGAGGTTGATCCCAGCTGGATGGGGTGCTTCTGAGGGGGCGGAGCCAGGCCGTGCCAGGCCCCGCCCCCTCCCTTGGCTACAGCGTTACCATAGCTTCTTCAGCCTTGCGGAGGGTATCCCAAGCCAGTAGTGGCATAGCTAGCCACTACTGGCTTGGCATACCCTCCTAAAGGCTGAAGAAGTCGTGGTATCGCTGTAGCCAGAGCGGGGAGGGGGCGGAGCCAGGCTGTGCCAGGCCCCACCCCTCCCCCGGCTATAGCGTTACCACTGCTTCTTCAGCCTTGAGGAGGTATGCCAAGCCAGTAGTGGCTAGCTATGCCACTACTGGCTTGGCATACCCTCCTCTATCCTGGAGAAGCTGTGGCAGCGCTGTAGCCAGAGTGGGGAAGGGGCGGAGCCAGGCTGCACCAAGCCCCTCCCCCAGCTCCACCCTGCTTCTCTCTCAGGTAGATCTTTCTGACTTGGTTTTATCATAAGTAGCTCGCATGCCAAAAAAGTGTGGGTACCCCTGATGTAGGGTCTTTGAAACTGTAACTTTCAGTGAAACCAACGTTTAGCATTGAAGAGCATCCTTGTCTTGTAGTCATAGCTTCATGTTCATGCTGAGATTCCTGTTTGTTTCCTGCCTTGGATCTATGTTCATGGATTTAATTGCTCAAGTTTGTTCCTGAATCATTGTGGGACTGTGAATTTCTTGGACTATTCTGGACTCACAGACTCTAGTTCCTGTGGGGTTTGTCTTGGATTTTGGGACATTTCTGCTTCCTGAGTTCGATGCTTGTTGCACTCCAGGACAGGAAAAGTCCGCTGACTTTAATCACACCACACGTTGTTAATTGCCGATCCTGGCTGAACTCCAGCCGCCTGTCCCTGGGCTTGCTATTTGGCTGCTTACTAAAATTTCCAGGTGTCAGATTGTTTTCGAACCCCAAATCTTGAGAGCTCACAGAGACATCTTCCCTATGCCCTGCAGAAACATTCTCATGAGAAACTGCCCTTTGAACTGGTGCCTCTCTGTCGTTCTCTGAATGAAAATCATTGACCAAACCATCTCTATCTTGCATCTCGGTGCAATCGTTCCCCACATCGTTTCCCACATCAGAAGCACCATGACCCTGGAACACAAACACAGGCTGTTTTCCAACAATGCTTGCTTTATTGCTTACTTTGCTTAACTGACTGGTTTTATGGACAATATTCTATTATACTTTTGAACTTTCTTTATTCTTTTGCGGAAGCTACTTTTATTTTTCAATAAATTGTTTGCTTATAAGGACTTTGGTGTGGTTCTGGGTTCAAAGGGGCATCTCCAGCCTTGGTGTGCAACAGAGTCCCCCTCCACGGGGCTCTCCTTCCCCAATATTTCCTTCGAAGGCAGTTCCTCTTAACCCAATCCCAGCTGCTCCTTGGAAAGATGCAGGATTCTCTTCTATGGCAGCTCCCCTTAACACAGTCCCAGCTGCTCCTTGGAAAGACACGGGCATTCCTGGCTCTGTCCCTCCCCCTATTTAGAAGGATAGCTGTTGTGTAAGTGTCTCCGTAGTTGTCAATTTTGCTTCCACCAGCCACCCCCTTTGGGCCATTTCCTCACCTTGAGGCTTCACCTTCTTCCTGACAGCTCCCACTGACACCTCTTGAACTTTGCTGGGGCTCCAGGACAACTCTGCAGCTGCCGTTGTACTTGGGTAGAATCCTCATGGGCCATCTAGTCCAACCCATTCTGCTAAGAGGCAGGTAAATTGCTTTCCGAGCACCCCTAACAGATGGCCATCCAGCCTCTGCTTCAAAGCCTCCATAGAAGGAGCCTCCGCCAACACTCTGGGTCAGAGAGTTCCACTGCTGAACAGCTCCCACAGTCAGGAAGTTCTTCCTAATGTTCAGGTGGAATCTCCTTTCTTGTAGTTTGAAGCCATGGTTCCGTTGCGTCCTAGTCTCCAGGGCAGCAGAAAACAAGCTTGCTCCCTCCTCCCTAGGACTTCCTCTCACATATTTATACATGGCTCTCATCATGTCTCCTCTCAGCCTTCTCTTCTTCAGCATGCCTAGCTCTTTAAGCCCCTCCTCATAGGGCTTGTTCTCCAGACCCTTAATTATTTTAGCCCCCCCACCCCCGGACACATTCCAGCTTAGAGTTAACATCTCCCTTCAGTTGTGGTGCCCAGAATTGGACACAGTGTGATTCAATAAGGAAGGCTGAGCGAAGGAAGGGAGGCACTTTTGAACTGTGGTGTTGGAGGAAAATTCTGAGAGTGCTTTGGACAGTGAGAAGATCCAACCGGTCCGTCCTCCAGGAAAGAAAGCCCGGCTGCTCACTGGAGGGAAGGAGATGAGAGGCAAAGAGGAAGTCCTTTGGCCACATCATGAGAAGACAAGAAAGCTTGGAGAAGACACAGATGCTGGGGAAAAGGGAAGGAAAAGGGAAGAGGGGCCGACCAATCATAGAATCCTAGAGTTGGGAGAGACCTCGTGGACCATCCAGTCCAACCCCATTCAGCCACAAAGCAGGATTGGGAGGGCAGGGTGTAATGAATTCCCTACCTGGAATGCTAGGGGTAGGCCGAAGACATTGGCAGCCACTTTAGGTAGGTGCCAAGGGAAGCATCAATTTTAGGGTTCTCATTTCCAAAAGGGGGTGTGCCCAAAGAGCAGCCTGGAGGGAAATGAGGGGAGTTAGGATTGGCTAGTAGAAAAGGGGGCGGAGCCTAACTTGGAAAAGGAAAAAAATGCCCTGAAAGAGAGGCGTTTTGAAATCTGACAGCAGAGTGGGTCTGGCTGTCAAAGGAATTAGTGTTAGGGAGAAGAAGCCTGAGTGGTCAGGTGGCGTGTAGACTATACAACTATCAGGGAAGATAGTGTGTCGTGGTGTAGCTAGATAGATCCTGAGTAGGACTATCAGTGTCTGTGCTAAGAGTTACAAGGCAGAGAGGAGATCCTGTCAGTAAATTCTTGGAGGGAAAAAGAAGTTGAATTCTGTAACTAAGATTTGAGCTGTTTAGAGCCATGGTTCCCAAAGTGGGGGTACTGCCCCCTAGTGGGCGGTGAGGCGATCCAAGGGGGCGGTGGGAGGCTCAGGAGAATTTGGGGGGCACTGAAGCTGTGAAGACGCGCCTGGGAACCTTGGCTTAGAATAGGAACAAGGACGTGACATCTCTTCCCAGGGGACTTCTTCTTGCCTTCCCATAGAGAACTGGAACTCCCAAGGACCAAACCAGTCACTTTAGATAACTCAAACAGGCTTTATTGTTCACAAAAGGAGTTATCTTGTTGAGGTATTAAACTTAGTTCTCCAAACAGGGGTAAAATAAAATATACATTACAGTTCTTTAGTTGTTTGGGTCCAGGAAGCTTTCAGCCGGATGGCTTTCCAAATTCTCTCTCTCAATGGCTTTGAGGTGAGAACTCTCTTAGCCCCAGTCAAATGGCCTATATTGAAGGCACAGAGCCTTCCTCTTGGTGCCAAATGACCAGTTGAAGGCGCTTGAGATTCCACAGTCCCATCCAGGTGTGCTGGATATGCAGAATGAATCCAAGATATGAAGAATTGGTGCTAGAGAGGCCTGGCTGGCAAACCCTCTAACACGTCCTCTTCTGTAGAGATGCAGGCAAAATCTAAAGAGAAAGCTAGATTTCCAAAGTCTCAAGGGGGAGGAAAAACAAACTTAACGATGATTGACAGCTCTAAAGAACCAATCAATGCAACCAATACTTAACAACACTAAACAGACTAGCTAAAACATAATCCAATAGTTTAAACCTTGCAACTTAAAGTCTTATACACAGGTGGCATCAGCCACGCCTTCACAGAAGCCCTGTAAGGGGGCAGTGGTGGGATTCCAACTTGCAAGTGTGCGAGTGTGTGCCTGCCAGTTGGAAACCCCGCGCAGGTGCTGCCTGGAAACCGCACTTTCAGTGAAACCAACGTTTAGAATTGAAGAGCATCCTTGTTGTGTATCCATAGCTTCATGTTCATGCTGAGATTCCTGTTTGTTTCCTGCCTTGGATCTATGTTCATGCCTTTGGATTTAATTGCTCAAGTTTGTTCCTGAATCATTGTGGGACTTTGAATTTCTTGGACTATTCTGGACTCACAAACTCTAGTTCCTTCGCACACACCCCCCTTCCTCTCCTCAACTCCACCTACGGCACAGTCCTGTATTGCTCCTTCCAATCCAGCAGGTCCCTTGGAAGGAAGGGGCGATACGGGACTGCGTTGTGGGCAAAGTTGAGGAGAGGAAGGGGATGCGAGCTGCAGTTTCCAGGCAGCGCCTGCCCAGGGATTCCAACTGGCAGACTGAGACAGTTGCGAACTTGTGAGTGTGTGGCTGCCAGTTAGTCCAGTGGAAAAGGAAAGCTTCTGCATCTGCAAACGCCCCCTGAGTCGCTCCTCCTGGGAGATGGCCGTGGCACGAAGGAAAATGCAAGCAGCTGCCAATTTCCAAGGTCCAGTATTCTCTATTGCTCAAGTTTAGTTCAATTCCATTGCTGTTGGGAGTTCAAAATACTCTTTGATTATAGGTGAACTATAAATCCCAGCAGCTACAACTCCCAAATGACAAAATCAATCCCACCAACCCCACCAGTATTCAAATTTGGCCATACTGAGTATTTCTGCTATATTTGGTCCAGATCCAGGGTTGCTTGGGGTCAGAGTGCTCTCCAAATGTAGGTGAACTACATCTCCCCTAAATCACTGTCAATTCCTCCTAAACCCCTCTAGTTTTTCTGTTGGTTATGGGGGTTCCGTGTGCCAAGTTTGGTCCAGGTCTGTCATTCATAGGGTCTCGGCCGTGGAAGTCAGAGCTGAATTGGTCGAAGGTACTGCAAATCCCATCATCCGTTGTCCATACTCCCCCAAACATATTGTTTTTGTGATTAATCTCTATGCTTTAATTATGTTCAATTTGTAACAATGAAAATACATCCTGCATATTCAATATTTGCATGAGAATCCATAAGAGTAGCAAAATTATTTATGAAGTAGCAACGAAAATAGGGATGGGGGTCACCACAACATGAGGAAACTCATTTAGGGGTCACGGCATTAGAAAGGTTGAGAAACACTGCATTCATACATACATATTTCTGTTTAATTGCTATTACATTTTTTTAAAAATTAATTTTTAGGGGGGGTGGTGAGTAAATTTTTTTCTGGAAAGGGGGCGGTAGGCCAAAAAAGTTTGGGAACCACTAGGTTAGAGGAACCATATGCTTTCATGCCAAAATCTCTGAAACCATGAAGTTTAGTACTTATTGTGTAAGTTCTCTTCAGTATTGAAAACGTCATTGTTTTGTTGTTCAAAACACCTGCCTCATGTGTGCCTCTGTCAAAGAAGTTTCAAATCAGTTTCCTGCTAATGGTGGCAGCGTCCATTGTGAAGAAGAAATGCAAGTCCAGGGCATTCTTGCCTGAAATACCTCCAGTAAGCCAAAGGGCTTAAATGTGATTGCAAGTCTGATGTTGACCAGTGGGTCTTTCCAAAGGTTTTCCGGCCAGAAATTGGTTCCAGCTGAGTGCAGTTTTAATTTCTGAATACACAAACTCCTTAACCCAGGGGTGGGCAACTTATGGCCTGCGGGCCGGATCCGGCCTGGCAGCCGATTCTGTCTGGCCCGGGAGAAGGGTGTTGGGGGCGGGGCCAAGAGGAAGGGGTGCCGCTGCCGCCATCCCATTGCGGGCTCTGTGGGGCCTGTGATGGCAGACAGGCTGGAGCAGCGGCGGCTTTGGAGTACCTGCCATTCCTGGAGGCGATCCTGGCCTGCAGCAGGAGCACTCGGTGACCTGCGAGGGCGATCGCTGTGGCGACCCGGAAGATTTGATCCTCTCTTGAGGATGTCAGCCTTCATCTTAGTTCGCACCTTATCTTCTTGATTTTAATTTTATTTTAATGGTTTTTATTATTATTTTATAATAATTTTATAATAATAATATAATAAATAATATAATATGTTATATTATATTATCATTTCAATATATAATGTCTATATATATATATACTACTAGCTGTCCCCGGCACGCGTTGCTGTGCCCTATTTTGGAGATGCGAGGAAGTCTGAGTATGTAAGGGTTGGAGTTGTTGTTAGTTATGGTGTTGTTGGGGTCATGGCTGTGTTGTTGTGGGTTGTTCTGGTGGGTGGGATGTTGAAGTCCTGGGGAGTTGTTGTTGTGTGGTGTTGCTGGCGTTCTGCATAGCTTGTGGATATACAATGTTTTTTGTCTTTCCGTCTGCTGTGTTGATGTAGAGGTTGATGCGTGTGTGGGTGGGGTACTTTGGAAGTGAGTGGAGGTACTTGAAATCCCATTATCCATGGTGTGTCCTCCTCTAATCTGCAGTCGGATGGAGTGTGGGTCATGGGGGGCATTGTGTGCCAAGTTTGGTCTTTATTGGTCTTGGTTCTGGGACACAGTGGTCTGTGGGGAATGATGGGTTTTGTAGTACTACAAGTCCCATTATCCGTGGAGGTACTTCAAGTCCCGTAATCCATGGTCCACCCTCCTCCAAACTGTAGTAGAATGTAGCGTGGGTCATAGGGGCTCTGTGTGCCAAGGTAGGTTACTGTAAATTCAGGCCATACACAATGTCCCATGAGCTGAGGCCTAGTCAGGAACAGCAAGTTAATGAAGCCTTACTGTCAATTCAGGCCATACACAATGTCCAATGAGCTGAGGGCTAGTCGGGAGAATCAAGTTAATGAAACCTTACGGTGAAAGTACTGTCAATTTTGGGCGTGGTCTGTGATTTGTAGGGGTGTACATTTTCTGTGGGAAGTGATTTGGGTGTTTGTGCCTCAGCCCTTTGCCTATCGGACCTGAAAACCTGGCTCTTCTGCCAGGCATTTGGGGTTTGATCGGACGCCTGGAGACTGAGCCTTTCTGGCGTGTGTACCTATGTTTTAAACTGTTGTATTTTTCTGTGGGAAATGATTTGGGTGCACCAGTGGTGGAGGGCGACTCACAAATAATAAAGTTATTATTATTATTATTATCCTCCTCTGACAGTTTATTATGGGTCGGAATGTTCATGTTGGCTGGCCAGTACAGGAGTTATGCAAATCCGCCCTTATTGGCAGCCAATAATGATGTCAGAATGTAGAGGCTGGGAGAGTCATTGGCAGCCCCGGAGGATGCTGAGAAATGCAGTTTTTTTAGTTGTTGTTTTGGGGGCCTTTTAGGTTTTGGGGGGGAAGTTTCTTTGCTACAAATGTACCTTGCTTGAGGCCTATTTCTGTTGGCAAGTTTGGTGTCTCTGCGTTGTAAGGTTTCTCTGTTTGGGACGGTCGTTCCATGACGACTCTTCCTTTATATATATAGATAATATAATAATTATGATATTAATACTACTAACATATGAATATTTCTTGATATATTAATATGTTAATATTAATGATGTGTAATATATAGTAAATAAATAATGTAAATGAGAATGTAGTTCAGCCTGTAGGTGCGGCCCTCCATAATATTTTTGGCTCTTGTGTGGCCCCTTGGAAAAAATACTTGCCCACCCCTGCCTTAACCCATTGCACTTGGTGGCAGTGGTGGGAGGAAAGAGGAAGGCCCACCCTGCCTGAAGTGAAGAAGTCACACCCACTGGAGTTTGACCTTCCCCTTGACCCCTTGACCTTTTACACAGGGCCAAGGCAAGGTGTGTGGTCCCCTTGAAGCCACTGCCTTGGCTTGGGGGGCGCTGCGGGTGGGGGCGGCCGGGAGGGGGCTCTGGCCTGGCTGGGCTGGCCCGTGAAGGAGTCGGAAGAAGAGTCGGAAGAAGAAGGGGAAGAAGGAAGAGCCAGAGCAACAAGTGGAGACATTGTTTCCCCTGGGCATCCCCCCCTCTCCCTGCGGAAAGGCAGCCCCGCTCAGGCTCCGGGCCTTCCCTTGAAGACTCCCTCCCCCCGCCGCACCGACAGGCCTGGGAGAGAGGGGGCTATTATGGGATGCCGGGAGGGAGGCGGGGCTTAGAGGGGGCTTAGAGGGACCCCCTCCCGGGTCATTTCTGGAGCGGAAAACGGTGCGCTTCGGGCCGGGTGCCTTTTGGAGCCAAGAGCGGCGAGAAGGGAGGAAGGAAGGAGGTCAGGAAGGAAGGGGCCCCCTTGGGGAAGGGGAGACGGACCCCCCCCCCATGAGGTGCCAGGAGGAAGAGTAGGGGGGCACCCATACTCTCGCCCAGAAACCCCAACGCTGGCCAAGACCCAGGGCCGTAGCCAGGATTGTGTTTCGGGGGGGGGCTGAGTTTGTTTGGGGGCTGAGACTGGGTGGAAGAGGGTCTTCCCTAGCAAACCTTTTGTATTGTTATCCCAATAACCCCATGAATGTGGGATATAATGAGCATGGTGATCAGATCATGATTTAAATGCACGTAACAGTTTAAATAATGTACCAGTAAGGCCTTCTCGCGGACCACCCTGAGAATTTCGGAGGGGGGGCTGAAGCCCCCTTAGCCCCCCCCTGGCTACAAGCCTGCCAAGACCCCCCTCCTCCTCTGGGCGCCCCTCCCGCTCTCTCCCGGGACGCTCTTCCGCTCCGAGGGCCAGCTCCCCCCCCCCTCCGCCTTTCCCTCTTTTGTGTGTGTGTGTATGTGTCATCCGGGGATTCAGGCCTCTTCCAAGGCGGAGGCAGGGAATGGCCGGGGGGGGGGGGCAAAAAAGGGCTCCCCCCTTCTGTCTGCCTGCCTGTCTCTGTGGGGGGCTTTCAGGGCGGGGAGGAAAGCCAGGCGCAGCCAAAAGCACAGGCCAGGCCAAGGGGTGTCCTTCCAAAGGCCGGTGGGACTGACCCAAGGGGAGCCTCGCCCCCCCCCCCCCAGGCCACTATGATGGATTGATTGATTGATGGTGTCAAGAGTGAACCCAACAGCTGTATTGCATTAAACAAGCAAACCAAACACAAAGTTTGCAGACTTGGCATTCTATGAAATGTAAGCTGCCCACTTGGAGTGCCTCTGGTGTTGCTATAGATCAGGCCTGGGCAAACGTCGGCCCTCCAGGTGTTTTGGACTCCAACTCCCACAATTCCTAACAGCCGGTAGGCTGTTAGGAATTGTGGGAGTTGGAGTCCAAAACACCTGGAGGGCCATAGTTTGCCCAGGCCTGTTTCTATAGAAGGTCCTCCATTGTGCATGTTTGTTTGTTTGTTTACAGTATTTATATTCCGCCCTTCTCACTCCGCAGGGGACTCAGGGCGGATTACAATGTACACATACATGGCAAACATTCAATGCTATAGACACACAACACAAATAGACAGACAGTCAGAGGCTATTTAATTTGTCATTTATTTATTTATTTGTCACGTTTCTATACCGCCCCTCTCAGCCTGAAGGCGACTCGGGACGGTTTACACAGGCAGTCTCTGCCCTCAATACAACACAGCAACAAGTCAAACCCCCCCCCAGAAAAAAACATATAATAACAATTTAACAATTAAAAACATACAATTGCAGCCTCAGCGTCATGTTGAAATCAGTTTCCATCGCATCGTCGTCATTCCTAATATCCAATTAAGCCTTATATTTCATCAACAAATGCCTGCTCAAATAACCAGGTCTTGACTTTCTTGCGAAATGTCAGGAGGGAGGGGGCCGATCTGATCTCTTTAGGGAGGGCGTTCCAAAGCCGAGGAGCCACCACTGAAAAGGCCCTGTCTCTCGTCCCCGCCAGTCGCGCCTGCGAAGAAGGCGGGACCGAGAGCAGGGCCTCTCCAGATGATCTTAACCATCTCGATGGTTCATAGGGAGAGATGCGTCCGGACAGGTAAGTAGCACCCGAACCGTTTAGGGCTTTAAAGGCTAAAGCCAGCACTTTGAATTGTGCCCGGTAGCAAACTGGCAGCCAGTGGAGCTGGCACAACAGGGGAGTTGTACGCTCTCTGAATGCCGCTCCTGTTATCAACCTGGCTGCTATTTAACATTCCAACTTCTGGCCACCAGGGGAGCTGTCGCCTCACCGTCCATCTGCGACACTGATGAAGTACTTTCCACATTCCCCACATGCTTTTTAGAGATTTTTTAATGGCCTCGTAAATTTTTCTTAAGTTAGCCTCCCCACACATAGGTGGTACCTAAATTTCCTACTTGACAGATGTAACTATCTTTCAGGTTGCAAAGGTCGATAACAAGCTACACAATTGGCTGGAAGCTCACTCCGACCCAGGCTGGCTTCGAACTCATGACATTTCGGTCAGTAGTGATCTTAATGCAGCTGACACCCAGTCAGCTGCACCACAGTCCCAGTGCATGTGGCAGGGCTCAGGCTGCATTGCAATAGGTGGTCTGTGGTTGGCTCTTCTCCGCACTCGCATGTCACAGACTCCACTTTGTGGCCCCATTTCTGAAGGTTGACTCTGCATCTCGTGGTGCCAGAGCGCAGTCTGTTCAGCGCCTTCCAAGTCGCCCCGTCTTCTGCCATCTCTTCCTGGCCTGCCTTCCAAGTGCAGGGTCATGGTGGTGGGTCCGTAGGTTGCTGTGAGGGCGTCGGTTTCCTGTGGGAGACAGTCCTGACAAGGGTGGGCTTGATGTACTCTTTTCCTCTTGACCGCTTCCTCCCTCTCATCCTCCATTCCTGCCTCTTTGAATTCCACAGCACTCTTGGTCACAGCTGACCTCCAGTCAGAACGCTTTGCCATATTTGGAAGGCTTTCCTTTTCTTCTTGATTAACTGTTGGTTCTCCTTCTCCTTTTCATCCAACTTGTCTTGATGTTTCTTAATTAGGTATCCAATAATTTCTCCGCAGGCTTGCAGTGAGAGGAGTCTTTGGTTTCTTACAATGTTCCTCAACATTTTCAGGGTGTTCTATGGGTAGATGACCTTTGTGTGCATTTTTTGTTAGGGGAAGCATTGTTTAATCCTAGTCGATATTGCTTTCCATCCTGGACTTCAATGTCCCCATCGGCCCATAGCTGCCCCATCGCCACCTGGATGAGGGAGCTGTGGAAAGAAAGAGAAAGAGGAGGAGGAAAACAGAAACAGACTCCCTTGCAGGATTGTTGCACCCTCTTCCTTTGGGAAATACTATTGCTCCTAAAGGCAGGCCTTCGGGCTGCTGGATTCTTTCCAAGAGTTGGACCAGATCCCCACCGGTCCGGAGTCCCGGCTCTTTCCATTTCCCCAACTTCCACACTCAAAATGCAGAAAACGCCATGCGTATGCTGAGGCCTAAAGTGATGGAAAGGAGGCTGCAGTGAATCCCCTACCTGGGAGGCTAGGGGAAGCCTGGAAAAGCTAGACCCAAAAACTTGTGTGGAGGCATCCATCTTAGGTTCTCATTTCCAATAGGGGGCATGGCTAAGTGCAGCCTGGAAGGAAATGAGGGGAGTTAGGATTGGCTGGTAGTGAAGGGGGCTTTTGCGGAGGGAAAAGTCCTGTACCCGAGGACTGGAGGGAGGCAAATGTAACTCCGATCTTCAAGAAAGGATCCAGGGGTGATCCAGGAAATTATAGGCCAGTTAGTCTAACCTCAGTTCCAGGCAAAGTGATGGAAACCATTATTAAAGAAAAAATTACTAAGCACATAGAAGAGCAGGCATTGCTGAAGGAAAATCAACATGGTTTCTGCCAAGGCAAATCATGTCTTACTAACTTGATAGAATTCTTTGAGGGTGTAAATAAACACATAGATGAAGGGGACCCAGTCGATATTGTTTACCTTGACTTTCAAAAGACTTTTGACAAAGTCCCTCACCAAAGGCTCCTAAACAAGCTCTTCAGCCATGGAATCAGGGGACAGGTCTTGTCCTGGATTGGAACCTGGCTAAACTGTAGGAAACAAAGGGTGGTAATAAACGGACATTTCTCTGGGTGGAAAGAGGTGAGAAGTGGCGTACCCCAAGGTTCAGTTTTAGGACCGTTACTTTTTAATTTATTCATAAATGATCTGGATGTAGAAGTAAATTGTGAGGTAGCAAAGTTTGCAGATGACACTAAACTGTTCAGGGTAGTTAAAAATGAAACTGATTGTAAAGAGCTCCAGAAAGATCTCTCGAAATTGAGTGAATGGGCAACAAAGTGGCAAATGCATTTTAACCTAAACAAGTGTAAAGTCATGCACATCGGGGCAAAAGAACCCCAAATACACTTATCAACTGATGGGATCAAAGCTTTCTGAGACAAACCAGGAAAGGGATCTTGGGGTTTTGGTGGACAGCTCAATGAAGATGTCAACCCAGTGCGCTGCAGCAGCGAAGAAAGCAAATTCTATGCTTGGCATGACCAGGAAGGGAATCGAAAATAGGTCGGCAAATGTTGTATTGCCTCTCTACAAATCTATGGTGAGGCCACATCTGGAGTACTGTGTACAATTCTGGTCACCGCACCTCAAGAAGGATATAACGGAACTGGAAAAGGTACAAAGAAGGGCAACAAAAATGATCCAAGGGATGGAGCAGCTCCCTTACGAAATCAGGTTGCAACGCCTTGGTCTTTTCAGCCTTGAAAGACGGCGTTTAAGAGGTGACTTGATCGAAGTGTATAAAATCATGCATGGGATAGAAAAGGTGAATAAAGAAAAATATTTTCTCTGTCACCCAACACTAGGACTAGGGGGGCACTCCGTAAAGCTCCAAGGTAGGAAAGTTAGGACTAATAAAGGGAAATATTTCTTCACCCAGAGGGTCATTGGGTTATGGAACTCACTTCCAGAGGAGGTTGTGACAGCGGTCAGCCTGGACAGCTTCAAGGCAGGATTAGACAGATTCATGGATACCAAGGGAATCAGTAGTTACTGAAATGGACATCCAAGTGCCACCTCTGTGTTGATGGAGGCAGGCAGGATTTCCCCGGGCACTGGTTGTGGGGGGTCGGGAGCAGGTGAGGGTCTTGCCCTCCTTTCTGCTAGAGATCCCCGTGTACAACTAGTGGGCCACTGTGTGACACAGAATGCTGGACTAGATGGGCTGAGGCCCGATTCAGCATGGCTCTTCTTATGTTCTTATGAGGAGGGAGGCAGCGAAAGAGGCCACACAGATCTATGAAACGTAATAGAATTGGGCAGTGAGCAAACCTGGGAGCATCGGGAGGCTGAAGCAGCCCTGAGCGGGAGCTGGAGCCATGCTGAATCGAGGCTGCTGAAGGCTTCCTCAAGGCGGGCCTGGCCCTGGCATTCGGCGGAGCCCTTCCTTTGCCTCAGGGAGGATCTTTGGGGAAGGAAACAGGGAGAAAGAGCTGCTAGGAGGGTGAAGAGTGCCAATTTCCCACGGCACACCTGATGATCACTCACGGCACACTGGTTGGGAAACACTGATCTATATGAATCTGCTGTAAAAGGCTTTGTTGTTTTGCTTGAACTGTGAGTAGCTTCTGGGCAGAAGAAGCAGGGCAAAGTTTTGTTTGTATTTTGCCTTTATCTACTGTTTCTGTTTTTGCCGTAATTGAAGCTGAAGTTTAAGCAAGTTTTGTTGAAGCAAGTTGCTAAATGTTTTTTGTTTAAAATTTTTGCAAGAAACTGAACAATAAAAGATAACGTTGCCTGCCGTTTTTGGCAAGAAATATTGCCTATCTTGTATATGTCCTCGCCTGTGTGGGGGGAAGCAGCTGCGTTTTTCCAGTCAGCTGGAGCATAATAAGTCCATGCAGAGCAGAGGATTACAACTCACATCATTTCCTGCTCCGTCAGTTTTATCATACCAATATTTATTGTATTGTGCTATTGGGCTTGGCCTCATGTAAGCCCCCTCGAGTCCCCATCGGGGAGATGGTGGCCTGGTATAAATAAAGATTATTATATTAGTTACATACTATAGACCAGTGTTTTTCAACCTTTTTTGAGCCGCGGCACACTTTTTACATTTACAAAATCCTGGGGCACACCACCAACCAAAATGACACAAAATGACACTCTCACACAGTAATACATATGGTTAATATGTTTTTAAATGTATTTATACACTCAGTGTGAAACCTGGGCCTGTTTCGATGAACACAACATAGATATCCTGGCAGGAATGGCAGAAAGACACAAACTTCCCACACAGAACTCCCATAACCAAGAGAAAATGCTATAAGAGTTTGGTGGGCATTGACCTTGAGTTTTGGAGTTGTAGTTCACCTACATCCAGAGAGCACTGTGGACTCAAACAATGTTGGATCAGGACGAAACTTGGCATGAATACTCAATATGCCCAAATATGAATGCAGATGGAGTTCAGGGGAAATAGACCTTGACATTTGGAAGTTGTAGTTGCTGGGATTTATGATTCCCCTACAATCAAAGAGCATTCTGAACCCCACCAATATTAGAACTGGGCCAAACTTCCCACACAGAACCCCCAGGAGGCAAGAGGAGGTCTCTACTTGGGGAAAGGGAGGCGGGCCTTCCCAATGCATGGAGAGGGAGAGACCAAGTAGACAACGGGTGGGGAGGGTGTGTGTGTAATTTTGTGCCTTTATCGAGGTATGTTTCTTAGGGTTTTTATACTTCAACACACTAGACTCCCCCAGGAGGTTCCAATTTCCCACGGCACACCTGATGATCGCTCATGGCACACTAGTGTGCCCCGGCACACTGGTTGAGAAACACTGCTGTAGACAGGCAGTCAAGTCAAATAGTTTAATGCAGTAGCCCATGGCCATGACAAAAAGGCATAAATGCAGGAAGCAAAAGATAACAAACAAGATGAGCAAAAAATAATGTGAATTATCAATAGTTACTGGGGGAGGGTCCAATTAGCCCCTTGGGTTACATAGACTAATGTCACAAATATATAGTTTATATTCTTATTTCAGAGAAGAGGAAAACTGAATACCTCCCCGACTCCCTATAGGAAGACAGGGTGGGATGATGAAGATGATGATGATGATATCAAACTGCAAAGGCTCTGGCTTCAACCAGTCCAGGTGGTCCCAGTGGCAATCGGCACACTGGGTGCCATGCCAAAAGATCTCAGCCCTCCACAAAGTGGGACTACTACAAGGAAATCAATATCAAAATGTTTGTAATCAGTCAGCATAAGGCATACATATCCAAGTACAGGCTAAGCATTCAATTCACAAATGTGGCATATTAAATATACAGTTAAATATGACGGAATTGCACTTAACATCCGCTATAATGCACAGTACCTTGGGGAAAATTAATGAGTAGAATATATCCAAGCCGGTAAGTTGACAAGTATCATAGGGTCCTGGGCGTACCCAAGTCCGTCCAGACGTACAAATTGTAATCCACAACGATCAATATAAACGCCGCTTCCAGAAAGATCTGGATTATACTGCTGCTGAGGGTCTCCCAGAAACGTAAACATTGATTATCCTTGATGGGGTTGAAAAGGGAAACATACAGGGACGGAGATTCAAGATTGGTGTTGAGGAAAGTATCGAAGGGTTTCAAATGAAACACAGCAGTTGTAATCCACGGAGATGGAACTTGGAGCGAATCTACTGGTAGTCCGGTTGGGAACGTGGCCACAGGAATCCACAAAAGACGTTCTGGGGTTGAATTAATGCTGGGGTTGAATTAACAGCCAAATGGAGCACGATTGAAACAGAACCAAGGTGCAGCTTACACAAAGCCTATTGTTTTTTCTAAACAGCAAATGATGCCCATATTCATGATAAAAAGAGACTGTGTCCAGGAAGGTAGCCGGGAAGGGCGATATAGGACCGCAACGGTTGAGCTGCAGGGCCCGATCCGTTTCGCCCTGGAGAGGGCTTTTTCAAGCGGCAGGAAACTTCACAATTAATGCGCTTCACAGATATACAAAAATATGAAATAATAATCACAATATTAAGAATTTGTCCAATTTCTACAGCATTTGGTGCCCAAAAGATATATTAGCATAGCGACAACCTACCATATCAGAGATGGATAAGCACATGGTATATCATGTGGACCCGGAGGTGTTGGCCACGGATACAACGGAGGCTTATATAGGTGGTAAAAAATGTGTTACAGCTGACTCCTTGCAGGAGGGCCTTAATTGACAGAGGTGCATTTAACCAATGTGGGGATTCACTATTGAGAATGATAATCCAATAGGATTCGCTTCTGATGAGGAGGTCATGATTATTAGCATGTGGGTGGGTGTGGAACTTTTCAAGCCCTGTGAATTTAAAGGAGCTTGGAGAGTGACCAGCTGTCACAAAATGTTTATAAAGGATCATATTGTCCATTTTGGTCTTAATTCTGGTGTTCAGAGATCCTGGTTCTAAGGGGGCGGGATGATTGCCCAACGTAAATTAGGCCACACTCACAGATGATAGCATAGACACAGTTCTCAGTAGAGCAATTAGTGTAATGGCAGATTTTATCGTGTCTATTATTATATGGGTTATGGATCTCCTTTCCTGTAAATACTTGAGGACAAGAGGAGCATCCTCCACACGGAGGGCTATACTACGAATAGAGCTGGATGTTAATGAGGAATGAACCAGGAGATCTTTTATATTTTTCTCAGCCGGCATTTGGAAATAATAAACACTGACAAAATCGTATTGCCAAAGGCTTTCATGGCTGGAATCACTAGGTTGTTGTAGGTTTTTCAGGCTATATGGTCATGTTCTAGAAGCATTCTCTCCTGATGTTTCACCTGCATCTATGGCAAGCATCCTCAAGAGTTTGTGAGGTCAGACCCAGTTGTCCACACTGAGGCTCCGATTCCGAAGCCTTCTCAGATGGCCGAGTGAGGTTTGTAGACACAAATCATTAAGCCTTGGCGCTCCCTCTACCAAGGAAACACTTCCTCACTTGGGTGTTCTCACAACCTGCACTCTCCTTTGCTCCTCCACATCACTAGTAAAGCTTCCTGCTTCCATTTATCAGTCCAGAAACCTCCCACACCTTTGTTGTCTTCTGTGTGGGCCCTTGAGACCCTTCACATCTGCATTTCTTGCCATTCCCATTTTCATCATGACCCATGAAGGGAAAGGGGGGAGAATCTGAGGTTTCTGGCTTCCATTCCTTACCTTTCATTTCTCCTTTCTTCACCAGGGGAAGGAGCATTCTACGGAGCCACATTTGTGGAGCTAAGAAACAATTCAACCTCTAGTGGATATTGAAGAATTTGGAATTCAAAAGTGCCATAAGGAAACCAGTCATATAGGAAGAAGAAACGCTCCGAAGGTGCTGATCTGGCTGAACGCTTCAGCTCTCTCACAGTTCAGAAAAGGAAAGTGTTTATCTTCCAACATGGAGAAAAAAATGTATCAATGTACTGAATGTGGAAAGAGCTTTAGTCAGCGGAGAATTCTGCAGTTACATGAAAGAACTCACACTGGGGAGAAACCCTACACATGTCTGAAATGTGGGAAGAGCTTTGCGCAGAGCGGAAACCTACAGAACCATCACAGAACTCACACTGGGGAGAAACCCTACACATGTCTGGAATGTGGGAAAAGTTTTGCGCAGAGTGGAAACCTGCGTAACCATCAAAGAACCCACACTGGTGAGAAACCCTATAAATGCCTTGAGTGTGGAAAGAGCTTCACGAAGAGTGAAAATCTACGTAGCCATCAAAGAAATCACACTGGGGAGAAACCCTATACATGCCTCAAGTGTGGAAAGAGCTTTGCTCGGAATGAAAAACTACGTTCACATCAAAGAACTCATACCGGGGAGAGGCCCTATAAATGTCAGGAATGTGGAAAGGGCTTCACTCAGAGAGAAGGTCTACGTTCACATCAAAGAACTCACTCTGGGGAGAAACCCTACGAATGTCCAGAGTGTGGAAAGAGATTCACTCTGAGTGGAAATTTACAGGCACATCAAAGGATTCACACTGGGGAGAAACCCTATGAATGTCCAGAGTGTGGAAAAATATTCTCTCAGAGTGGAACTTTACAGAAACACCAAAGGATTCACACTGGGGAGAAACCCTATACATGTCTGCAATGTGGAAACCGCTTCGCTGGCAGTGGAGATCTACATAAGCATGAAAGAACTCACACTGGGGAGAAACCCTATAAATGCCAGAAATGTGGAAAGAATTTTGCCAATAGTGGAAAAGTACATTTACATCAAAGAATTCACTCTGGAGAGAAACCCTTTATATGCTATGAGTGTGGAAAGAGCTTCACTCATAGTGAAAGTCTACATAGGCATTATAAAACCCACACTGGGGAGAAACCCTATAAATGCCTGGAGTGCGGAAAGAGTTTTGCTCAGAGTGGAGAGCTACGTTCACATCAGAGAACTCACACTGGGGAGAAACCCTATAAATGCCTGGATTGTGGGAAGAGCTTTACTGTTCATGGAAGTCTACGTAGTCATCGTAGAACCCACACTGGGGAGAAACCCTATAAATGCCTGGATTGTGGAAAGAGCTTTGCTGTTCGTGGAAGTCTATGTAGTCATCGTAGAACCCACACTGGGGAGAAACCCTATGAATGTTCAGAGTGTGGAAAGAGTTTCGCTCAGAGTGGAACTTTACAGAAACATCAAAAGATTCACATTGGGGAGAAACCCTGTACATGTCTTGAATTTGGAAACAGCTTAGCTGGCATTGGAGATTTGTGTAAGCATAAAAGAGCTCACAATGGGGAGAAACCTTATAAATGCCAGGAGTGTGGAAAGAACTTTGCGCATAGTGGAAATCTACATGCACATGAAAGAACTCACATTGGGGAGAAACCCTAATTCTCCAAGTTACTAACAAGATAGGTTCTGTAGGTTTGTTTGTAAGTTGAATTTTTAGCGTAACTCCATCCAAAAGGAGAATGTGGCGCAGCTGGCTGGGTGTCAGCTGCATAAGATCTCTACTGACCAGAAGGTCATGAGTTTGAGGCCTGCCCGGGTCGAGGTGGGCTCTCGACCTATTGTGTAGCCTGTTGTCGACCTTTGCAACCTGAAAGACAGTTGCATCTGTCAAGTAGGAAATTAAGGTACCACTTAGTGGGGAGGCTAAATTTAACTGATTTACGAGGCCATTAAAAAATCGCCAGGAAACACGCTGAGGAATGAAGGAGTGCAACAGCTCCCCCTGGTGGCCAGATGTTAAATTGCCTCTGTCTGTATTGTGTGTTTGTGTGTCTAAATGTAATGTGTACATTGTAATCCGCCCTGAGTCTGCGGCGGGGTGAGAAGGGTGGAATATAAATGAAGTAAATAAATAAATAATAAATATGTACCTAGATAGACAAATAGATACGTTTTGCATAGCATACAGAAGGATGAACCCTCTTTTGGTTTTCCTGTTCAGAATATTTCACCTCATTTTATGTCCCTGTGATAACTGGATTTTGAAAAAAATTGGCTTGTTGTGGAAACAAGGGTTGCGGATTAAACTTCACTGTGGATTCCTTTTCTTTATGATTACCATTTCAGAGTTCATTTGTCTTCTAGGGGTAGGTTTCTCTCACTTCCTGTTGTCCCAACCCTGTTCTTAACTATGAGTCATTTGTAAGTTGGATGTTTGTAACTTGAGGACGACCTGTACATGTCTAGATTGTAGAAAGAGTTTTGCTCAGAGTCCGCATCTACATTCATCAGAGGTCCAAGGAACAGAGCGTTTAGGTGGTTGATCATGGCATCGGGACACCAGCAAGAGGCAACCAGAAGCTGAGAATTCCTAACCGTTTCTAATGATCGGAGGATTTCTTAGAATCCTAGAGACCTGGTGGGCCATCCAATCCAACCCCTTTCTGCCTAGAAGCAGGAAAATTGCATTCAAAGCTAAGGTTGCCACCTGTCCCGTATTATACGGGGTACTCATATTTTTGCTCTGAATTTCGTATTCCGTATTTTCAGGTCCTGTCCCATATTAACAGGATAGGCCGGCATCCACCTTCTTCCTGGCCTGCCCCCTGCCCTATGGCGGGCTCTGCTCAGGTCAGCCAATGAGGGCAGGCCACCACGGAGTGTGCGCACGGGAGAGAGGCGAGAGCAGCAAAGACACCACAAGGCTGAGCTGAGAGCAGGACGACCCCGAGAGAGCAAGAGAGAGAGAGAGAGCCAGGAACAGAGCCGAGAAGATTCCATTCGAAGTGTTGGAACATTGCAGGGAGCAGGTCAGTGAGGCTTACTGCCTTTTGGGGGGTGATTTAGGAATTTGCACATTTTTTTCCTGCAACCCCAACCATTCCATGAAAAAATGAGGAGCCTACCATTTAATTCTCTGACAGAAACCTTCCTCTATAACAGAGAGTGTCCTTTTCTCTATAAGAGGGAGCCATATGGATCCCTCTTACATAGAGAAGGCAAGCTCCTGGCTTGGCTCCTCTCTTTTGCCACCAAAAGCTACTCCAAGTCACTGGGAGAGGACTGGTCAAAGTGCTGAAGTAGTATTTTGATCCAGAAGATGAACTTAAGAATATATTGCTAGAAATCCATTTACTCTTCTTCAGCAATGTAGCTAAGATTTTGTTCAGTGCATCAAGATCTTAAAAAGAGACACTATTTCTATGATTGAAGCTTATGATGCAATGTGCTTACTGAAGAGAAAACTCGAATAAAGGAAATAATTGTTTGGAATTGCAGCTAAGAATGCCGTGGAAGCTCCGTCTTCTTCAGAAATAATCAAACTGGAGAGAAGTTTTATGCAGTTCTATCAAGAAGCCTTAAACTACCTTCAAAAATGGTACGAATTCTCGGAGGAGAATGTTGCAGCGAAGGTTTTGGCTTAAACAGAAGCATGGATTTTTCTTCCCTGGAAGCTGCAGTGAAAACCCGCCAATTAACTGAAATAATTGATATGGAGGAGCTGTATGAGGAGTATTGCCTTGTTGGGAACATTCCTGCCAGTATTTTGGAGAGTACAGAAGATGCCTCTGTCAGTGCTAAGAATCTATGACAGAGATGAGTTTAAAATGTTTTCTGTAAAATGTGTCTATTTTTCTAAGCTGTGTTTGATTAGGCCATTACAGGGTTAACTGGAGAAGAAAAGTTCATGTGTATGACGGAAGCAAAGTTCCAGTATGTTCAAACTTTGGAATGTAAACATTTGTAGATAAGAAAACGCTCCAGTCACCATTATGGATGTGCTGTGAGAGCCACGCTGTGAAAAATGCTCTGGTAAATGTTTTGTTTTCTTTACAAATAAAATGAACTTATGGTTCAGCCGTGGCTCTGCTGCTATATCTCTGACAGCCTCAAACAAGTGGTTGGCAGTGTTTAATAGTGTCACGATGCACGGACTTGACCGGCCCCTTAATCACACACACAGAGACAGAATGAAGGCTAACTACTTTATTGAATATAAGAACAGTTCCAAAGAATATAGTCCAATAGAATATGATGTAATCCAAAAGGCTTGAAGTAACAATGTCCAAGATAACGTAGCAAATAGGCAAAAAGCTTGGCAAGGCTCCGCAACCGATGTGGATCAGGAAACAGGGCAAGGCTCCGCAAACCGATGCGGATCAGGAACAGGGCAAGGCTCCACAAACCGATGCGGATCAGGAAACAAGGCAAGGCAAGGCTTGATGACCACGGCTAGCTTAGCTTGTGGTCCCACTCCACTTCACGCCTATTCAGATGAGACGTGGCCGGAGCACTGAGGATCCGTTCCCACGGATCCTATACTTAATCCTTCGGCCGAGGTCCCCGACGCTCTAGGCTTCTGCGTCTCCAATCGCTGCTCACGGACCTCGGCCGGTCTATGCTCTTGGACCATTCCCTTCTGCTAGACTCTATGTTCCGTCTCCTATCAAAGGTTCGGCCTTGTCTTTCCCCAGCTGTGCTGCTATCTCTCTGAGAGCTCTCCTCCCTAGCCGTTTCCCATGCGCCTTCTCCCATATCTTCCCCAGGAGGCTCCTGAGAAGATCTTCCTCCCGGATGTTCATAACTCCCAGAATCGCTATCAAACTGCACCTGGTTATCTGAATCATCCCTAGGACCAAAACACATTTCTTCCCAGGCCAAGCTCTCTGTGGGCGAAAGAGGCCCCTGAGGGGAAAGCTGCCCTTCACCCCAATCATCTAGCTCATCCTCTGAATCCTGTTCTGGCCCTGCTGGTTCTAATGCTAATGGGACCCCAAGTCCTGTCCCCTGCCCTCCCGGTACAAACGAGAACTGCTGTGCTACAAATAGTCATAAAGGACAACAGAACTTAATAGAATTAGAAAAACTTGTGTCTTTTGTCATGAGTGTTCCTGGGTCAAATGCATTTGTTGAATGCATTTTCTCCTTAATGTCCAACAAGTGGTCAGACAGTAGAAACAGGTGGTCAGTAGATCTGATTAAAAGTGAACTACTAGTTACTGCAAACATGAACATGCCTTATAGAGACTTCCATGGCATGATAAAGTTAGACACTGCACTTTTAAAGTCAGCTAAGTCAAATGCTAAATACGATGGAGAAAATAAGGTAGTAGTTCTAATAATGTTTTTTTTTCCTGCATCAGTTTATTTATTTAATTTATTTATTATTCACGCTTGTTAGTCACCACTCCCAATGTGGCTCGGGTCGACTTACAGAAGTGCGAGCACAAGGTAAAACATAGTACTAAAAACAGCAATAACACACAGTAAAAAATACAATAAAACAGTAAAACAAATGTTACTAGTTGGTATACAACCCAACACAAGTTGTGTGCAAGAATAGTGGAGGCCAATAGCAGTAACCAGCAGCCTTAGTCCCCAAAAGCCTGCCGAAACAGGAGCGTTTTGCACGCCTTCCGGAATGCCAGGAGATCTGGGATGGCCCGGACATCCGGAGGCAGAGCATTCCACAGAGTGGGGGCAACTATCGAGAAGGCCCTCCTTCTCGTGGACGTAAGATGGTACATCTTAAAACAGAGCAGTTCGGACTCTGAGCGTAGTGGCCTAGTGGGACAATATGGGATGAGGCGGTCCCTAAGGTACACTGGGCCCAGACCGTTCAAGGCCTTAAAGGTCAGTACAAACACCTTGAAAGTGATCCGGCATTCCACTGGTAGCCAGTGCAGCTCGCGTAGGACAGGTGTGATGTGGCTGGACATAGGAACACCAGCCAACAGCCGAGCTGCCGCATTCTGGACCAGTTTCACTTTCCGGATTGAAGTAAATCAAAGATGAAGGAGGAAAGTGGAAGGAGGAGAGAGAAAAGGTGACATTTTGAAGGCAGATGGGATGATAGAGGATTAAGCAGGACGGTCTCTGTCAAATCAGGATAGTTGGAGTGTGTGCATGCCCTCCCACCAGCCCAGGGATCATATAAACCTAAGCTGGGGAACCTCAAGCCCTGGCCCAAATCCTGCCTTCATGAGTTTTCCTGAACATTGCTGGTTCTCTAGCCCAGTCTTTCTCAACCAGTGTGCCGTGGCACACTAGTGTGCCGTGACGGACCTACTGCTGTGCCGTGAGAAAAGCTCTCTGCCCCCTTCCTCCCCCCTCCTGCCGAACTCCTGCTGCTTAGGGGAGGAGGAAGGGCCGGGCAGTGGCAAAGAAAAAGAAGAAGGGACCGGGGCGCCGCCTCCTACGGCCGTTTCCCCAGCCAGCCTCCAATCCGCCATGACTCCCACCATGACTCTCGCCCCTTGCTCGCTGAAGCCGCGTGGAGGAGGAGCCCGCCCACTGAAGCCCATCCACCGCTCATGCTCTGTAGGAGAGCTGAAGCTGGGGGGAGGGGGCGGGGCATGGCGCGGCCTGGCTCTGCCCCCTCCCCCGGCTTCGGCACTCCCAGCAGCTGCTCCAGCCTTGAAGGGACAGTGCCAAGCCAGCATTGTGCTGGCTCTGGCACCGCTGGCTTGGCAGTGCCCCCTCAAGGCTGTAGACGCTCTGGGATAGCTGAAGTTGGGGGAGGGGCGGAGCATGGCACAGCCTGGCTCCGCCCCCTCACCTGGCTTTGGCAGTCCCAGCAGCTGCTCCAGCCTTGAGAGGGTAGTGCCAAGCCAGCATTGTGCTGGCTCTGCCACCTCTGGCTTGGCATTGCCTCCTCAAGGCTGGAGAAGCTCTGGGATAGCTGAAGTTGAGGGAGGGGGCGGAGCATGGCACGGCCTGGCTCCGCCCCCTCCCCTGGCTTCGGCACTCCCAGCAGCTGCTCCAGGGGGCAGTGCCAAGCCAGCATTGTGCTGGCTCTGGCACCGCTGGCTTGGCACTGCCCCCTCAAGGCTGGAGCAGCTGCTGGGAGAGGTGAAGCCGGGGGTAGGGGGCGGGGCATGGCACAGCCTGGCTCCGCCCCCTCCCTGGCTTTGGCACTCCCAGCAGCTGCTCCCAGCAGGCCACCAACCCCCAGCCGTTCTTTACTGTGTTAGAGTGTCATTTTGTGTCATTTTGGTTGGTGGTGTGCCCCCAGATTTTTTAAATGTTAAAAGTGTGCCGCGGCTCAAAAAAGGTTGGGAAACACTGCTCTAGCCTTTGTACAAGTTTCTCCCCATTCGCACAATCAAAATGTGCTCTCTCTCTTCCAAGGCCAACAGGAAGTGCTTGATTGTAAAATTTGCTGGTATATTCGATCCCATCCTCTCCTGCAGAGGTGGGGAACCTGTGGCTCAGGAGCCAGATGTGGCTCTACACGATTGCATCTGGCTCTCCCTCTTCCTTCCTTCCCCTTCACCCTTTCCTTCTCTCCTTCCTTTTCCCCCTCTCTCTCCCCTTCCTTCTTTCCTCCATTCTCCCTCTTCCTTCCCCCTTCACCCTTTCCTTCTCCTTCTCTCCTTCCTTTTCCCTCCCTTTCTCCCTTTCCTTCTTTCCTCCTCCCTCTTCCTCCCTCTTCCTTTTTTTCTCCCCCTTTGAGTCTCCCCTCAGGGGTTGAGAAGAGCAGGGTAGAAATGTTGGAAATAAATTCCTTCTCCTTCTCTCCTTCCTTCTTTCCTCCATTCTCCCTCCCTCTTCCTTCCTCTTCTATTATTTCCCCTCAAGTCTTCATTTCCTTCCTTTTCACTCTCCTCCCCTTCTTTCTTTTCTTCTTTTCCCTTCATTATTTTACTTTTTCCTCACTCCCTTTCCTTTCTTTTCCTCACCCTTTCATCTCCTCCCCATTTCTTTCTTTTCCCCTCCTTGTCTCTCTCCTGCTTTTCTTTTCTTCCTTTTCCATAGTTCGTTCTTCTTTTCTTTCTTCCTCTCCCTCCTTTATTTCCTCTGTCTTTCTTTCTTTCCCCCTTCCTTCCTTCCTTCCTTCCGTCTTTTCTTCCTTCCCAGAGTCCTGAGCGTGCCTTTTGCAGAGCCAGGTCTGAAGTGTCTCGTCATTCTGCCGGGGGAATCCTTTTCTCATCATATGTACGTATATACTCACATTTACTTGAATTCAGTCTTAAATATATGTTATATATTACAGTATATGGCTCTCACTGAAATAAATTTCCAAATATTTTGCTTTTATGGCTCTCTGAGTCGAAAAGGTTCCCGACCCCTGCTCTACTGTAATGCAGTCCCTGCAAACTTCTCCAAAATTGAAACTGGGCCTCTGCATGTTTTTTCTGCATGTTTTGTCATACCTAATGCATTGCACTGCTATTATGAAGCTATTATTATTATTATTAGTAATAGTAGAAGTAGTACTGTATGTAGTACATACAATACAATGCATTAGGTATGACAAAACATGCAGAAACATACTATGTACTGTTGAGAGGATGTAAGTCAGTTTCTTTTATGAATATCAATCATGACCTTATTCTGTTAATAAAACTATTTATACCTAAAGTTTGAGTTTGAAGTTTTTATGAAGTGTCCCTTATTTTTGTGAAAAAATCCCGTATTTTTAGGTAAATGTCCCTTATTTCTTATATCAAATACTGGAAACCCTATCCAACATCCCATATTCTGTTCTTGGGTTCGGAGTAGAGCAACTGCTTTGGGAGACAGTGATCGGGCATTCGGACAACGTGGGCAGCCCAGCGGAGTTGATGGCGTAGAACAGGGGTGCTCATTACGGTGATCGGGAGCACCTAGGTGATCTTCGGCCCTCTTCCAGGTGATCTTTGGGCCTCACCAGTCGGATGGCACGCTCCTGCCATGCGTGCGCACGTGCACTCCCACCTTCGCGGGGCTTCTTTTGCCAAAATGAGGCTTTAGTGGGCGGGCCCTGGCGCTCGTCTTGCCACGCACGGTGTGGTGACATGACCGCCCATTGGTTGCTGCTGGGGGGGGGGGGAGCAAAGCGAAGGCATGCGCATGGATAGAATGTGAGGCTGTGGAAGGGATGGAGGGAATGTGTGTGTGTGTGTGTGTGAGAGAGAGAGCGAGCCAAGGAGAGAAGAAAGAAATCCGGAGAACTTTTTCGGATCCTTTTGGCAGGCAGGCTTGCGGGCGCTGGAAGGAGAGAGGGAGAGAGAGAGAGGAAGAGGCGAAGGAGGCCGGGCAAAGTGGGGCAAAGCCAAGCAAGCCCCGCCGCAAACCCTGCTGCTGCCCTCGGGACTCCCATTCCAAGCCGAGACCTGGGCGAGCGAGCTGTGTGGGGCTGCTTTCTCTCCTTGGTTGGTGGCGAGGAGGGAGGGCTCCGCCGTGTTCCTGGGGCTGAAACCGAGGAGGAGGGGGCTGCGGGGATGGAGACTCCACTTGCTGCTGCTGCTTGTGCCCTCGCACCTTTCTCCGCCTCGCCCTCCCTCGAAGAAGAAAGGCGACAAGGGCCCACGGGGGAGAGAGCAAGAGAGAGGATGGCTCTTCAGAGCCGGCTAGGAAGAGCCACCCTCTCTCTCTCTGTCTGTCTCTGTCTCTCTCTCTCTCCCCCATGGGCATTTAGTTCCACCAGTGGGAGGGGTCCTCCTTCCTGCCAGCCGTCCACTTGGGTGTCCTTTCTGAGTGACACCCCCGAAAGGAAGGAAGGGCACCCCCCCCCGGGCTGCATCTGTCACTTTGGGGAAGCACCTCTTCCACTCTTCCTTCTCCGGCCCAGGTAAGGAAGCCTCGAGGGAGGAGGAAGGGGGGGAGGCTGCCGTGGGGAGGCTCCAGCCTCACGTGGGTTCCTCTTTCGGTTGAGTTTTCCGGCCAAGGCAGCAGCCAGGCGGCCCCTCTTCCCAGCTTTGCGCCTTCCGAGCCGCCGCCGAAGCCATATCTGGCCGGAGCACTGGCGGGTGTGCCTATAAATACCCTCCTGCTGCGTGCATGGGAGGGGCCTGCTGTGCACGCAAGAAGCAGGATGGGATGGGGACTTCCTGCTTCGTGAAAGCACGCAGCAGGAAGAAGGAAGGGAACAAAGACATTAAGAGAGAGTGCACGCGCAGGCAAGGACTCTCCCCTTCTTGGGTGCGCGTGGCAGCGAGTTCATGGGCAGGCAAGAAAGAAGCCCCAGGCGGACGGAAGGCTGCAGTAGGCGCGCACACTCACATGCACAACAGGTGATCTTTTCAACTTGATTGTTCATATAGTAGCTCGCATGATGAAAAGGTGTGGGCACCCCTGGCGTAGAAGCATCGCTTCAGTGCTGGTGGTCTTTGCTTCTTCCAGCATGCTGACATTTATCCACCTGTCTTCCCAAGAGATTTGCAGGATTTTTCAGAGGCAACGCTGATAGAATCGTTCCAGGAGTTGAGTGTGACATCTGTAAGACAGTCCACGTTTTGCAGGTGTATATCAGGGATGAGAAGACAATAGCTTTATAAACAAGCACCTTGGTCTCCCTACAGATGTCCTGGTACTCAAACACTCTGCTTCATTCGGAAGAATGCTGCATTCGCAGAGCTCAGGCGGTGTTGTATTTCAGTGTCGATGTTGACTTTTGTGGAGAGGTGGCTGCCAAGGGAGCGGAAATGGTTAACGTTTTCTAATGTTACACCATTAAGCTGTATTTCTGGCATTATTTTTTATTTATTTAATAATAATACACTTTATTTATATTCCGCTCTTCTCACGCCGAAGGGGACTCAGAGCAGATTACAGGTACACATAAATAGCAGACAATCCCTGCTGTTTTCCACATACACTTAAACTAACATAGGTTGGTGTCAATATTCAATTAAATAAAGCAGTAATTGTAGACACACAGTCAGTTATATCAAAACATGGATTTGTAATCAAGATCCCATATATTGGGTTGCTTAGATACTCTATAATGGTACAATAGTCAAATATTATCTCAATGATTCAATACAATCGCATAGGTTTCATAAATAGAAGTGTGCAAGCTGCTAAGACTCTATAATTGGGAGTCTTAGATCAATACATTTGTACAAGACGCCTAAGATACACTCTAATGCTAGAAATCACACAAAATATCAAAGAAACATTCATATATATAAGCATTAAGTGTAGGACAAGTCATTCCGGGGACATATAGTAAAGACGCGATGGGAATTCCCATGCATCAAGTCCCAGTATGCTGCTGCTGGCTCACAGCGTGCACTGTAAATGAAGCCTACAGCTGACTTCAATTCAGTATATCGTTTCACTCTAATAGATATCACAAAATCAATCAGATTGTTCCCAAAGGTAAAGGTGTAACTCACAGGGGGACAAGATATCAGCAAAGGTAGTGCCTGAAATAGAATGGTGCGCTGGAATCCCCTGTGGTCCGGGTAAGCCGTGAAGGTCGCAATAGCTGTAGATTGATGCAGAAACGAAAAAAAGCCTCGGAATGCGGTGCCTTTTGAACTGGGCAGCAAGGAATGAAGTAGCAGGGAAATGAGTCGTCCTGGGTGTTGAGGAAAGAATGAAGGGAACTGCACTGGGGTCTCCTGGGTCCGGAGAAGGGCAGCCCGACGGCATGGTCAATGCGAGGCCGGCTATGTCACCGTTTCGCCCCCTAGGGCTTCATCAGGGTATTGATTTCCACATACACACATATAGAAAAAGAGGCAAACTCTGTCCACCAGGGGGAGCTGACACACTCCTCATCTCTCAGCGTTCTCAGCGTCCCTTGTTGTTCCTTCCGCATTCCTCAGCATTCCTGGAGTTCTTTAATGGCTTCATAATTCGGTCAAAATTTGCCTCCCCACTTAATGTGGTGCCTTTACCTCCTACTTGACAGATGCAACTGTCTTTCGGGCTGCAAAGGTCGACAGCAGGCTACACTTAAAGGTCGAGCACCCACCTCGACCCGGGAAGGCCTCAAACTCATGACCCATTGGTCAAGAGAGATCTTATGCAGCTGCGCCACATTCCCGGTAGGCTCAGGGTGTAATGATCTGTCGATTAGGGCAAAGAGTGCTCTAATCTTAGACCCTTCCAACAGAAGTAATCCTGAACAGGTGTGACCTTGGAAGCGTGTACAGTGCTGAGAATGAGCCTTGGGTCACACCACACCAACATGAATGGCAATGACTGGTGACATGCTGACTCAGGGAGGATATGACAAAATATCCACTGGACATTGGGACTGCTGAGTCAGAGGGGAAATGATGAAATCTCTTCTGTGCATTGCAAGCCATGGGGGGAGGGTCTTTGATGTGATGGACAGGTGATGGGGGCGTGTTCTGTATATAAGTAATGTGTGTGCCTGTTGAAGCCAGTTCTGGCTTCAAAGGTATTGATACCTGGAAATAAATCTTGTGAGATCGAGTTGCTGCCTGCGCGTCATCTTTACGGATATTCAGCGTTCTTTACAGAAAGCCAGAACTTCATAAGCCTATCGTGGAGAAATCTGCTGAGGGCTTATCCTGTTTCGTTTTGGGGATGCCATCCGCAATGTCAAAACCCTTTATGGAGGTGGAATGGGTGAGTCCCGAGGAGTTCTGGGACAGCGACGCGGATGAAGATGGTCCAGTGGAGGTAGGAGTGGTTTTCCCCGTGTGGAAATGGAAGACGGGTGGATGGAGCATACCTTCCCTAGGAGGAGAGGTGGAGGCTTCTGAGATGACTGCCTACAAACTCTGCGGACCGTATGGGAAGGAGAGGACGAGGGAGAGACCCAAGGAGTCCCAGCCTTCCTGGAAGGAGAGTGATGTGGGAAATGCCCAAGGTGCGCCCAGAGAAGTGGGCTATGTATCCAGAGGAAGGGTCCAGCGAGGGGCTGCCCTTCAGAGGGATGTCCGGGTGGCCGGAGGATCCAGAGAAGCTGTGCCGAAGGACAGGCAAGCTCAGGTGGATCCAGTGATGTGCGGGACCAGGGAAGCTGTGCCGAAGGACAGGCAAGCTCAGGTGGACCCAGCGGAGTGTGGCAGAGGGGCCACGAAGCCTGAATCAGAGTGTGAGATGAAGGCTGAAGAGGTTGGGCAGGAGAGAGCCCCGTCTTCTGTTTGGAGCAGAGACGAATTGGTCCGAGAGTGGCAACAGAGTTATTTGAGGCTGCACGAGTTGAAGAAAGCTTTTTATTGCGGGCGGCATGACGTGAGTGTACTGCTGAAGAAAATGGGAGTTCTGGAGGGGAAAGTCCATAGGCTCCAAGGATTGATGCTATGTCTCCCAGCCGAAGGAGAAGGGCGTTATGATGATGCTCCGGAGATGGAGGAGGTCCAGCCAGAGGCATGGAGTATGTGTGGAGCTAGAAGTGGGGCTAAAACAGTTACGGAAGCGGCCTTACCGAGCGAATTCGAGTGGGTGGCTGAAGAGGCTGGAAAGAGTCCTGTTGAAATGGAAGAAGGCACCTTTGCCTTAGAAAAGGAGGCTCAGTTGGCTGTTTTGGAAACCAGGCTTCCTGAGAGAGACGGCAGAGGACTGCAGTGTGAAGAAAGTTTTGCAACTTCTAAAAGATGAAGGAGAGCAAGCTGCGGAGGAGATAATGCGGCAGCAAGATAAGCCGGGAATGCTTCTTGTCCTGGAGAGTGAAAAGGCCAGTGAGGGGGAAGGGAAGCAAGAGGCTTCTCCGCTTACAGAAGAAGAGGTTTCTGGCTTGGCTCTCAGTGTTTTGATGACCTCCGAGGAGGGCAACTTAAGCAAGCCTGTTCCCATTGCTATGGAAATAGGCCAAGTCGATTCCTCCCTGGAAGCAAGCAAGCCCCTGGAATGTGGTGAGGCCCCTTGGGAGCTGGAGATCCAGGAGAGAGGTGAGCTGGAATGTGGGAGTGATAAGCCGGCAGAGCAGCATGCCGAAGTGGAAGAGGCCGATGGTGTTTTGGAAGGACCGGGCTGCAACTCTTTCTGTGAAAAGGACTTGCCGGGGTCCGAGATTGCTGAGGAGAGCGTCGCTGTTTGGATGTTGACTGAGGAAGGAGAGCCATGGAATGCGGCCTTGTCGGTTGAGGTGCCAGTCGAGTGTCCAAAGGCAGATATTCCTCCGAAGGAGCCGGTTGCGGTTGGGAGTGGCAGAGTTGTGGTGTTGCTGAATGGAGAAGATGTGAGTGGGAATTCCCATCCAGTAAGAGAGCTCACGGAGGTGCGTGCAGCAATGGAGAAAGCTGCAGGAAGGCCCTTGCTGTTGGGAGCTTCCTCTCCTGAAAGAGAGAGAGAGTCGGCCATGGGGCAGCGGAGCAGAGATTTCCAGTGCAGTAAGGTCCTGAGTTCGGGAGGAGAGCTGTTCCAGAAGGGTCCTTTTTGGGCCAAACAAATTATGTCACTCGGGATTGGGTGGTTAATGAGAACCTTTGGAAAAGATTTGGCCAGAATGTTAATGACTGAGTTTTGGGGAAAGAAGATGGCTGAATTGTGGGAGCGAACCCTTGCTGAGTTGAGGAGCGGACTTGGCGATATGCTGAACTTGGGGCTTCCAGAAATTGAACTGTATTCCAGCGTTTTGGTAATAGCCGAGTTGGGTTTGAACTTGGGGGATGGCAGGGTGACGGAAATGTGTATACCTTGCTTTATTGGACTTTCTTGTAATAAGAATGTGTCTTGGGGGACAGGAGTGACCTAAAACCCCAGACTTAGTCGGGTTCAGGATTGTATGTACTGGATATGACATTGAAATGTTTAAAGTTATGTGCCTTATTGATATATATCGAACCTTTAAAGTTTACACACTGAGGGATTATAGAAATGTAATAGGTTATGATGCTAGGTGAAGCAGTATTCATGTGTGTTATGCAGTTTGTGGGTTTAGGAATGGTTATTTTCATGTATGTAAAATGTTCCTATAATGCATTCGGGAACTGGGGTTTAGGCTAGATACATGTGTTATTAGGATGTTTAGAAATGTGCATTGAAGTTTCATTGTTTAGATAAGGAATCTTTGTAAATGTATGTTTTATTATGTTTAGAGAAGTGCTGATGGGTTTGCCTTTGAAAGAGGTGATTTGCTCAGGCCTTGTCCTTTGGCAGAGGATTGGGAGTTATAGTTTTCCAGGCTCTTCTTGCCATGTGAGGAGAGGTGTTAGATTATTCATGGAATAGGGGGTTATAAGACGGTGTGATAGCTTTGGGGTGCATGTGGAGGCTGTTTGCTGTGTAGTAAATTGTAGTTTAGTAAGGGCTTCTTGTTGAGGATGAAGGAGGGCTGAATTGTTTGAAGTTTGTCTTCCTCTGTACTTGAAAGAGTGGGTACAGGCTTTGTGGGTGCCTGCGGAGCAATGTGGCTTTAAAGTTGGTAGGAGCTAATTGTGGCAGGAAGGTTATTTTAGAATGAGTTAAGTTGAGGTGGGGTCTCCTGTTGAATTGGCCAGGGGGTCAGGTTTGTTATAGTTGTGGTTCCCTGGTTTAGGTTTAGATAGGTAGGTAACGGGATACGCAGTTGAGAGTGACCTGCGTGTGGAGTTACTGGTACCTGTTGGCCAAGGTGTGGCATGAAGGGAAGCAAGGGGATTGAGTTGGTGTTATTTAGCTTTGATGTGTGTGATTTGGTATAGGTAGGGTTTCCCTGTGTAGTTAAGGTTTGACGCGGAGGTGTTTTGTTCCTGCGGCCATGGGATTGTGGGGTTGTTAATGATTTATAGTTTTCTTGTGCCTCGTGGCTGGGTGCCAAGAAGGGTAGATTGGTAGGGGATTGTAGTTTGGGTAGTATCTCCTGCTATTGCAGTGGAGAGAGTTGTAGTTTTCCCAAGTGCCTTCTGCCAAGGTAGCAAGGATAGTGGGTTTCTTTTGTGTGATTTGCTGGACACAGGTGAATTGGTCCTGTGTAGCATGTAGGGGTTGTAGTTTGTTGGGGTCTCCTGGTTTTTGCGGGGAGATGGTTAAGGTTAGTTGTTAGCCAGTAAAGTTTGTGTGGTCGCTTTATGTTCCCGTGGAGTGACTTGGTTAGAGGTTTAGTTTTAAGGATAGTTTAGAAGGGAATGGTGTTATCTCCTATGAGTCTGCTAGAGAGAGTTGGCTGAGGATTGTATAGGTTTGGGAGTTGATATGTGTAAGGTACTTGGGCGCAGATGCTGGTACCTGCGTTTCAGTAGAGGTTTGTTGTTTAGTTGGAATTAATGTGTGGTCTAATAGGATAGATGTAGTTGTATAATTTTGTGCCTGGAGCCTCCTGCTTTGCAGTGGAAGGTTTTGGGAGTTATGGGGGGTTTAGAATTTTGGTTGTATAGGTTTTATTTGTGCTGCAAGGATGCGCAGTTGATTTGTTCCTGTGCAACGAATTACTAGGGTTTGTAGTGGCTGATAGTTACATGGGAATTGTAGTTCTGTAGGTTGGTCCCTCCTGCCATGGCAGTGAAGGGATGGGGGGTGTTTAGGATTTTGGTGGATTTTGGTAGTAGAGAGATTGGGATAGCCTTGAACAAGCTGAACATTTGTAGAGAGGAATGTTTAGTTATCTGAGTGTGGGGAGTTCCGGATTGGTCTGAGAAGTAGATGGAACGGCTTTGTCCCAGTGTGTGTGTATTTTAGAAAGGCTGAGGTGGGCTCATTTCGCCTTGTGTATTGTAGAGTTAGTCTCGACTTTTGTTTAGTGTTAGAATAAGATTTAGATATTAGGGTTGAATGGTATTTTTGGATCCTCTTTCTCACAGGGGGGAGGGAAGAGGGTATTTTGTAATGATCTGTCGATTAGGGCAAAGAGTGCTCTAATCTTAGACCCTTCCAACAGAAGTAATCCTGAACAGGTGTGACCTTGGAAGCGTGTACAGTGCTGAGAATGAGCCTTGGGTCACACCACACCAACATGAATGGCAATGACTGGTGACATGCTGACTCAGGGAGGATATGACAAAATATCCACTGGACATTGGGACTGCTGAGTCAGAGGGGAAATGATGAAATCTCTTCTGTGCATTGCAAGCCTTGGGGGGAGGGTCGTTGTTGTGATGGACCGGGGATGGGGGCGTGTTCTGTATATAAGTAATGTGTGCCTGTTGAAGCCAGTTCTGGCTTCAAAGGTATTGATACCTGGAAATAAATCTTGTGAGATCGAGTTGCTGCCTGCGTCATCTTTACGGATATTCAGCGTTCTTTACACAGGGAATTTATTTATTATTTCAATTTGTATACCACCCTTCTCGGTAGGCTCAGGGTGGTTTACAACATATGAAACAGTACATTAGATAAAATAGCAATAGCAATAGCATTGCAGAGTGATTGGCTGGTGACTGCTGGAAGAGCGCTTTGGTTTTCCCGATGTTCAATGAGAGGCTAAGTTTCCCACATACTTTTGCAAACGTGTTTAGAGTGGCTTGTAGGTCTTCTTCTGAATGCGCACAGACTAAGTTATCATCAGCATAGTGGATTTCTATACCAGATGTTGTTGCGACTTCGGTTTGGCTTTCAGTCTGCTGAGGTTAAGTAGTTTGCCTTCTGTCCGATAGATTATTTCCACTCCGATGGGAAGCTTCCCATCAACAAAATGGGAAGATGGAATGAAGATGGAATGAAGATGGAAAATAAGGTTGGGGCAATAACACATCCCTGTTTGGCACCCGATTCCACCTGGACTCAAAGCGGAGCGCTGGCTTACTCCTAGGCCTCCCAGCATAGGAGTAAGCCAGTGCTCCGCTTTGAGTCCAGAGTCCCCGGGGCTGCAGCGACATCCACCAGACCCCCAGAGTGGAAGAACCCTAGGAAGTTTAATTCCAGGTCTTGGAGAAGGTTCCACTCCAGGACCTTCTGGAATTCAAATTTTATGCGCCGGGAGCCTGCATCGGTCAGTTTCCATCCTGGAAAACAGGACACTCCCATAGATAGGAGATCTAGTTTTGAATCACTGGGACAAGGGGGTAGAGTTGAGGTTCCTCCCCCCCAAGTCTGAGATTCCTTATGATCTCCTGAGAATCCCTCAACGACCTCCTTTTGACTGTTTGTTCCCAACCCACCGTCAGATGACCTCCTGACATCATGCTAACTTGTATGGACTCTGAGTTTGGACTCCAGATCCTGTTCCGTCTAATGTCTTAGTCCCCACTCCTTTCCCTGTTGTATGTAATTTCTGTGATATGTTGCTATTTTTTGTTTGTTCAAACTATGTAAACCGCTCCGAGCCCTCGGGGAGTGGAGGTATAAAAGTTTGAAGAAATAATAATAACAATGGGTCACTTGGGAGCAACTGCTGTCCAAGACATATTTTACGTATGCACAACACTATAAATGTAGTGGAACAGCTACCTTTATTCATAAGTGGTGGGACTGTGATAAGATACAATAATTCTATAATAAAATAGTGAGATGAGAGAAATTTTAGGGCTAAAAATAGAGATGAATAAAAACCAATTTTTTACCCAGAGAACAGAAGTCAAAGAATGGGTTAATGTTGTAAAATGTATTGTAGAAGCTGCCCAAGCAACGGTTGCCCTGGTCTAGAAAAAGCAAAGAAAATGGGAAATTAAAAAAATGATTGGAGTGGATTATATACTTCAGGACTATATTTCTGAAAGGAGCATCAAACACGAGTGGTTGTTCCATCGAGAGAATTGGGACTTGAAATGGAAAACTCTGATAGTCAGAGTAGAAAGATAAAGAAAATATAAGGAACCACATCAGACTATCTTCATGATAGATCAACTGAAATATTTATTTATTATTTATTTACATCATTTCTACCCCGCCCATATCAGCCCAAAGGTGACTCAGGGTGGCGAACAGTCTGCACCATTCGATGCCACATATAAAATGTATACATCAATAAAATAAAAAACATCACATTGCAATATATCTAAAAACATCAAAACAATGAACAATAAAAATTTTAAAACTATGACATCATGTTCAGTCCTTATCCGTTCCGTTGTCTTAGTCGTTCCTGGGTCATTTTCTGATTCAAGTTTGTCTGATTAAGCTGAGGCTCCAAAAGCTTGCTCAAAGAGCCAAGTTTTCACTCTTTTTCGAAAGGTCAGGAGGGAGGGGGCCAATCTGACATCCCTAGGCAGGGAGTTCCACAGCCGAGGGGATACCACAGAGAAGGCCTATCTCTCATCTTCGCCAAACATGCTTGTGAAGCAGGCGGGATCGCTGATGAACTCAAGTCTCTGGTGGGTTTGCAGGGAGAGATGCCTTTGGATAGATAAGCTGGGCCGGAACCGTTTAGGGCTTTATAGGCTAAAGCCAGCACTTTGAATTGTGCCCGGTAGCAAATTGGCTTCCGAGCAGTTTTCAACCCTAACCTGATCCCACTAGGTGGGGTTGCCTTTGAAATAATATTGGAAGCGCCAGTTAACACCTCCCAAATAGAGAATGCCTCCAGGCAACAGAGATCAGGCTACCTCTATGCAGATACATACCCTCACTGATTGATTTTACAGCTTCATGGCTATTCGTGTTATTCAAGCTTGCTAATTGCAACATTCACACTTGCTTTAAACACAGAAAGGTCATTTCTTCCACCTTGGACATTCCACAGGTATATAAATATCCACTCCACTTGCTTCCCTGCCAACAGACCTCTGAAGATGCCAGCCACAGATGGAGGTAAGACATCAGGAGTGAATGCAGCTGGAACATGGCCATACAGTCTGAAAAAACTATGTTGATTATGTTTGCAGGTGCTGGTATCTTATGCCCTCTCCATTGGCGCCCTTTTGTCGTGGGGGAGAGGCTTGGGTATCCTAATGAAGTTGTGAGCTATGCTGGCGGTGGCATAATAGTCACCAGTAGGGCTTCCCATGCCAGACAGGTCAAAACCAACAAAGAGCGTCAACAGGCAGGATGGGCTCTCTAGCCTTTTGGCAACCATCCTAAGAGAAGGAAAACTCTAATTTCAAACCCGGGCAGATGGTGCTTGTCTAACCCTGTAAGGTCAACCATCTAAGAGAAGGAAACTCGAACCAAACCTACGACCTGAGGACCTCGCTGCCACCGTCCAAGCTTGCTAGGCCCCGGCACACGAACCTTTGGTTTAAAGGATGAGGCCAGTTCTGTGCACGCTGCTCTGCACCAGAGAAATCCATTGCACAGGCTCGAAGGACACATCCAACGTCCAACGCGCTTGTAAAAAGCATGGGATGAGTCCTTCTTAAGAATCTTCATTCACAAAGTAATGCCAGTGTTGTCGAACAACCGGACAAGTCCCGTAGACCGACTGTGGGACAGAGGCCGCGAGGGTTCAGTTAACCTGGCGAGCCCGGAGCGACTAGGTCCTCGTAGCCTACCCGCCTCCCGTAGATCCAATTATGCTCACCAATACTGCAAGGTAGATGCCATGAAATTGTTTATTCTGCTCAGCTGAGAGGATGCGAACCGCAATACCCTGATTCCCGCAAAGAACGCATGCATGTACATTCAAAACATTGGTTTTTAAAGGTTACAGAACTGTCAAAACAATTGAATTTCCCGCCCACTTCCTCCTGGCCGGCTCTGCTGGTGATTGGTTGGAACGTTGAGGCCAGCTGATGGGCGGGAGGCCGGTCAGTTCCAGGGAGCCTATCAGCGCTCGCTCCCACTTGCCGGCTTCGGCCAATCAGAGGTCTGTGGCCATATATGGAGTTCCAGGAAGGAAGGCTTAGGTGGGGATCACTGACAGGTTGGCATATGAATGAAAACAAAGAGTCCGGGCCAGGTAATGACCTGGGGCAACACCTGGAGATGATGAAGTCATTGAATTGATGTGTCTCATCCGTATGTGAATGAGGGAGAAGAGGAAGAAGGCCTGGTGATTCACTCAGACCCTTTTGGTGACAAAAGGACTTATTTTGGGGCACACCTGGTTTCCGAGACCAGGTGGGTTACCCGCTGTGAAGAGCAAACATTTATTGTCCAAGTTCCAGAGGCTAATTTAGTTAGACTAGAAATCCGATCGTTAAACCTGCCTCAGGACTGATGAAGCGTGGGGCCAAGACAAGGGCTTAGCTTTTCCATAACAAGATCTCCACCAGAAACCGCATGCAATTTGAATATGGTGATCCACAAAGGTTTTGGGAACAGGGCTCAGTCGCATTTCCTCTTGACAAACATAGTAAACACCCTCAAGGCAGTCTTTCTTAACTAAGGGCAAGGAGGGGAAGGGAAGGGTTACAAGGGGTCAAGGGAGACATGGAGGCAATATTGTACAGATGCACAGATGCAGAGATGAACCTTTATTTATGATTTCTGCTTTCCTGATGTCAGCCCAACACAAACAGATGTGGCCCCCTGCTTCATAGGCCAATTCCTTTCTCAAAACTTTTCTTTCTGAGCTCAGAGGTGTCCCAAGACAGAAAAGGGGAAAGATAAAAATAAAGATAAAAATGTAAAAGCAAAAATAAGTTCCTTTCCTCCCTTTGGGGGTCCCGAACCCGGGACTCCCGTCCCAAACGGCCTTGGCCCTGCCGCTTGAGCTACCGCGTCTTTCCCTTGGACGCAGCCCTCCCCGCAGTCTTAAGGCGCCCAGGAAGCGGGAGGAGAGAAAAAAAAATATAAAAATTCAGGAGAAATGGGGAGAAAGTCAGAAAGAGAAGTAACCTTTTGGACAGACTCCAGCGGGGCTAAGGGAAAGGACGTGTGGGTTTCCACCCGGGAACAGGCGTGCGTGCTGAAGTTGGGACTTGTTCACTCGCAGAACGACCTGCGGCTTGAGAGCTGTTGGCCTCGATAACACCAGTGAGAGAGTATCTTATGTTGTCGATTCACAATATATCCCAATTATCCTCTGGCATTCCTTTGTTGATCTGTTGGAGCAACCATGTTGTCTTTTCCTGAGCGCTTAACACCAAAAACATTGCAAATTTGGATTAATCTTTGATATGTATTAGCTATTAGGTTGCTTCTTTTGTGTCTATCATTATTTTGAAAGAGAAGCCCCACTTATATTTGCAGCCAGAGTCATGAAGACTTCTTATCATTGATTTCCAGTTTTATGCTGCTTTAACAGACTCTGCTACAAAGTCTTATTATTATTTATCTCCGATATTGATATCCCGTCTCTTCTCTACCCCCGGAAGGGGGACTCAGGACGGCTTACGTTGGCAGCAATCCGATGCCGTTACATGTAAACAATTAAATACAATAACCGTTAGGTACAAAAACCATTAAACCATTAAAATACATAAAATACACAGACCATTAATTAAAAACAGTACACAAGCTATTAATTGAACAATAAAACCGTATCTTGATATATATCTCTATTCTTGTTATTGGTCAGGGCTTAGTAAACTGGTGTTTTTTAAAAAAAAAATGTAGAAAAGCTGGCAAATTTTAGTGCTGATCAGGCCTTGAGTTTTTCATTCGTCCCCCTTTGTAAGACATGATAGTAATTAGTGGTTAGTACTGAAAGAAAGATCATTCAAATCATTGAAAGCATGGGATTGCTTTTGAAATATTCCAGGAGAGAAGACTTGGTGTCTGTGGTCACAGAGACTCCTCTCTCTGTATCTTTGATTTTCTCCTTCAAGATGTGGTAAGAGCGCCGGAGGGAGCCCGCCCCTGGAAGCCTGGAGCGTCGGAAGGAGCCCGCCCCTGGAGGACGAGTGTCGGAAGGAGCCTGCCCCTGGAGGTCTGGAGCGCCGGAAGGAGCCCGCCCCTGGAGGACTGGAGCGCCGGAAGGAGCCCGCCCCTGGAGGATGAGCGTCAGAAGGAGCCCGCCCCTGGGGGATTGGAGAGCCAGAAGGAACCCGCCCCTGGGGGACTGGAGCACCGGCAGACCTATGGCCACCCCCCAGGAAGCGAAAAGACCTCAAACCCGTAGGTCCAGGGCCTGGAGACCCCCCCAGCCCAGGACCCCTTGGAATTCCAGTTTCTGGCTTGAGCTCCCCTGGGCTTGCCCTAGGCCCGAGAAGGTAGCGGTTCCCACCAACAGGGGCAGCCACTGCGGGCCGCTGTATGATGAGAGTGCTGCACCCGTTCCCCTGGACAAGCAGCACTGAGGTGTTCATCTGGGAATACCCAGACTGCCCCCTTGTGACCACATACTGATCCCGCTCGGTCTGACTTAGCGAGTGGTTGATCGGCCCTGTAACCCTTTCTCCCTCCCTCCTTGTGTTATTGTACAGTGTATTGAATTGTATGAATTGTACTTTTCACTTTTATGCTTCTTGTGAACCGCCCCGAGCCTCTGGGGAGTGGCGGGTTAGAAGTCAAAATAATAAATAAATAAATAAATTTTCACATCATGCTATATCAAGGATAAATTGGACCATGTTGAAGCTCCCATTGCAGTATCATTTGTTTATCTTTATTTTTCAATCTCACCTCCAAAGCCTGTTCAGCTGTTTCAGCTGTTGGGGAATGTGTTGTTCATTCATTCGAGTGCAGCCAAAAGGAAGAGACTGAGAGCAAATTTTGATTATCAGCCCTTTTTACTATTTGCAAAACAGGGTGACAGTGTCACAATACCATGCTGGGTTTCACTTGTAATTATAATAATGTTACAGACATGTGAAGACAGTTTAGCTAACGATTTTCTGACTAGATCCATTTTACAAGCATGTGCAGAAGTTACTAAAAATGGAAATTTACTGATTATTGCAATCTTTGAACGTGTACAGCTGTACACGTGTACGGCTGTCTTCACCTATATGTTTAGATCAAATAAATATCTATGACATTTGACATTTTATTGACTGCAGTTACATCTGCAGTTACATTTATTTATTTATTTATCATATTTCTATACCGCCCCTCTCAGCCCGAAGGCGACTCGGGGCGGTTTACACAAGGCAGTCTCTGCCCTTCAATCAAAAACCCAAGCAAAACAAAACCAAACAATAACCATATAACAATAACAATTAGCAATTAAAACATACAAATGCAGTCTCAGCGTCACGTTGAAATCACATTTCGTCACATCGTCATCATTCCATAGATCTAATTAAACCATTATATTTCATCACAAATGCCTGCTCAAACAGCCAGGTCTTGACTTTCTTGAAAAATGTCAGGAAGGAGGGGGCCGTTCTGATGTCACTAGGGAGGGCGTTCCAAAGCCGAGGAGCCACCACTGAAAAGGCCCTGTCTCTCGTCCTTGCCAATCGCGCCTGCAAAGAAGGCGGGACCGAGAGCAGGGCCTCTCTGGATGATCTTAAACATAGGGAGAGATGTGTTCAGACAGGTAAATTGGACCAGAACTGTTTAGGGCTTTAAAGGCTAAAGCCAGCACTTTGAATTGTGCCCTTTTATTAATAACTAGCTGTACCCGGCACGCGTTGCTGTGCCCTATTTAGGAGATGTGAGGAAGTGTGGGTATGTAAGGGTTGGTAATGTTGTGACAATGTGTTTTGTGTGTGTATATATGTGTATGTGTGTGTATGTATGTGTTTGTATGTTTGTGTGTCTGTGTGTGTCTGTATGTGTCTGTGTATGTATGTGTGTGTGTCTGTGTATGTATGTGTTTGTGTATGTATGTGTATGTTTGTTTGTATGTATTTGTGTGTGTATGTGTATGCATATGTGTGTGCACGTTTGTGTGTGTGTGTATGTATGTGTCTGTTTATGTACACTTTCCCCCTATATTTCCCCCCTCCCTCTCTCTGTCTGTTTTCCCCTTTTTCTCTCTCGCTTCCCCGTCTCTCTCTGTCTCACTCTCCCCTCTCTCTCCACCCCCATCTCTCTCTCTCCGATTCCCCCTTATCTTTTCTCCCCCCCCCCCTCTGTCTTAGTCCTCCCCCTCTGTCTCTCTCAGTCCCTCTCTCTCGCCCTGCCCCCCGCTTTGGCGCGCATGGGGAGGCAGGGCCTGAGATGGCGATCCGTCCTCCGCCGTTCCCCCCGCGGTTGCAGCGGCGGTGCCTCAAAGAAGGTAAGCCAGGGAGTTTACCTTCTTTGGCGCGGTCGCTGGATCCGCGGGGGGGGGCGGTGGTGGAGGGCGGTTCGCCAATCTCCGGCCCTGCCTCCCGCTTTGGCGCGCATGGGGAGGCAGGGCCGGAGATGGGCGATCCGCCCTCCGCCGTTCCCCCCGCGGTTGCAGCGGCAGTGCCTCAAAGAAGGTAAGCCAGCGAGTATACCTTCTGTGAGGCGCGGTCGCTGCAACCACGGGGACACGGCGGAGGCGGATCGCCCATCTCCGGCCCTGCCTCCCGCCCTGGCGCGCATGGCCAGCGTCGTACTTGTCCCGCAATGGCCTGACGCCACCCACGGGACGCGTACGACGGTGGTGCGAGGAGGCGGTTAGGGCGCTGGCGGTATGGGTGCGAAGGTTCTGGGTGAGTGGGGGAGAGAGGGAGACGGGATGTGTTGGGGGAGGGGGTTTTTGTGTGCGCCTGCGCGATTGCTTTTCCCTGTGTTCTGCGCTTGGGGCCAGCGCAGAACGGAAGGCAATGGGCGTTTTGGGGGCTGGTTTTGGGGGGGGGTTGCAAGGTAGGGAGGTGTGTTTTTTTGTGTTAAGGTTATACCTCGTGGTCTGGGGGAATGTGTCTCGTTGGATTGGTGTTTCTGGGGGGCATAGTTTGGCCGTGCATGAAGTCCTTTGCCCGACCACTCGATTTTTATATATATAGATTAAATCACGTAATCACCATGTAACCGCCATGCATCAAGCCAAATGTCATAGCCATTAATCATTAAATTAGGTAAGCAACTTTCTTAAGGGTTTATCAATAACATTTCTCCAAGCAGCAGATACCTTTTCCAGTGTTTTTAAGAGGGTTTTACACACTCAAGCAAAATATGAAAATAAGCATAATATAATATGAAAATAAGAATGACACAGAAAGTGAGAAAGCAGCAAGAGATTGCTCTGTGCTCTTGCCAGGTGCATGAGCTAAGCTGTCCCAGTTATTTACACAAGCTAACCTTGTGGGTTTGTGTCCTGGTCAATTACATTAAACAAATGCCAAACTATGTCAGGTGAAAAATTAACAGAAATACTCTATGACAATTTTCAAAGGAAAGGTCAATCCTCACACTGCCTTTTGCTCCACAGTCAATCGTCAGAGACAGATACATGGAATATTTATATTTTTTATCTAATCACAATTTTGAACTATACTATAAAATTAATGTAATTTTTAGCGATCCTCACACAGCAATCTCACCCATGTGAGGTAATTTTCTTTAAGCCCTCTTGTGGAAGTTCAGGGGCGGTTCAAGTGGTACGCGAATTATGTATTTGCGTAGGGCGCCTCACCCCTAGGGGCGCCCGCCCAGGTGCAATGTGCAAGGCAGGTTATATTGCTTCAGCCAGGTCTGCTCAAAGTTCTGACTTTAATAGTCTTAGATAACACATTTACACAGAATTTCTTTCATTTATGTCTTATCAGGACATACTGTTTTGAGTCTACCTGAAGCTGCTTTGTGTTTTCCATGACCCTTATTCCTTTGTTTGGAAATCACTAGCTTCATCCCAGCTAATCAGCTCCAGCTGAGGTCCAGCTAAACATTTCTTTTTCTTTGGCATCCTCCTTCAATTTTTTTTGCTAATTATTAAGTTGATTATTTCTATCTATCTTGGTTTATTTCATTTGGTTTTCAATGACTGAACGTACCTGAGGGAGCAGCTTACCCCATATCTGCCCAATAGATCACTGCGCTCTGAGGGGCTCAACATGTTGGAGGTCCCTGGGATGAAGACATGCAGGCTATCGAGCACGAGACAGAGGGCATTTTCAGTGGCCGCGCCGGCCCTATGGAATTCGCTCCCTGCAGAGACGCGCGCACTGCGGGATTTAATGACCTTCCACAGGGCCTGTAAGACCTGGTTGTTCAGGCAGGCATTTGGCCCCTGACTGGCATTTGTTACAACCTGCCATTCTGCCGCGCCACTGCCACACTGTCCCAAATGCTATGTGCTCAATCACTGGGGTTTATAGGGGGGGACTTTTAACTTTAACTTTTAACTGTTTTAAGCTGTTTTATAATGTCACTTTTATGTGTTTTAATTGGTTCTGTTTGCGCGCTGTAAACCACCCTGAGCTTTGGATAGGGCGGTGTAAAGAGGCTATTCAAATGAACCGGCTGGACAGGGTGGACCCTCTTTTACTGATCCCACCGCTGCCACAAATTTGTAACGATGAGGTCACTACATATCTGACCTAATGTAAAAGGGTGTTGTATAACTTTAATTTAAGGATCCCTTAAATATGAAGAGATTAGCCACCAGATTGTGAGGACTGTTGTTGTTATCTGTTATCTAGGAGGGTCTGTCACCAATTATTGTGGGACTTCAAACTGTGTAACAAGACAGGTTAAAAACACTTTCCTGTCTTGCTTTACTCTGAGGCTTGACTTTTAAAATACGGAACAGAGAGAGATTGTTGATGAAAAGAACAATAACAGTTTGTTTATAGCTTGGCACAAAAGCGTGATGGATACGTTATAACTTCTTAGAGGCTCAACTCATCATGGTTACATTGGTATTGTAGAAGATACAAAGTTTAAAATGTTTGACTGTTACTATTACTCAGTTAGATCAGTATGTAACTATCTTACACACAGACCTTCTCTCCTCCTATAGGCACCTTGCCTATCTCTAGCCCTCAGGCTCTATACAAACAGACTGGCTCGCAAGCTCAGCCTACTAGAACGTCTCTCTACAGCTCCAAAACCAGACTGCCCTCAGAACCTGCTCTCTCCTAGAGCTGACTGACAGTTAAACTGTCAAAATTCAAACTTCCCCAGAAGTCTATTCTGGCTGTGGCAGAAAGCTGTTGACTCCTCCCACCTCTGCCTTCCAGCCATGTTGCTATGACAACTCTTCCCCAAGGTGGGCCTTCACTGAAGAAGTGCACCTTCCCTAAACATCTAAACATCTCAATACATATTCAATCCTCAATCCTATAATAAAAAATAAACACTTCTGCACAGGCGGTCTATTAAGCCGAAACAATAAATAAATAATAAATAAACGTGGATGTAAGCAGAGACACAATTATGTCACCACCTCCCAAAGCAGAAAAACACATACCTAGCCCCTTTCTTCTTCCTCCTCTTCTGTTTCCCTAACGGTTTCTTTGATTCCCACAATCCCTCTCCCATACCTACTTCTCTGTGTTGGACCTAAAAGTCACTTTCTTTCATATCCCTTTGAATAGGAAAAGCCAATACATATTTACTTTTGAGCAGAAGTCAAATTCATTATTGTTGGCATGTACAAACTGCAAGGTTTCTTGAACAGCCATACACTCTTTTGGGACTGTACAGGCCAGAGGAATGAGGAGAACCAACCGAAGCTCAGGGCTGCATCGCCACCATCAAACATTGACCAGACTTGAATGAGCAGCCCAGCCAGCCAACACATCTGTACAGAAAACTGGGCAGATCACACTAATCTGAGTGCATGAGCTGCGAAAGGGAAGACAGTCAACATCTGCATGCACTCTCACTACGCCTTTGGAATCCTGCACACCAATGGAGCCATCTGGAAAGATGCCTGTCTGGCTCAAAAACCCTCCAGAGACCCCCACCCGCCCCTCAGCCCCGGTGTGGCTGTGATTTGTGTGCCTGGCAGGGAGTCACATTCCTTTCTCTCCCAGCGGTCGATGGTGAAGGCGGCCCTGTGGTAGAGATGGGCAAGGGCGCGGCAGAGCTGGCTCTGGGTCTCCTTGATCACCAGCTTCATGCAGGTCTGCATCTCCCTGCGCCGCGCCTGCAGCTCCCTCAGGCCGCTCACTGGCGGCACCATGAAGACCGGCAGGCCCCCCTCTCCCTTTTCCCCCCCCCCGGGAGCAAGGGCTCTTGGGAAATGGGAGTCCTGCCCAAAAGGGCCACGCGCACCTCTCAATCAAGAGGCAGCTGGGGAGGCGAGAGGAAATGGGAGGAGCCAAAAGGGGTAGCAGGATGGAGGAGGAGGAAGTATGTGTGTGTATGCACTGGCCCAGCCTCGCCTCCTGCTGCCTCCTGTCCTGTCAATATGGGACAGGAGCTGAAAATAAGGGACATGAAATTTGGGGCTGAAAAACGGGACGTCCCCTACACTATGGGACAGTTGGCAACCCTACTATACAGGGAGCCATTTAAGTCTTGCAATTACCTAAAAAGTCTTACTGTGATTAAATATTGCAGACTCTTTACAAAGGCGAGATTAAACGTATTTCCCTCAGAGTTGCTAAGAGGCAGACTGCCTGGAATCCTTTTACTCCCAAAGACTACGTCCCTGTGGAGGAAATGAAATAGAAACAATAGAACACATTTTATTGTGTACCTCACAGTGCAACGTAGCCAACTTTTATATCCAATCCTGTCCCACATGACCAGCCATCAGAGGATTGTTAGGTATCTTTTAGAGGACAAGTGCTACAGGGTGACTCTCATAGTGGCAAAATTCCTCGCAGTGACAAGGCTGAGAAAGCAAATAGCCTCCAATAGGGTGTTACCTGAAACCATGTAGATGTATTTTGTAGGCCTGAGTAGGTTAGTCGAAATGCTATCAAAGTCGGAATGAATTCAGATTAAATTCACTTTTGAAGTGATGTAAGCAACCCGGAAGTGAACTTGCCATTTCGAAGCCGCCACCACCTTTTTTGGAAAGGAATTGGCGGGTTAAACACCCAATTTGGATGTGGTTTCTTTCCCCCGCGGAAACAGGAAATAACACTTTGAAACCATTAACGAAACATTTCCGAAATTTTGAAAAAAAATTCCGTAACATTTCGGAAATCATTTAAGTTTTGAAATGCCAGTGCCCCCTACATCCGAAACGAGTTTTGAACCATTTTTTTTGTATCACCCAGGCCTAGTATTTTGTACAACAGACTTCTCCTGAGATGGGAGAATTTATAATGACTTTTGGTTTTACTGATGGGTCTATACCATCAATCCGCTCCTGCCACCTGTCTGTGACTAGACAGAGAGCTTTTTCTGCGGCAGCTCCGGCGCTGTGGAACTCTCTGCCGGACAATGCTCGAGCCATGTCTGAGCTGGCTCCATTCAGAAGGGCCTGTAAGACCGCCCTCTTCGGACTAGCCTTCAACTAGGCACGGAAGGATGGTACCCCAAGAAACCTTTTGTATGTCACCCTGCACCTCGTGATGTGATGTATTGTGTTTTTAATGTGTTCTTATGTTTTTATTGTAGGGCTGCATATCTGCGACATGATGCCCATATATATTGCTGTTATCCGCCCCGAGCCTGTGGGGAGGAGCGGAATACAAAATCGAAGAAATAAATAAATATGGACCGTAATAAATTTTTGATTGATCTATGAAATCCCACAGGGTTGTCTCTGGGCCAAAAGAGCTGATTATGTCAGCGAGGACTACTTTGGCTGGAGTGCCCCCTGCTGGCCAAAAAAAGAATCTACTTCCTCCTACTTCCTCAGATCCTATGAATATGGAAATTCATTCAGTGCGTCTGGAGATGAAAGCTGGCCTAAACAACCTCAATAGTGAATTGAGAGAGATGAAGAACGAAATGTGAGGGGTGAAGGAGGATGCAAAGAAAATAATGGAACACCAAGTACAGAACGAAGCTAAATTGGCCAAAATTTATTCTGACTACAAGGCGGCAAAGAAAAGAGTGGAGTATAATGCAGAAAAAAATACACACTTGGAGGAATCGCAGGAAGAGTTTTTAATGAAATTGGACATGCTGGAACGCAGGGTCCTAGAGAACGGCATTAGGATTAGAGGGCTGAGAAAGGGCATAGAGAGCAAAACTAACATCACAGGGATGTTAATCATTCCTTTTGCTGTCCAAAGCTTTACAAATGTATACATTTGGCTGGAATTACAATTTAAAGACATACCTGTTCCAACTTACAAACAAATTCAACTTAGGAACAATGCTACAGAACCATAACTTGGGGAGCGCCTGTATAGAGTACCTTCCGATTATGGGTTCTATGATGTTTGAGTAGACCTCCATTCTGTGAGAAACTCTTTCCGCACTCCAGGCATTTATAGGGTTTCTCCCCAGTGTGGATTCTATGATGTTTGCGTAGACCTTCACACTGTGAGAAACTCTTTCCACACTCCGGGCATGTATAGGGTTTCTCCCCAGTGTGGATTCTATGATGCTTGCGTAGACTTCCACTATGTGAGAAACTCTTTCCACATTCCAGGCATTTATAAATTTTCTCCCCAGTGTGGGTCCTATGATGTAAACGTAGTTGTGTATTCCATGCGAAGCTCTTTCCACACTCCAGGCAATTATAGGGCTTCTCCCCAGTGTGAGTTCTTTGATGTCTATGTAGACTTATGCTGTGAGTGAAGCTCTTTCCACATTCCAGACATGCATAGGGTTTCTCCCCAGTGTGAGTTCTTTGATGTAAATGGAGATGCCCACTGTGCGCAAAGCTCTTTCCACACTCCTGACATCTATAGGGTTTCTCCCCAGTGTGAGTTCTTTGATGTAGATTGAGATGTCCAATGTGCGCAAAGCTCTTTCCACACTCCTGGCATTCATAGGGCTTTTCCCCAGTGTGAGTTCTTTGATGTGAACGTAGGTTTCCATTCTCAACAAAGCTCTTTCCACACTCCAGACATTTAAAGGGCTTCTCCCCAGTGTGAATTCTTTGATGTGAATGGAGATGTCCACTGTGCGCAAAGCTCTTTCCACACTCCTGGCATTCATAGGGCTTCTCTCCAGTGTGAGTTCTCCGATGTTTATGTAGATCTCCAAGGTAAGTGAAGCTCTTTCCACACTCCAAGCATTCATAGGGTTTCTCCCCAGTGTGAACTCTTTGATGTGTATGTAGAGTCGCACTGTGACTGAAACTCTTTCCGCAATGCAGGCATGTATAGGGTTTCTCACCAGTGTGAGTTCTCTGATGTGAATGCAAATTTCCACTCTTTGTGAAGCTCTTCCCACATTCCAGACATGTGTAGGGTTTCTCACCAGTGTGAGTTCTTTCGTGTAACTGCAGAGATCTCTGCTGACTAAAGTTCTTTCCGCATTCAGTACATTTATATGCTTGCTTCTCCATTTTGGTTGTGATATTTACTTTAAAATGCAACATAGGCACTTGACTCTTTTTCCTCTTTCTGAACTGTGAGTGAGGTGAAGAGTTCAGCAAGGTCAGAACCTTCAGAGCTTTTATTCTTTTATATGACTTGTTTCCTTACTGCACTTTGAATTCCAAATTCTTCAATATCCTCTCGATTTTGCATTGTTTTTCATCATGAGAAATGTGGCTCCATAGAATGCTCCTTTCCCTGGTAGAGAAAGAAGAAATAAAAGATCAGGGATGAAGGCCAGAAAACAGAAGTTCACTAGGACAGTGTTTCCCAACCAGTGTGCCGTGCGTGATCATCGGGTGTGCCGTGGGAAATGAAAACCTCCGGGGGAAAGAGTCTAGTGTGTTGAAGTATAAAACCCTAAGAAACCTACCTCAATAAAGGCACCAAATTACAAACACCCCCCTCCACACCTGTTGTATACTTGGTCTCTCCCTCTCCATGCATTGGGAAGGCCCGCCTCCCTTTCCCCAAGTAGAGACCACCTCTTGCCTCCTGGGGGTTCTGTGTGGGAAGTTTGGCCCAATTCTATCATTGGTGGGGTTCAGAATGCTCTTTGATTGTAGGGGAACTATAAATCCCAGCAACTACAACTCCCATATATCAAGGTCTATTTCCCCTGAACTCCATCTGCATTCATATTTGGGCATATTGATTATTCATACAAGTTTGGTCCTGATCCAACATTGTTTGAGTCCACAGTGCTCTCTGGATATAGGTGAACTACAACTCCAACACTCAAGGTCAATGCCCACCAAACTCTTATAGCATTTTCTCTTGGCTATGGGAGTTCTGTGTGGGAAGTCTGTGTCTTTCTGCCATTCCTGCCAGGATATCTATGTTGAGTTCATTGAAACAGGCCCAGGTTTCACACTGGGTGTATAAATACATTTTAAAAACATATTAACTATATGTATTACTGTTTTAGAGTGTCATTTTGGTTGGTGGTGTGCCCCAGGATTTTGCAAATGTAAAAAGTGTGCCGCGGCTCAAAAAAGGTTGGGAAACACTGCACTAGGAGAAGAAATACAATGCTCCTCCAAAAGATAAACTCGTTGCATTAATATTTTGAAAAGTTATCTTGCAGAAAGCTGCTTGTTTAGTGTTTGTTGTCCATTCTTTGGGCTGGCAGACACAATCCAGCTTAGTGTCAGACCTACTCACCACACTGAGGTTCTCAGGTGCAGGAGAGGGGTTTTTAGGCACAAAGCATTAAGGGTTAGGGTTGGGGTTCCTCCACCTGAGAAACAGTTTCTTAACAGTTGTTATGAAAAAAACAGTGATTATCACATCCTACACTCTCCCCTTGTCCCTTCTCACCAAGAAGGCTTCATTTTAGCACCCCAGAGAATGAACACCTTTGTTGACTTCTATGTGTGCTCTTGGGACCTTTCATATCGGCATTTCCTGGTATTCACATTTTCAGCATCACCCACGGAGGAAAAGTTTTGGAGTGCGGTGCCACCTATTCCTCCTCCTTAATCCTTCTCCTCACTAGGAAAGACCAACACTACCATTTTAGCAGCCGAGAAACCCCAGACTTTTGTTAGCTTCTGTGTGTGCCCTTGAGACCCCTTGGTATTTACATTTTCAACATGATCCATGAAGGGAAAAGGGGAAGAATCAAAGGTTTTAGAGGCGAAAAACCAAATCATTTTGAAAACAACTGTTCTCTTTTTAACCAGGATGATTAAGATTAAAGAAACCTGCACTGATTTGTATTTTGAAACCTTTATGTCTGCCTAGGAAGAAAATTCCATTATATTTTCCCCATTCTGCCTATTATTATTATTTTACCAAGAGTACAAAGTCCAACAAATTCCTCACTTGCCTTGCAGACAATTTTATTGTCCAGAAGGAAGATGAGGCAACAAGGGGGTCGGCTATTATGGATCTGATCCTAACCAATACTGAGGACTTGGTCAATGGCATGGAAGTGCAGGGATCCTTAGGTGGCAGTGACCATCTGTTCCTGGAGTTTTTTGATACGGGGGGATGGAAGAGAAGTCAAACATGCATTCTAGACTTTGAGAGAGCTGACTACAGGAAATGTAAGGAAATTCTGAGTGTGATCCCATGAATAGTAATGCTTAACAAGAAGGGTATTGAGGATGGATGGGAGATTATAATAAGTGAGATACCAAAGGCACAATTAAGAGCTGGGCATGTTTAGCCTGCAGAAGAGAAGGCTGAGAGGAGACATGATGGCCTTGTAACAAGATGTGAGGGGAAGTCATAAGTAGGAGGGGCAAGCTTGTTTTCTGGTACCCCGGGGACCAGGACATGGAACAATGGCTTCAAACTACAGGAAATGAGATTCCACCTGAACATTAGGAAGTGAAACTTTCTGCCCCAGAGTGTGGTAGAGGCTTCTTCTTCGGAGACTTTTAAACCAAGGATGGATGGCCATCTGTCGGTGGTGCTTTGAATACGTTTTTCCTATTTCTTGGCAAGGTTTTGGACTGAGGTCGGACTATGATTTTATCTTGGAGACGTATTGATGTTTTGATGGTTATGATTTTAATCAATGTGTTATGTTTTTAATTTGCTCTAATTGTTGTTTTTTATGATATTGTTGTAAACCTCATGTATTGCTCGTGCCCCTTGATTTATGTTGGGGTTACCAAACGCCAGCTGAGGGCAAGGATTAGGGAACACAGATTGAAAATTCTTTCTGGCAATGAAGATGTGTACTTATATAGACACTTCAAAGAAGTACACAAATCCATTCCGGATTTCAAGTTCGTAGGATTAGAAAAAGTGGAGTTGTCACCCCACACTGACCTGCAATCTACCTTACTCAAGACCGAATTAAAACACATTGTACAATGTGCTTGTGAGCAACCCCATGGATTAAACGAGCCTGTCAGTTTAAATGCCCTATTAACTTAACTTACTGCATCAAGACTCCTCCGCATTGGCCTCAGCTGTGCCTCCCCTGCCTTTTAGGATATAGCCTTCGATTAGGCCTTAACCTGGACCGGATCTTCGGTCATCACCAGCCATTTGGCCTGTTATTTTCAACCGCATCAGCGGTTTGCTCCCATCACCCATTGTGGGGTTTATTTTACGCTTGGGGACCTCTCCACGCCGCATTTGCCTGGACCGTTTTGCAACGCTCACTAGCATCCCTGTTCACGGAGCATCTCCTCCTTGCCCCCTCCTTTGGGTGGGCGGAGTTACGTCCGCCTGACGCTTTGTTTACTACGTCCCTGCCCGGAGTTCTGGGTTCGGCGGCTTTGCAGCCATAAGTCACTCGGGGGGTTTGTTTATGTTCTTTTGGGACTCATTTTTGTCCTACAACCATATAGTTGATGGTTTTCAGTATTGGGAATTCCCAACACTGTGTACTTTACTTTATTAATATCAGAAACGGGGGAACTGTGAACTACGCAATGGTCTGCATTCTTGTATAGAGTGAGAGGTTTACACCTCATTATTTCTTTGTTTAGATGCTTGTGCATCGTGATGCTTTGCATGATATATTATTTTGATTGATGTATATAAACCATTGCATTGCATTACCTCTTTGTTGCTTTTTTGATATTGACTGTTAGAGGGCTTGACTGTATTATACACTGATTTAATATACTATATGTAGATGACACCTTTTCCATGGTGATATGTGGATGACACCTTTACCGTTTGGAGCCATGGAGGAGAACTCAACAAGTTCCTGGACCACCTCAACAGCATTCACCTAAACACGATTAAAGGCTAACTACCTATTAAATGCAAACAAACCAGGTAAAGTGCTGGCGAAAAAATTAACAAAGAAAAGACAACAACAATGTATTACACAGTTAACAAAAAACAATACTCAGATCTTCAGTGAAGAAGAAATCACAGAGGAATTAAAATATTTCTATAAGACACTTTACCAAAAGGAGAATATTGAAATGGACAAGGTAACACTGTACCTAGCCAAACAGAGAATGGAGAAGATAAGCGAACAGCAAAGAGAACTCTTGAATAGACTGATAAGCGAAGAAGAAATAAGGGAAGCAATAAAGAAGCTACCTAGTAACAAGACGCCTGGACCAGACGGGATGACTGCTATCTATTATAAACTATTCAATGATGCCCTTTATTAAAGATTTAATGAACAATGCTCTATTCCACGCGTCGATCCCAAATACATGGAAAGAAGCTAATATCATGCTTATTCATAAAGAGGGGACAGATCCTACAAATGTAAAAAATTATAAGCCCATATCCCTTCTGAACAATAAATTTTCCACCCTCAGCTTACACTTGAGTCAGTAAGTTTCCACTCCCCGAGACTGCTGCGACCCTCATCCAATGACTGATCAAGACCCATTCTACATCCTGGTGCAGTTTTGTGGAGGATGGGCCACGGATGATGGGACTTGAAGTACCTCCATTCACTTCCCGATACCGCTGCAACCCTCATTCAATGACTGATCAAGACCAAACTTGGCACACCGTGCCCCCATGACCCATTCTACATCCTGGTGCAGTTTTGTGGAGGATGGGCCACGGATGATGGGACTTGAAGTACCTCCACTCACTTCCCGATACCGCTGCAACCCTCATTCAATGACTGATCAAGACCAAACTTGGCACACCGTGCCCCCACGACCCATTCTACATCCTGGTGCAGTTTTGTGGAGGATGGGCCACGGATGATGGGACTTGAAGTACCTCCACTCACTTCCCGATACCGCTGCAACCCTCATTCAATGACTGATCAAGACCAAACTTGGCACACAGAGGCCCCACGACCCATTCTACATCCTGGTGCAGTTTTGTGGAGGATGGGCCACGGATGATGGGACTTGAAGTACCTCCACTCACTTCCCGATACCGCTGCAACCCTCATTCAATGACTGATCAAGACCAAACTTGGCACACCGTGCCCCCACGACCCATTCTACATCCTGGTGCAGTTTTGTGGAGGATGGGCCACGGATGATGGGACTTGAAGTACCTCCACTCACTTCCCGATACCGCTGCAACCCTCATTCAATGACTGATCAAGACCAAACTTGGCACACCGTGCCCCCACGACCCATTCTACATCCTGGTGCAGTTTTGTGGAGGATGGGCCACGGATGATGGGACTTGAAGTACCTCCACTCACTTCCCGATACCGCTGCAACCCTCATTCAATGACTGATCAAGACCAAACTTGGCACACAGAGGCCCCACGACCCATTCTACATCCTGGTGCAGTTTTGTGGAGGATGGGCCACGGATGATGGGACTTGAAGTACCTCCATTCACTTCCCGATACCGCTGCAACCCTCATTCAATGACTGATCAAGACCAAACTTGGCACACAGAGGCCCCACGACCCATTCTACATCCTGGTGGAGTTTCGAGGACCGATCATGGATGATGAGACTTGAAGTACCTCCATTCACTTCTCAAAACTGCTGCAATCCTCACCCAATGACTGATCAAGGCCAAACTTGGCACACAGAGCCCCCGTGACGCACTCTACATCCTGGTGCTGTTTTGAGGAGGATGGACCATGGACGGTGGGACTTGCAGTTCCTTCACTAACTTCCTGAGACCACTGCAAGCCAAATATATAACTGATAAAGACCAACCTTGGCACACAATGCCTTTCTCAAATAACCCCGGTCCCCAAGCTCTGAGTCCCCTTCGGGGCGAGAAGGGCGGCATATAAATGTCGTAAATAAATAAATAAGTTTTCCCAGTTTTTTGTGGTAAAATTAGGTGCCTCGGCTTATGTTCAGATCGGCTCATCCTTGAGTATATATGGTATTTCACTTAAGCAGGAAAAAAAGAAGAATCATGATCCCTTGAACAATATGGAACCATCATTGAAAACATTAGAATATGGAGATGTTGCGGGATTAAAAAACAAGCAAACAAAAAGGGAAGACAATAAAAACCCGAAGAAATAGCACAAAGTAAAACTGGCATAATTTTCAAGATTTCTAATAGAGAAGAAAGTGAAATATTTGGGGCATTACAATCTCAGATAGAAAATTCAGCTTTATTCCAGGTCAATTGCAATAACATCTGGAGAAAATCAAGTGAGACCTTGATGGAATACAAAGATGGAATACGCTACAACTCTTCTTTAGGTTAAAGGTAAAAATTTCCCCTTTATCACCAATATTTAATATGCAGATTTGATAAATGTGGAAATTAATATGATGTGTGGGAGTGGATGGATGGAGTTAATAACTGTGGAGACACCCGTAAAATATTAAGGCCTGCCATAACTAACTACCTGCTTGCAGGACTGTGATTAAAACTTGCTAATAAAGATGGAAAAGTAAACTCTGATAAGAACTGGGACAGTGATGACAGAAATGTTTACAATGTTAAGAAGGAAGTCAACATAAGGTCAACCCCAATCTAGAAGAGTCTTTGTGGTATTTGTGGTACGAGAGGAAGAGAGTGGGAAAGAACTTTGGAAACCACTTTATTTTATTATTCATTCATTCTTGTATGCCGCCACTCCCCGAGGGCTCGGAACAGCTCACAAATCACATAAAAGCATAAACAAGATAAAACATCGATAATAAGTTAGCTAAAATTAAACTAGACCAGGGCTGTCCAACTGGCGGCCCCCGGGCCGTATACGGCCCCCCAGCCCCTTCCCACGGCCCCCTACCCTCCTGCAAGATATCTGCCTTTTAAGATTTAAAAAAAATTGTAAATTTTTTTTGGAATATTTTCAGAATATTTTTATTTATTTTTTTGCAGCGGGGGGGTGAGGGGGGGCAGGGAGGAGGAGCAGGCTCTCTTCCTCCTCCTACTACTTCCTCCCTCCCTCCCCCTCTCCCTCCCTCCTTCTTTCTCTCTTTCCCCCTTTCATTTCCTTCCCCCTTCCACCACCTGAAGGAAAGAGGGAAGGAGAGAGAGAGTGCATGAGTGAGAGGGGCGTGGCCAGAGTGAAAAAGGGGCGGGGCACGGGGGTGCTCACCCATTCCCTTTCCGGCTTCCTCCTCTCCTGAGGCTTCGTGCCAAGTTTGGTCCTGATCCATCATTATTTGAGTCCACAGTGCTCTCTGGATGGAGAACTACAACTCCCAAACTCAAGGTTCAGTACTTTCTGTTGCTCTCATGAGAGTTTAGGTTTGATTCAACATGGCTGAGGAATGCTTTGATTGTGTTTTCCCTTATGGCAGAAGGAGATTGGACTGGATGGCCCTTGGAGGTCTCCTATTCTAGGAACCCATTGTAATTATTATTATTATTATTATTATTATTATTATCATCATCAGAGGCTGAATGGCCATCTGTGAGGAATGCTTTGATTGTGTTTTCCCCTTATGGCAAAAAGAGGTAGGACTGGATGGCCCTTGGAGGTCTCCTATTCTAGGAACCCATTGTAATTAATATTATTATTATCATCATCAGAGGCTGAATGGCCATCTGTGAGGAATGCTTTGATTGTATTTTCCCCTTATGGCAGAAGGAGATTGGACTGGATGGCCCTGGATGGCCCTTGGAGGTCTCCTACTCCAGGAACCTGTTGTTGTTGTTATTGTTATTATTATTAGCAGAGGCAGAATGAATATTATGCCTTATCATTCAGGGTTATAGGCCTGTGTGGAAGGGCCCTGGCTTCTTATTTGACTTCCTTTCCACACATCTGAATAAAATCCCATGTTATTTGCTTTAAACCAGATTATATGAGTGTGGACTCCGATAATCCAGTTCAAAGCAGGTATTCTGGGTTATATGGCTGTGTGGAAGGGCCTTGAGTCCACACTGCAATATAATCCAGTTCAAAGCAGGGACTGGGACTTGAGACTGGAATTTTGGTGTTCATCTCTTATCTCCAAGTCAAAGCCCCGGTGTCCTCCACAGACACCTCCAAGGCGGCGGGAGAGGGCGGAGCCGGGGGGGGGCGGGGCAGGGGTGGAGCCAGGAGGGGCGGAGCCTGGGTGGAGCAGAGGGGGGGGGGCGGAGCTGGGGTGGAGCCGGGGGGGGGGGGGGGGCTGGGGTGGAGCCTGGGAGGGGGCGGAGCCTGGGTGGAGCCGGGGAGGGGGTGGAGCTGGGGTGGAGCCAGGGAGGGGGCGGAGCCGGGGCGGAGGCAGACCCTTCGGCCCCCCCAGGTCATCAGTAACTGGAATTCCGGCCACAGGTCCGGTAGAAGTTGGACAGCCCTGAACTAGACTAAGCAAGGTTAAAGAATTTAGCAATCGAAAGCCAGCTTCAAGAGGTGGGTCTTACAGGCCCTACGAAAGGAAGACAAGTCCTGCAGGGCACGGACTTTGGCTGGCAAGGTGTTCCAAATAGTTGGTGCCGCCACAGAAAAGGCCCTGTGTTGAGTAGATGCCAAGTGGATGGTTTTGAAGCCAGGCACTTCGAGAAGGTTCAGATCTTTGCCCCAATTCTGTTGTTGGTGGGGTTCAGAGTGCTCCTTGTTTGTAGGTGAACTATAAATCCCAGCAACTACAACTCCCAAACATCAAGGTCTATTTCCCCCAAACTCCATGTGTTGGGCATATTGAATCTTCATGCCAAGTTTGGTCCAGATCCATCATTGTTTGAGTCCACAGTGCTCTCTGGATGTGGGTGAACTACAATTCCCAGACCCAAGGTCAATTCTCACCAAACCCTTCTAGTGTTTTCTGTTGGTCCAGTCCTGTGTGCCACATTTGTTTCAATTCTATCATTGATGGGGTTCAGAATGCTCTTTGGTTGTAGGTTAACTATAAATCCCTGAACCTACAACTCCCAAATGACAAAATCATTTTTTTAGTGATGGTCACTCCTTATAGGTGTCTTGTGGCCAAATTTGGCAGCAATTCGTCCAGTAGTAAGAAATCAGTTTATGTGTGTCAACTGTAAAATAGGATGTTATCTGCTTTGAACCAGATTATATGCCAGTGTGGACTCAGATAACCCAGTTCAAAGCAGATATTGTGGGATTTTCTGCCTTGTGTTTTTCCCTTATGGCAGAAGGAGGTTAGACTGGATGGCCCTTGGAGGTCTCCTCCTACTCTAGGAACCTATTGTGGTTGTTGTTGTTATTATTATTAGCAGGGGCTGAATGAATATTATCATCATTATTATTGTGAATAAATGCAGGGGCTTATTATACTCACATGTAGTTGAATTCAGTCTTAAAATATGTAATATGGCTCTCACTGAAATAAATTTCCAAATATTTTGCTTTTATGGCTTTCGGAGTTAAAAAGGTCCCTGACCCCTGATATAATGAATCACAAATGATACAAATGTTCACATTTTGTTAACCATTGCTTTGTAAAAATTTTAGTGAATAAATGTCATTTATTTTTGCCCAGGCCTGATGTAGAATGTAGTTCAGCCTTTAGGTGCGGCCCTCCATAATAATTTTTGGCTCTCATATGGCCCCTTCGAAAAAATAATTGCCCACCCCTGGTCTAAAACAATCCCCAGGCTCTTTACTGAGGATGACGGGCGTAGTGCCTCACCATCCAGGGTAGGCAGCTGGACCATCCCACCACCCGGCCGAGCCAGCCACAGTATCAGCCCTGCGAAAAGTTTGGGACAAATACAAGAAAAGGTTATGCAACAAAACCCCATCATTATGGGTCTCAGCTCTTGAGGCATGCCAACGTTTATATGCGCCCCCTGGCCCAGCTGGCCCGCGACTTTGGTCTGGAGTGTTATCAGTACGCTGATGACACCCAGCTTCTGCTGAGAATGGACGGCAGGCCGGACTCCGTACCCGATTGTTTCCATCTATGCCTTGAAGCCGTGACTGGTTGGCTGCGTGCCAGCCGGCTGAAGGTGAATCCGTCGAAGACGGAGATCCTGTGGCCCGGTCGGCCTGGGCTGGCTGGGTGCCGGTTGCCTACTCTGGACGGCGAGCGGCTTAGCCCATCGCCATCGGTTAAGAGCTTGGGGGTTCAGCTGGACTCCTTGCTGACCATGGAGGCTCAGGTCTCCGTGGTCAGCAGGACGTCATTCTTTCACCTCCGACAGGCTAGGCGACTGGCACCCTACCTGTCCAGGGACGACCTGGCCACGGTAATCCAAGCGACGGTCATCTCGAGGCTAGACTACTGTAATGCCCTCTATGTTGGCCTTCCCTTGTTGACAATTCGGAAACTCAAGCTAGTGCAGAATGCCGCTGCTCGCTTGCTGGCGGGATCGCCAATGAGAGAGCATATTACACCTATTCTCCGGCAACTGCACTGGCTTCCTATTGAGTACCGAATTGCCTTCAAGGTGTTGGTTTTGACCTTTAAGGCCTTACACGGCCTAGGGCCTGCGTACCTGAGGGACCGCCTTACCCCGTACTCTCCCCCGAGATCACTGCGTTCAGATGAACAAAATCTGTTGTTAGTACCATCAATCCGCTCCTGCCATCTATCCACGACCAGACAGAGAACTTTTTCTGTAGCTGCACCGGTGCTCTGGAACTCCCTCCCGGACAGTACCCGGGCCATCTCGGAGTTGGCCCCCTTCCGAAGGGCATGTAAGACCGCCCTCTTTAGCCTAGCCTTTAACTAGGCACATTGAACTAAGAACTGCGTCGTATGTCATCCCATGCCCTGTGTTTGTGATGTAATGTGTTTTAATGTGTTTTTATGCTTTTATTGTAGGGCCACATGTCGACATGTTGTGACATGCTGCCCACATATTTTACTGTCACCCGCCCCGAGCCTGCTGGGAGGAGCGGAATATAAAATTGAACAATAAATAAATAAACGAAGGGAATTCGGCTGGAGTGAATGGCCTACGTATTGTGTTATTTTAAAGAAAAAGGGGAAAGAATTTAAAATAAAGACTCAATAAGAGTTAAGAAGAAATTTTGAGAAACTATCCTGGCGTATGTATTGTCAAATTAAAGAATATTACAATAAGGACAGCAAAGTAGGATTTGAGGAGAAGCAACCAACTTGGGATAAGATTTTAAGGAATGAAAATAAAACTATTGCAAAAATCGACAATCGGCGATTGCTGGGATGAAGTACCGAAAAGGAACAGAGATTAAGGACTGTATGACCCAATGGGCGACAAAAATATTGGAAAGACAATAATGTTAGAGGAATCGGAAATAATGTGGAATAGAAAAATAAAATACACCTACGCTTATGATTTAAAAGAGAATTGGCTAAAAATGATGTTATCAGTGGTACGTGACCCCAAAGAAGAGAGCAAAACTTACTAAAGATTACAATCACAACTTTTGGAAGTGTGAGAAACAAGGATCTGTTTAACATATGTGGTGGTCACATGACAAAGAAAGAGGATTTTGGAAAGAAATTCATGAATTATGCCAAAAAAATGTTGAAAGAAAAATTCCCAATGCTTGCCAAGTATTTTTTATTAGGGATGACAAACATTTATTTATTTATTTAAAACTTTTGTACCCCGGCCTTCTCACCTCCGAAGAGGGACTCAGACCGGCAAACAGCAAGAATTCAATGCTAACATTTAAAATTTAAAAACATCTTAAATTCACAATAAAATTACCAATTACCAATACAATAAATACATAAAAACTATTTGCCACAGTAAAATCATGTCCAACTCAGTCCTTGTATACAGTCCATGTCTAGTGGTGAGCGACTTTAGTCAATTAGTGATTTCCGCCCTCATTGTGCGAAGGCCTCATTGCACAGCCACGTTTTCACTAGCTTCCTAAAAGTCAGGAGGGAGGGGGCAGACCTAATTTCCCTTGGGAGGGAATTTCACAACCGGGGGGCCACCACAGAAAAGGCCCTGTCCCTCATCCCCACCAGACATGAACCCCAACTACACCTACCAATTGATGGGGTCAAAGCTTTCCGAGACAAACCAGGAAAGGGATCTTGGGGTTTTGGTGGACAGCTCAATGAAGATGTCAACCCAGTGCGCAGCAGCAGTGAAAAAAGCAAATTCTATGCTTGGCATGATCAGGAAGGGAATCGAAAATAGGTCGGCAAATGTTGTATTACCTCTCTACAAATCGATGGTGAGGCCACATTTGGAGTACTGTGTACAATTCTGGTCTCCGCACCTCAAGAAGGATATAACGGAACTGGAAAAGGTACAGAAAAGGACAACAAAAATTATCCAAGGGATGGAGCGGCTCCCTTATGAAACCAGGTTGCAACGCCTTGGTCTTTTCAGCCTTGAAAGACGGCGTTTAAGAGGTGACTTGATCGAAGTGTATAAAATCATGCATGGGATAGAAAAGGTGAATAAAGAAAAAATATTTTCTTTGTCACAAAACACTAGGACTAGAGGGCACTCCCTGAAGCTCCAAGGTAGGAAAATTAGGACTAATAAAGGGAAATATTTCTTCACCCAGAGGGTCATTGGGTTATGGAACTCACTTCCAGAGGAGGTTGTGACAGCCTGGACAGCTTCAAGGCAGGATTAGACAGATTCATGGATACCAAGTGTATCGGTAGTTACTGAAAAGGACATTCAAGTGCCACCTCGGAGTTGGTTGAGGTAGGCAGGATTTCCCTGGGTACTGGTTGTGGGGGGGTCGGGAGCAGGTCAGGGTTTTGCCCTCCCTTCTGCTCGAGATCCCCGTGTACAACTGGGGGCCACTGTGTGATACAGAATGCTGGACTAGATGGGCTGAGGCCCGATTCAGCATGGCTCTTCTTATGTTCTTAACTGGAATACAAATAAAGATAAACTCTTTGTTGGAGCAGGGGATGATGTGAGTTGTAATCCTTTGCTTTGCACAGCAGAAGTTGTGCATTAATGGATTTAGTATGCTCCAGCTGACTGAAAAATAATCCAGAAGCATATTCAGCTGCTCTTGCTCCAGTTTGAGCAACATAAATCCAGAGGCATACTCAGCTTCTCTTGCCCCAATACGAGCAGGACAATGAGCAACATGGGGAAATTATAGCCCAAGACTCCGCCCACCCAATTAGCCCAGGTGGGCCTGGTTAATTAGCTGTACTCAGAACTTGCACCTGGCTGTAAAACTACACAGGCTAGGACTTTCTTACACTCAAGTATACAGCAACACAAACCCCATTTATTCACAAGTATACCCAAGTAAACAAACAATCTTTTTTTTTCTTTACTTGGATTTTTACAAATCCCAACACTCTTCACATATGCAACTACGGTGGCAAGGTCAGTCTATGCCCGAGTATGGAGACCAAAAGACCTCCCATCAAGAGAAGAAGGACTTGAGAAAATGCTAGGAATTATGAGCATGGATAAATTAACATCAATAGTCTCTAAGTCACAAGGTAGACATATAAAAACAACAGACTGGACTCCTTTCACAGAATGGCTGATGGAAAATAAAGTAGAATTATTAATCTAAACCTGGCCACGGTGCTCCAAGCCACGGTCATCTCGAGACTGGACTACTGTAACACCCTTTACATTGGCCTGCCCTTGTCAGTGATCTGGAAACTTAAGCTTGTCCAGAATGCCGCTGCTCGACTTCTCACCGGGACTCCAGTGAGATGTCACATAACACCCATCCTCCAGCAGCTCCTTCGGCTTCCGGTCAAGCACCGGATCACCTTCAAGGTGATGGTGTTAACTTTCAAGGCCTTGCATGGTCTGGGGCCGCTGTATCTTGGTGCTTGGCTGCTGTGTCGGACTGGATGAGGGCTAGCAAATTGAAACTTAATCCAGACAAGACAGAGGTCCTCCTAGTCAGTCGAAGGGCCGAACAGGGCATAGGGTTACAGCCTACGTTGGACGGGGTTACACTCCCCCTGAAGGCGCAGGTTCGCAGCTTGGGAGTGGTCCTGGATTCATCGCTGAGCCTGGAGCCCCAGGTCTTGGCGGTGGCCAGGGGAGCTTTTGCACAGTTAAGACTCGTGCGCCAGCTGCGCCCGTACCTTGGGAAGTCTGATCTGGCTACGGTCGTCCACGCTCTGGTCACATCCCAAATAGATTACTGCAACGCACTCTACGTGGGGCTGCCTTTGAAGACAGTTCGGAAATTACAACTAGTCCAACGGGCGGCAGCCAGATTACTAACGGGAGCTACATACAGGGAGCACACCACCCCCGTGTTGTGTCAGCTCCACTGGCTGCCTATCCACTTCCGAGCTCAATTCAAAGTGCTGGTCTTGACTTTTAAAGCTCTATACGGTTCTGGCCCATCTTACTTGTCCGAACGCATCTGCCGCTACATCCCACCTCGTAATTTAAGATCATCCGGGAGGCCCTGCTCTCGCTCCCGCCGACTTCTCAAATGCGGCTGGTGGGGGACGAGGACAGGGCCTTCTCGGTGGTGGCTCCCCATCTGTGGAATGCGCTTCCTAGTGACATACGATCAATTCCATCCCTCCTGACATTCAGGAAAAAAGTAAAAGCCTGGCTATGGGACCAGGCGTTTGCACACTAGCACAAGGCAGCACATTTTTTAAAACTTAAATGAATGTGTATGATATGTTGATGTAATTGTATTTTAATGTGTAATGTTTTGGGGGGTTTTATACTGTGTTTTATGTGTTTTACTGTGTTGGCATCGAATTGTGCCTTTTTGGAAGCCGCTCTGAGTCCCCCCTCCCTCGGGGGTTGAGAAGAGCGGGGTAAAATGCCGGAAATAAATAAATAAATATCTGAGGGACTGTCTCTTCCCCTATCAACCCCAGAGATCACTCCGCTCTGAACAACTGAAACTCCTGGAAGTGCCAACCTTCAAAGCAATCCGTCTCACATCAACCCGATGCAGAGCCTTCTCTGTAGTAGCGCCGTCAATTTGGAATACCCTTCCAAGTGATGTGCGGGCCTCACAGGACCTACTCTCTTTCCGCAAGGCCTGCAAGACCCAGCTTTTCCGGCTAGTTTTTGACTGCCGGAAATCTTTTTCTCCTTTTCTTAATTTCTAATTTAATATGTTGTTTTTACTTATGAGGTGTTTTTATATGATTGTAAGCCACTCCGAGCCCTCGGGGAGGGAGTGACGGCGCACAAACCCAAATAATAAATAAATATCTAAATAGAAGAAAGCTGACAGAAGATGCCACCGCTGAGGATACAACAAAAAGCAGCAAAAAAGACTATAAGAAAAACTAAAACCAATATAGAGAAGAATGGAAGTACAAATACCCTTATACCTAACCCTCTCTGTACCTCCCCATATTTCCCCCCCTTTCTTCTTCTCTTCTCTCTTTTTCCCCTCAAACACCCCTTTCCCTTCTCTCCTATGTTTTACTCCCTTTTCCCACTTTTTAAAAATGTAATTTGGAAACTATATATATATATATATATATATATATATATAGAGAGAGAGAGAGAGAGAGAGAGAGACACTACTGCAATGCTCTCTACGTGGGACTGCCTATGAGTCCAGTGCGCAGCAGCCAGACTACTAACGGGAGCGGGGTACAGGGAGCGCACAACTCCCTTGTTGTGCCAGCTCCACTGGCTGCCAATTAGCTTCCGAGCACAATTCAAAGTGCTGGTGTTGACCTACAAAACCCTATACGGTTCCGGCCCAGCTTACCTGTCCGAACGTATTCTCCCCTATGAACCGTCAAGAGTGCTAAGATCATCTGGAGAGGCCCTGCTCTCTGTCCCACCACATTTGCAGGCGCGTCTGGAGGGGACGAGGGACAGGGCCTTTTCTGTGGTGGCCCCCCTGCTGTGGAATTCCCTCCCAAATGAAATTAGATCTGCCCCCTCCCTCCTGACTTTTAGGAAGCGGGTGAAAACGTGGCTGTGCAATGAGGCCTTCGCAGAATGAAGGAGGAGATCGCGAAAATATGGATCAAGTTGGACTTGATTTTACTTTGGCGAAAGGCCTTTTAAATGTATTTATTGTATTTTATTGTAAATTTTATTGTAAATTTATGATTTTTTAGATTTTAAATGTTAGCATTGAATACTTGCTGTTTGCCAGTTTGAGTCAGTGAGAAGGCCCGGGTATAAAAGTTTTAAATAAATAAATAAATAATTTTAAAAAGAAGAGTCAACATCTGGCCAGGAAACTGAGATGGAGCCAGGGTGGTAGATATCTATCATTAATTTACAACTTTGGGATGACATCAGCAGAATATTCCTATAGAAGACTCGGTCTAATAACGTGACTGACCTGAGGAGTCTGTTCCACCCGCCATGCTCTGGTCCATGGGAAGGAGAGAGAAGGTGTATTCGGAGAGTGGCAGATTTGCACGGGAGCAGCCTGGTCACTTTGGGGCGTCTTTCTCAAGGGAAGGGGAAGAAGTGCACCTTTGGAGTCTTGGATTTTGTGCAGGGAGTCAGGTTCTGCTGGATGGAAAACAGAGATCTGGTCCTTGGCATTGTGCTGAGGGAAAGAAGTTTCAGCATTTTGAAGTTATGACGTTATTGAAGTTTTGGAACTATTTATTTATTTATCGCATTTCTATCCTGTCACTTCTCAATTCCCGAAGGGGGACTCAGGATGGCTTACATTGCGCCCCATTAAGAGGCCATTACAAGCAATTACAATAATAAAACCACAAATTAACATATCATAATTAAAACAATACATAATTAAAAACCATACATAAGCCAACAGTAAAACAGTAAACCAGTCTCATAGTCATATCGTCATTGCAAAACGTCCCTTTTAAGTGCTGCATTACATCCATTGACCAAAAGCCTGGTCCCAGAACCACAAATTAATTTTTTTTAAAAAATCCAGGAGGGAAGGGGTCGATCTTATCTCGTTTGGGAATGCGTTCCATAGGCGGGGGCTACCGCCGAGAAGGCCCTGTCTCTCGTCCCCACCAAACACGTTTGTGATGCTGGCGGAAGCGAGAGCAGGGCCTCCCCAGATGACCTTAGGCCAGGGGTGGGCAATTATTTTTCCCAAGGGGCCACACGAGAGCCAAAAAATGTTATGGAGGGCCGCACCTAAAGGCTGAACTACATTCTAATCTACATAATTTATTTATTTATTTACTATATTTACTATATATTACACATCATTAATATTGACATATTAATATATCAAGAAATATTCATATATTTTTAGTATTAATATCATAATTATTATATTATAGTGTATATATATAGACATTATAATATATTGAAATTATAATATAATACAACATTACATTATATTATTATTCTAAAATGATTATAAAATAATAATAAAAACCACTAAAATAAAATGTAATTCAAGAAGACAATGTGCGAACCAAGATGGAGGCTGACATCCTCAAGAGAGGAAGGATCCCAAGATGGAACGGCCCAATGGACCCAGCCCAGACGATGACAAAGTGGACCTAGCCGCCACTGCAGCAAAGCAGGCCTCTCTGCTGCAGGCCTCCACCCGCTTTCGCCCCCAGCCGCTCCATCAGAGGCGTTCCCGATCGGCTGATTGCCCTGGCGTCCCGGAAGACGATTGAGTCTTCCGCGTTGCCAGGGCGATCAGCCGCCGCAGGTCGCCAACTGCTCTTGCTGCAGACCCGGATCGCCTCCCGGGATGGCAGGCATTCCAAAGCTGCCGCTCCTCCGATCATTCTCCGGAGCGGCGGGCTGTCTGCCGATGCAGGCCTGACAGCCCGCGATGGGATGGTCGGCAGCTGCAGCCCTTCCTCTTGTGGAAATGGCCCTGCCCCCAACGCCCTTCTCCCCGGGCGCCGAAGGATCCACGGGCCAGTCAGAATCAGCCGGCGGGCCGCATCCGGTCCGCGGGCCGTGAAATGCCCAGGGCTGCCTTAGGCTGTGAGATGGGACGTAGAGGCAGATGCATTTGGACAATTACGCTGGGACAGAACCATATAGAGCAGTGTTTCTCGACCTTCGTAATGCTGCGACCCCTTAATACAGTTCCTCATGTTGTGGTGACCCCTAACCATAACATTATTTTCATTGCTACTTCATAACTGTATTTTTGTGTGTGGGAGGGTTGTGTTGATTTTGTCCTTTGGGAGTTGTAGTTGCTGGGATTTATAGTTCACCTACAATCAAAGAGCATTCTGAACTCACCAACAATGGAATTGAAACAAACTTGGCACTCAAAATTCCCATGACCAACAGCACATACTGGAAGGGTTTGGTGGGCATTGACCTTGAGTTTGGGAGTTGTAGTTCACCTACATCCAGAGAGCACTATAGACTCAACAAGGATGGATCTGGATCACACTTGACACGAATCCACAATATACCCAAATGCGAACACTGGTGCAGTTTGAGGAAAATAGATCTTGACATTTGGGAGTTGTAGTTGCTGGAATTTGTAGTTCACCTACAATCAAAGAGCCCCTTGCACCCCACCAATGATAAGAATGGGTCAAACTTCCTACACAGAACCCTCATGCCTTGATGGGACTAACTGGCGTGAGCCTCCATCCCACCTCTCACACTCTCCCCCACATGCGCATCATGTTGCCATGCGCCAAGCACATCTGCTCTCCCCTCCCTGCTTGGAGTCTCAGAAACAGCCCTCCCATTGGCTGGGAGGCCTGCCAATCACAGCAAAGAAGAGCTTTAGGTCTGTTTCCAAAAAGAACCGACCCCTCTGAAACCCTCTCGCAACCCCCCTGGGGGTCCCGACCCCTAGGTTGAGAAACACTGATATAGAGCTTTATAGTTCAAAACCAGCACTTTAAATTGGGCTCGGAGATGGACCGGCAGCCAGTGGAGCTGACACGACAGGGGGTGGTATGTTCCCTGTATGTTGCCCCAGTTAGTAATTTGGCTGCCGACTGTTGTACTAGCTGAAGTTTCTGAACCATCTTCAAAGGCAGCCCCACGTAGAGCGCGTTGCAGTTGACAGGCTGCAGGGAAGCAGGGCCTGGCCTAAGAGGTGCTTCTCCTAGGAGGGAGAAAAGGATATGGCCATAGTTGAACGTCTCAGGATGAATGTGTGTACATGTGGTGTGAATGCTGCGTGAGAATGTAATTCCCCTTTGTCAGTTTGTTTGTTGTCCAATGTAATTGTGAATCCAATGCAGCCGCATAGAATCTGTATGTCTGGATGTCTAACGTCATTCCTTGTCTAAACGTTTTCCTGTAATCCGAAATACCCTCTCACACTGGAAATTGCAATAAAAAGAACCTAGGCTTTACCGTTACTGAAAAGTCGTTCATGACACCCTGACGTTAAGTCCAGTCGTGTCCGACTCTAGGACTCTGGTGCTCGCCTCCGTTTCGAAGCTGAAGAGCCGGCATTGTCCGTAGACTCATCTCCAAGGTCATGTGGCCACTGGCGTGACTGCATGGAGCGTTGTTACCCATCCCATCGAAGTGGTACCTATTGATCTACTCACATTTGCATATTCTCGAACTGCTTGGTTGGCAGAAGCTAGGGCTAACTGTGGGAGTTCCCCGTGTGACCTTTCGGTCAGCAAGTTCAGCAGCTCAGCGGTTTAGCCCACTGTGTGCCGCCGGGGGCTCCTGTTTTCTCCTGGGATGTATGGCACCCATTAAACCACAGGGATTTTTTTTGTTTTCCGTGTCAGGAGCGATTTGAGAGACTGGGAGGAGGGGGGGGATGGTGGGGGGGCAGGGAGCCCCATGAACGGGGGAGGAGGAGGGCTTCCTGGCTGCGTGCTGAGGCCTGCGACTCAATCTCTCTCCTCTCGGGGGGGCTTTGTAGCAGAGGCCTCTGTCGGGAGGGATTGGGCCGGGTGCCCCACCTATGCTCTCCCTTTGGGCGGGGGAGGGGGTGAGCCTTCCTTGATGATGGCCTTCCTGACCTTGAGGCCCTTCCTTCCATATCTGGGGTTCCACCTCTTGGGGCGCTTCGGATTTGGGGAGCCCCTCCTTTCCCTGCATTGCCCCCCTCCTCCCGGGAAGGAGCCTGAGGCAGGGGGGGGCGGAGGAGGAGCACTCCCCAGGCCCAACCCCCCTCCTCCTTCCACCCAAGGCCCAAAAGGGGCAGGGCAGGAGGGGGAGGGGATTCTTCTTGCCTCTGGAGCAGGGGCGGTCCTACAAGATAGGCCAAGTAGGCGGCCACCTAGGGCGCCATCTGGGAAGGGGGCGCCATCCTGGCCCAGCCGATGTTCCTCAGACAGAGCTGTAGCTGCCTGCTTTTTGACCCCGGCCTTGTGCGCTCCGACGCCACTTCTGGGCACGCGCGGAGGTTTTCACGCAGGCGCAGTTGCTCCGGAGCTGAAGTTGAGCCCAGGAGCAACTGCACATGTGCGAAAACCTCTGCGCATGCCCAGTAGCTCCCTTGCGCAGAAGCCTGTAAGCAAAGCACTCCCTATCGGGCAGGCAGGGAGTGCTTCCCCTCTCTCTTTGTCTCCACTGCGCGCGCGCGTTTGCGGGGAAGGAGAAAAGAATCAGTGAAGGAAGTGTAAGTGAAGGCTTTCCTCCTCCTCCTCTGTGACCTCTTCTCTCCCTCCTTCCTTTCTTCGGCTCTATTTCTGTCTAGACCTGAGGGGCCTGAGGCTATGAGGAGTTGTGGGAGTTGGAGTCCAAAACACCTAGAGGGAGGGAGGGAGGGCGGGCCCAAATTTGCCTGTATTCGACCTCATTTGAACATTTTGGCTGTTTTTCTATTTACATTTACATTGGGATCCTAATTTTGGACTTATGGGAGACTCCTATGGATTATGAGACGGGTGGTAGGCAATATATTCTGAATTTGATGCATTTACATTGCATGTCTTGTTGATTATTATACAGTTCTGCTTAATATTGTCATACAAGATAATACAAATACAATATAACAATAGAATAATGATATATTTTATATTACATGCAATATTACAAACAATATTGCAGTATAGTGGTATAGTAATATATAATATTTTATTTTACTTTATTTTGGATTATTTGAGTTTTATAGGAGTAATGAAAATATTTAGTAGAGGATAAGTTTATTTAAATAAATAATGTTATTATTTTATAATAATAATATAATAGAATGTTACATTATATTATAATGTCAATATATTATAATTATATTGTAATGTAGTATAATATAAATATGATATAATATAGTATGAGTATGGTATAATATATTGTATATACATTGATAAAATATAATACTACTAATGGTATTGTGATATTATAATTGTATATTTGATTTACATGGGGGGCGGCAAAATAATGTTTTTTTGGGGGGGGCACCAAAATAATGTTCGCCTACCATTTAAAATTACCTTAGACCGCCCCTGCTCTGGAGTCCGGAAGGGGGGGGTGAGGGGCCCCCTGGCCGCCAGAGGATGATCAGGAAGGTCTCCCCCCCGGAAGAGAGGAGCCCCTCTTTGAAGCCTGCCTGCCTTCCAAGAGAGCGAAGGCAAAGGGGGAAGGGCGGGGAGCGGGGGGGCTTCGCTGTCCTTGGGATTTTCGGGCGGGGGCTTGGGTGCCTCCCTCCTGGAACCACATGCCCCCCCTTCCTTCCTCCCACATACCTCCCTACCTACAGGCTGCCCCTTACCTCCTTCCTTCCTTCCTTGCTTCTCGCCGCTGTTTCCACCCAAGCGCCGCGGTTTCACCCCCCGAAAGGCCGTGCCTGTGTGTGTGCCCGGATGCAGCGCTGGCCCCCCTCCCCCAAGGAGGCGCCCTGGGACCCTGAGGCCCCTCCCCTCCCCGCCTCTCTAAGCCCCGCCTCCCTCCCTCGGCATCCCATAATAGTCTTCCTTCCAGTCCTGTTAATTGGGGGGGGGGGTGTCAAGGGGGAGACCCCCTCCCCCCGCAGGAAAAAGGGAGGGGTTGCCAAGGGGAAACCGAGGAAGGAAGCCAGGAAGGAAGCCCCTGGGAAACAATGTTGCTTTCCAGCTGGATTGGATGCCTTGTGTCAGAAGCGAACCGAGGCTCCCGTCGTCATGTCCTTATTTCAAGAGCAGCCAGGGCCCAAAGCTTGGCGGGACACCAGGTGCCCTTTGACCGGTCGCGGACCCCTTGGAGGGCCTCTGGGGTGGCCGCAGGAGAAGGCCCTCCCTCCCTCCCTCGGGCAGGGGCGGGGCTCAGGCGGCATTCCAAGAGGGGCGCTCCGCTTGGCGCTGCTACTCACTCGCATGGCGTGGACTCCACTTGGTGGCCCCATTTCAACCACTCTTAAGGTTCAAAGGAAGCAGGCAATAATGATGATGATAATAATAATAATGCAGGTTGAGCATTTCTTATCTACTTGGAAGGAAGTAGTCAATAATAATAATAATAATGCAGGTTGAGCATTTCTTATCCATACTTGGAAGGAAGTAGTCAATAATAATAATAATAATAATGCAGGTTGAGCATTTCTTATCCATACTTGGAAGGAAGTAGTCAATAATAATAATAATAATGCAGGTTGAGCATTTCTTATCTACTTGGAAGGAAGTAGTCAATAATAATAATAATAATAATGCAGGTTGAGCATTTCTTATCTACTTGGAAGGAAGTAGTCAATAATAATAATAATAATAAATATTTAATTAATGCAGGTTGAGCAATGGAAGGGTAGTGATAATAATAATAATAATGCAGGTTGAGCATTTCTTATCCATACTTGGAAGGAAGTAGTCAATAATAATAATAATAATAATAATAATGCAGGTTGAGCATTTCTTATCCATAACAATAATAATAATAATAATAATGCAGGTTGAGCATTTCTTATCCATACTTGGAAGGAAGTAGTCAATAATAATAATAATAATAATGCAGGTTGAGCATTTCTTATCTACTTGGAAGGAAGTAGTCAATAATAATAATAATAATAATAATGCAGGTTGAGCATTTCTTATCTACTTGGAAGGAAGTAGTCAATAATAATAAATAATAATATAAGGAAGTAGTCAATAATAATAATAAGGTTGAGCATTTGGAAGGAAGTTAACCAGGTTGAGCATTTCTTATCTACTTGGAAGGAAGTAGTCAATAATAATAATAATAATAATAATGCAGGTTGAGCATTTCTTATCCATACTTGGAAGGAAGTAGTCAATAATAATAATAATAATAATGCAGGTTGAGCATTTCTTATCCATACTTGGAAGGAAGTAGTCAATAATAATAATAATAATAATAATGCAGGTTGAGCATTTCTTATCCAGTCATTAGGACTCAAAAGTTGGAAGGAAGTAGTCAATAATAATCCTGGTGCAGTTTGAGGGGGCACGGATGAAGGGACGTCCTGTACCTTCAATAACATCCTAAGACCACTGTGACCCTCAGTCCATAACCAAGACACACCCAACTCCCCACGCAGAGCCCCCCATGACCTGCTGCACTTTGGAGGAGGGTACACCACGCATGATGGGACTTGCAGTGCTTCCACTACTTCCATAATACCATGTCAACGCCTTATGATGAAGGAGCAAGACCACACTTGGCAGACAGAGCCTCCATGACCCACTCTACATCCTGGTGCTGTTTGGAGGTGGGTGGACCACGGATGATGGGACTTGCAGTACCTTCAGTAATTTCATGATCCCACTGCAACTCCCAATAATGATGGATCAAGGCCAAACTTGGCAGACAGACCCTCCAGACCCACTCTGAGTCCTGGTGCTGTTTGAAGGTGGGTGGACCATGGATGATGGGACCTGCAGTACCTTCAGTGATTTCATGATCCCACTGTGAGCCACTTAAATAACTGCTAAATAACAACTACTACGCTTCTCAAAACACCCGGGCACCGCCGGGTGCCCAAGTTAGTACCTTTATAAAGTGGAATGTTTGTATGTAGGGCGGATATGTGGCAGCGACTTTCACAGGCCACAGCGACCAGCGCGGGTGATGGGCCTGCACCAAACTTGGTACACATAACCCCCTAACCCCTTTATGTCCTGGTGCGGGCGGGGGACATGACCCACGGATTATGGGATTTGTAGTACTTTCAAACACTTTGGTTCTCACAGACCACTGAGGCCACCAAAAAGGACCAATACAGACCACACTTAGCACACACAGCCCCCATGACCCACTCTACGTCCTGGTGCAGTTTGGAGGAGGGTGGACCATGTATGATGGGACTTGAAGTACCTCTACTCACTTCCCAAGTCCGCTGCAACCCTCATCCAATCACTGATCGAGACCAAACTTGGCATACATAACCCCCATGACTGCCTTCACGTCCTGGTGAGGTTTGGGGGAGGACTGACAATGGATGATGGGATTTGTAGTACTTTCACACCCCTCTGTTCCCACAGACCACTGTGGCCCCCAACAAACACTGATAAAGCCCACACTTGGCACACAGAGCCCCAGTGACCCACTCTACATACTACTGAAGTTTGGAGGGCGCCAGAACATGGATGATGGGACTTGCAGTACCTTCCCTCACTTTCCAAGACTGCTACAAACCTAATCCTATGACTGATCAACACGAAACCTGCCACACAGAGCCCTCATGACCCACTCTACATCCTGGTGCAGTTTGGAGGAGGATGGACCATGGATGATGGGACTTGAAGTACCTCTACTCACTTCCCAAGTCCGCTGCGACCCTCATCCAATTACTGATCGAGACCACACTTGGCACACATAACCCCTATGACTGCCTTCACATCCTGGTGAGGTTCGGGGGAGGACTGACAATGGATGATGGGATCTGTACTACTTTCACACCCCTCTCTTCCCACAGACCACTGCGGCCCCCAACAAACACCGATAAAGACCACACTTGGCACACAGAGCCCCAGTGACCCACTCTACATCCTACTAAACTTTGGAAGGGGGCAGACCATGGATGATGGGACTTGCAGCACCTTCCCTCACTTTCCAAGACTGCTACAAACCTAATCCAATGACTGATCAACACCAAACCTGCCAGACAGAGCCCTCATGACCCACTCTACATCCTGGTGCAGATCGGAGGAGGGTGGACCATGGATGATGGGACTTGAAGTACCTCTACTCACTTCCCAAGTCCGCTGCGACCCTCATCCAATTACTGATCGATACCACACTTGGCACACATAACCCCCATGACTGCCTTCATGTCCTGGTGAGGTTCGTGGGAGGACTGACAATGGATGATGGGATTTGTAGTACTTTCACACCCCTCTGTTCCCACAGACAACTGCGGCCCCCAACAAACACCGAGAAAGACCACACTTGGCACACAGAGCCCCAGTGACCCACTCTACATACTACTGAAGTTTGGAGGGCGCCAGAACATGGATGATGGGACTTGCAGTACCTTCCCTCACTTTCCAAGACTGCTACAAACCTAATCCTATGACTGATCAACACACGAAACCTGCCACACAGAGCCCTCATGACCCACTCTACATCCTGGTGCAGTTTGGAGGAGGATGGACCATGGATGATGGGACTTGAAGTACCTCTACTCACTTCCCAAGTCCGCTGCGACCCTCATCCAATTACTGATCGAGACCACACTTGGCACACATAACCCCTATGACTGCCTTCACATCCTGGTGAGGTTCGGGGGAGGACTGACAATGGATGATGGGATCTGTACTACTTTCACACCCCTCTCTTCCCACAGACCACTGCGGCCCCACCAAACACCGATAAAGACCACACTTGGCACACAGAGCCCCAGTGACCCACTCTACATCCTACTAAACTTTGGAAGGGGCAGAACATGGATGATGGGACTTGCAGCACCTTCCCTCACTTTCCAAGACTGCTACAAACCTAATCCAATGACTGATCAACACCAAACCTGCCAGACAGAGCCCTCATGACCCACTCTACATCCTGGTGCAGATCGGAGGAGGGTGGACCATGGATGATGGGACTTGAAGTACCTCTACTCACTTCCCAAGTCCGCTGCGACCCTCATCCAATTACTGCTCGATTCCACACTTGGCACACATAAACCCCATGACTGCCTTCATGTCCTGGTGAGGTTCGGGGGAGGACTGACAATGGATGATGGGATTTGTAGTACTTTCACACCCCTCTGTTCCCACAGACAACTGGCCCCCAACAAACACCGAGAAAGACCACACTTGGCACACAGAGCCCCAGTGACCCACTCTACATCCTACTGAAGTTTGGAGGGGGGCAGAACATGGATGATGGGACTTGCAGTACCTTCCCTCACTTTCCAAGACTGCTACAAACATAATCCTATGACTGATCAACACCAAACCTGCCACACAGAGCCCTCATGACCCACTCTACATCCTGGTGCTGTTTTGTGTGAGACGGACCACGGATGATGGGACTTGAAGTACCTTCACTCACTTCCTAAAAACAATGCCACCCTCATCCATTCACTAATACAGACCAAACTTAGCACACAGAGCCCCCATGACCCAATCTACATCCTACTACACTTTGGAGGAGGGTGGACCAGAGATGATGGGACTTGCAGTACCTTCAGTAATTTCATGATACCACTGCAACTCCCAATAATGATGGATCAAGACCAAACTTGGCACACAGAGCCCCCATGACCCACTCTACATCCTGCTGCACTTCTCAAATGACCCGGGCACCGCCGGGTCCCCAAGCTAGTAATAATAATAATAACAACAATAATAATGTATTTATTGTGTAAGGAGCGAACCAACCAGTTGTATTGCACTAAAAGCAAAACACACGCACGCACTAAGTTTGCAAACTTGGCATTCTGTTAAATGTCCTTTGACCAGTATCTGGCCACTTGGAGTGCCTCTGGTGTTGCTGGTCTTTCTTTGTGCATGGGGCAGGGCTCAGGTTGCATTGCAGTAGGTGGTCTGTGGTTTGCTCTTCTCCACACTCGCATGTCGTGGATTCCACTTTGTGGCGCCATTTCTGAATGTTGGCTCTGCATCTCGTGGTGCCAGAGCACAGCCTGTTCAGCACCTTCCAAGTCGCCTAGTTTTCTATGTGCCCAGGAGGGAGACTCATTTGGTATCAGCAATGGATTGAGGTTCCAGGTTTTAGCCTGCCACTTTTGGACTCTCATTTGCTGAGGTGTTCCAGTGAGTGTCTCTGTAGATCAGGGGTGCTCAGAACGGTGATCGCGATCACCAGGGTGATCTTCAGGCCTCATCCTGGTGATCTTCAGACCCCTGACCAGGTTTTTTGCAGTTGGTCCTCTTCACGTGCCCCTGCACGCTGCAAAGAAGTCTTCCATCGTTGCTCCTCCCCGCTCCCTGCTCGCGCACCGCCTCCAAAAGCTCCAGAGTTCAAGAGGCAGAATGGGCCCCCTCTTTTGGATTCCTCCTCCCCCCTCCATCCTTCTCCAGCCACTCAGAGTCATAGGAGACCAAAGGAAGCAGGCCTGGATGACGAGATGCATGGCTGGCCCCGCGCGCATGCGCAGAAGCGCCCATTCTGCCTCTCTGACTTCTCGTGAGCTCTTGGAGGCGGCACGAATGCTGGCGGCGTGGAAATAGGAACAACAACGGAGGAGAAGAGGGACGCTTTGGGGTCATTTCCTTACCGCATCTCAAAGGTCGGTCTTTTTACTTTGGGGTGGGTGCTTGATTGTTCTGTGGCATGTCTCTTTATTTTTAATGTTTAAAAATGGCCTTTTAGCTCCAAAGCCTCTCTGCTTGCTTTGTTCCTTGAGAAATATATGTTGGGGGATATGGAAATGTGGGAGAAATGGGGTGGGTGCTTGATTGTACTGTGGCATGACTCTTTGTTTCCTTTTTATTTTTTAAAATGGCCTTTTAGGTCCAAAGCCTCTCTGCTTGCTTTGTTCCTTGAGAAATATATGTGTGGTAATATGGCAGCGTGGGAGAAATGGGGTGGTTGGATGTATTTATGCATGCCCCTTTGTTTACCTTGCTGAGTATTAAATGGCCTTGCAGTTCAAAAGCCTCTCTTCTTACTTTCTGGCTGATAATATGTGTGGTAATATGGCAGTGTGGGAGAAATGGGGTGGTTGGATGTATTTTTATGCTCTGTTTTATATTGTTGTTATTAAATTGAAATGTTGATGTTTTATAACTTCATTTTATGTAAACTGCCCCGAGCCTGCTGGAAGGAGCGGTACATAAAAATCAATAATAAATATAAATAAGAAAATAGTTCTACGTTTTACATTTCTGGGTAGGTGATCTTTGGGACTTGGTTTTTTAATCAGTAGCTCCCATGCTGAAAAAGTGTGAGCACCCCTGCTGTAGATCTTAGAAAACTGTTTCTTGTTTAAGGCGTTGGCGTGCCGGCTAATACCCAAACAGGGGATGCCTTGATCCTTTCATTATTGGCTGCTACTTCCCGGCGGATATCAGGTGGTGCAATACCGGCTACACAGTGTAACTTCTCCCGTGAAGTAGGGCATAGACATCCTGTGATGATGCGGCATGTCTCATTAAGTCAGCTGCATTAAGATCACTACTGACTGAAAGGTCATGAGTTCGAAGCCAGCCCTGCCGGAGTGAGCTCCCGACCAAAATTGTGTAGCTTGTTGTTGACCTTTGCAGCCCGAAAGACAGTTGAATCTGTCAAGTAGGAAATTTAGGTACCGCCTTGTGGGGGGGCTAATTTAACTGATTTACGAGGCCATAAAACTCTCATACAAAGAATGAGGAAGCGACAGCTCCCCTGGTGGCCAGAAGCTGGAATGTTAAATAGCCTCTGAGCGTCTGTCTATATAAGTTGTGTGTCTGTGGCATTGAATGTTTGCCATGTATATGTACATTGTAATCCGCCCTGAGTCCCCTGCGGGGTGAGAAGGGCGGAATGTAAATACTGTAAATAAATAAATAAATAAATAAATAAATAAATAAAGTATTCAGGATGTAACAAGGTCATGGACCACTGTGGCCAGATCATATTGATATTATTCCTAGCACCCACTCCATATCAAGGGCCAAAAGGAAGCCCCCAATAGTCAGTTGCATCCTCCGAAGTGTAGTGGCCAAGGGCCCAAAGGTTCCCAAGCCCACTGAAAGCTCTGGCCTGGCTGGATTTCTCCCTCCCATCCAGGGGCGGTCTAAGGTAATTTGAAATGGTAGGCGAACATTATTTTGGTGCCCCCCAAACATTATTTTGCCCCATGTAAAACAAATATACAATTATAATATCACAATACCATTAGTAGTATTATATTGTATCAATGTATATACAATATATTATACCATACTACATGACATTATAATACAATATAACATTCTATTATATTATTATTATAAAATAATAAATAAAATTATTTATTTCAATAAAATTATCATCTACTAAATATTTTCATGACCCCTATAAATCTTAAATAACCCAAAATAAAGTAAAATAAAATATTATATATTACTATTTTGTACAATACCACTATACTGCAATATTGTTTGTAATATTACATGTAATATAAAATATATCATACTATTGTTATATTGTATTTGTATTATATTGTTTGACAATATTAAGCAGAACTGTATAATAATCAACAAGAAATGCAATGTAAATGCATCAAAATCAGAATCTATTACCTACCACCCGTCTCATAATTCATAGGAGTCTCCCATAAGTCCAAAATTAGGATCCCAATGTAAATGTAAATAGAAAAACAGCCAAAATGTTCAAATGAGGTGGAATACAGGCAGCGCGGCCTGGGCAAACTTGGGGCCTCCCTCTAGGTGTTTTGGACTCCAACTCCCACAACTCCTCATAGCCTCAGGCCCCTCAGGTCTAGACAGAAATAGAGCCGAAGAAAGGAAGGAGGGAGAGACGAGGTCACGGAGGAGGAGGAGGAGGAAAGCCCTTCATTCATTCCTTCACTTACACTTCCTTCACTGATTCTTTTCTCCTTCCCTGCAAACGCGCGCACGGCGGAGACAAAGGAGAGGGGAAGTACTCCTACCTGCCCGATAGGGAGTGCTTTGCTTACAGGCTTCTGCGCAAGGGAGCTACTGGGCATGCGCAGAGGTTTTCGCGGATGTGCAGTTGCTCCTGCGCTCAACTTCAGCTCTGGAGCAACTGCGCCTGCCCGAAAACCTCTCCGCATGCCCAGAAGCGGCGTTGAGCACACAAGGCCGGGGCCCAAAAGCAGGCAGTTGCGGCGCTGCCTGAGAAACATCAGCAGGGCCAGGATGGCGCCCCATGCAGCCAGGATGGCGCCCCCTTCCCAGATGGCGCCCTAGGCGGCCGCCTACTTGGCCTACCTTGTAGGACCGCCCCTGCTCCCATCCTCCTTTTCTTCCCTCCCTTTGAGAAGATGCCCAAAGGCTCGCCTTGAAAACTCAGGTTCTTGTTCCCACTCAGGAGGGAAGAGGCCAGAGGGGCCCATGAGGAGCTCCACGTCCCAAGCGGGTCTCTTGCAGGCCTCACTGGAGTTAATGACTCATTTTCCCAAGGAAATCTTTGGCACTCTGAACGCAGCCTGGCCTTAATTTCCCAGAGGGTGCCCCCATCCCCCTTGGCACTGTTAACTAATGACACCGTTGAACAAAGAGTATTATAACATTCCATATTTTCTGAATAACACTGATTTATTTATTTATTTATTTTGAGCTTTTATATCCCGTCCTATCTCATCCTCCGCAGAGGGACTTAGGACGGCTAACAAAACGGCACCCCATGGTGCCCATACCAGAAACATAAAAATACAATTTTACAGCAATATAGCAATAAAACAGTATAATCTTGCTTGGCTTTTGTTTGCGAACGAAGATTCAGATTCAGGAAGGACTCATCCCACGCTTTCTACAAGCACCTTGATGACTAAGAAGGCCAATCTGGGATAGGCAAGTCCGGTTGCAGAAAGCACAGCAGAAAATCTCCTTGGGTGATGTTGATTCCAAGTTGCGGTTCTTTCTGCGTTGTCGTTTCTCTTCGTGACCCGTTTGGCGTGTCTTCTCGAAAGAGGCCGCAGCATTTCTGAAGGGAAGCTAAGATGGCGGCTGCATTCGGAGGTGCCTCGGAGGAGCTCCGTCCAAGGCCGCCTGTATTGGGGCCTTCGGGGTCTTCTTCAACCCTGGATTTGGGAAATCTGACCTCCCGCCTGAGGGGTTCGACCTCCAGCAGGAGCTGCTGCAGCAGGTCCCCTAGAGATGACACAGAGCGACGAAATACCCAACGCCTCAGCTGGGGCTTGCGAAGGAATACACGGTGCCCATGCCATCGGCTACCGGTGATAAGGCCTTATTGGGACTACACAATGGCAGAGCCTCGGAGGGCAATGCTCACCCTCCTTGGGTGCAATTAAATTACAATACCAGCTGGTGTCTTCCCAACTCCAGAGACTGGGGACCATGCTCTGCCTATTCCCCCTGGACTATCGGCGGCTGTCTCTGCACAAACTGACGGCGGCTTGGGTTGGGGGAAAGTGAGCGTCGGAGGCGACTTATCCAGATCTGGATCCAGGGAGGTTGGTGAGCCGACTGGCCCCAAACCAAGCCAGCGACGCTCTGCTCGGGGCGACGATTGCCCGTTTGCGGACTAGGGGGATGCCCATGGTCCTCCCATTCCTCGCCCCTCCACGATGGAGCCATCGGAACACGCAGCAGAGGCGCCTGGATCATTGAGCTGCTGGATACCACCGCGGTTCTGGCCAAGGCCCCGGACGGACGGCCCCGGCGTCGGGCATGCTTATTACGGCTCGGGGGTGCTGGTGGGCCCGATCAAGATGGCGCCCACAACACAGGACGCCGTAATGGCGGAGCATCTTCTTCCGCCTCCTTCCCCAGCCCCTGGACAGGAGCCAGGGGGTCGGAGCAAGCGGAGGCGGGTCCGGAGGCGTGGCCAGAGGCGTGACCAGAGGCGTGTGCGGAAGAGAGTGTTACCCCAGCTAACGCCTCCCCCTCTGGCTCTCAGCAGCCCAAGCCAACAGGCCACATCGGCTCCCACGGACGTGGAGCCGGTTGTCGTAATCCCTCGATTCCACCCGTCCTCCCCCCTGGCGCCTAGGTGTGGGGCAGGGAGTAAGAGCAAGTGGAGCAAGCGGAGGTGCGGCCAGAGGCGGAGCCTGAGGCAGAGCCAGAGGCGGGCTCGACGGAAGCCTCAACATCACCCAGCTCCTTCTCCAAAGCAAGGCAAGCCGATCAGCAGTGACTCTCCTCCTGCCTGCTGCGAATCCAAAGCCTTACCCCTGCTGAGCACTTGAAGGGTAGGCTGGCAGAGGAGACCAGTTTGCCCCTTGTTGACCACCCCCAGGACGTCTTGATGGGTAGGCTGGCAGAGGTGACTAATTTGCCCTTTGCTGACTGCCCCCGGGACGACCAGCCTATGTCAGGAACTCCAATTCAACCAGAAAAGACACGCCAAAAGTCCTTTGTCTTCCAGTGGTGATTTATTGAAGTACAGCAAACTTGTAAAGCTAAGACACCCGAACCCTTCCACCACAATCCTTAAATACCAACCCCCTCCCTATGTAACATCCTGTAAAGATTGCATCAGCCACCCTGACTCAGCCTACCCAGTAGTCCTCTTGGATATTACTTCATATCCTCCTGGTAACTAGGAGCAAAGTTCACAACCCCATTGTGATCCTTAGCAGAGAAGTGGAGCAAAGTTCATGGCTGCAGTTCTCTCCTTCTGACTCAGCTGAACCTCATCCCACTCATGGCAGAGTGGAATCTACTCTGGCCCCAGGCATAGAGATTCCATTCCTGACATTATGCCTCCTTCGTCCCTCCTGGGGAAACAAAACACTGGTCAAGATCGTGGTACGAGGGGATTCACATACCGTTTCAATAAGTTACAGTGGAATACAGGATGAATCTTTCCCATAACCTTTGGTAAAGCCAACCGATAAGAAACCTCATTCACACGTTCATTCACCCGAAATGGTCCTATAAACTTTGGGCCCAGCTTACGAGAGGGTAATCCCAGCTTTAAATTTTGGGTGGACAACCATACTAGATCACCCACCTTATACGCTTCCCCTCTTGTCGCTTCCTATCCCCAAAACGCTTATATGTACTTTGAGCCTTCCGTAAAGATTCCGTCACTCTTATCCACTCCTCCTGAGCCCTGTTCCTCCATTCTCCTGAATCTTCTACGAAAGCACCTAGTCCAACCGGCAACGGGACTACCTCCTGCCCATACACCACGGAGAAGGGAGTTTTCCCCGTGGAGGAATGCACAGAGCCATTATACGCTACCTCCGCATATGGCAACAGATCCGCCCAGTCGCTCTGCTGCTCATTCACAAAGATCCGCAAGTAGCTAGCTAATGATTTTTGCGTTCTCTCAACGCCTCCGTTTTAACATGGATGATAAGAGGTGGTCAATTTACGGTCTGCCCCTAGCGTCTCTAAAAACTTCTCCCAAAACTTGGCAGTAAACTGCACCCTCTATCACTGAGCACCTGCTCGACATCCATGTAAACGATACACATGTTGCACATATAGCTTGGCTAACTTTTCGCCGACGGCAATCCTGTTAGAGGAACAAAATGAGCCTGCTTAGAAAACAGGTCCAGGATCGTCCAAATATACTTGTATCCCCTACTGAGGGCAACTCCCCACAAAATCAGTGCTTACATGGGTCCAGGGTCTAACAGGAGAGGCTACCACTTGAATTAATCCTGGAGGCTTAGCAGTAGACAACTTCCCCTAGCACAAGCCTCACAGCGGTTGATATAATCTTTCACCAACAACCTCATTCCCGGCCACCAATATCTACTCCTAATTGCCAAGAAGGTCTTGGTGAATCCCCAATGCCCTGCAGATTTATGATCATGAAACAACTCCATTATCCTATTCCTCAGTACCGCCGGTACATACAACCTATCTCGTACTAGCCACAACCCTTGGTCCTTTTGCACTCAGTCTCATGGGATTTTAACCACTCATCCCTTCATAACATCGCTGGAACTCCTTCATCCAGTCTTCCAACTCCTCTTTGTCCTGCTTCGCTTCCAGTTTACATTGGGCTCGGGTCTGCACTTTCAAACCCCATTGATCCTTAGTAAACAGCCTCCCTACCCCAGCAGGAGGTTCTCCCCATCACTGGATAACGTGACAACGCATCCGCCACCACATTGTCTTTTCCTCTAATATGCCTCAACACAAAATTAAATCGAGCCAAGTACTGAGCACATCTCAACAACTTGGGTGACAACGTCGGGGGCTCCCGCAAGAACTGCAAGTTCCGGTGGTCCGTCAACACTTCGAAGGGATGAACAGCACCCTCCAAAAATTGTCACCACGTTTGCAAAGCATATCTAATGGCAAATGCCTCTTTTTCCCATATGGGCCAACTCCGCTGCTGTTCATTAAACTTTTTGGAGAAAAATGCACAGGGCTTTAGCACCCCCCCTTCATCTTTCTGCAATAGAGCCCCTCCGTATGCCCAAGCAGAGGCACTCTGCACTACAAAAGGTTTGGCGGGATCCGGGTGTCTCAATAAAGGCCCTCCAGTAAACGCCTTCTTCAGTAACTCAAAAGCCTTCTGGCACCCTGGCGCCCAACTCAACTTAGCCCCAGGTGCCTCACCTTCCTACCCTCTCCCATACCTTTTATCTTTAACAACTCGGTAAGGGGCAGTACGATCGTTGCGAACCCCGAACTGAAAGAGCTATCAAAATTGGCCAGACCCAAAAACGCCTGCAATTGCCTCCTGGTTCGAGGAGCTTCCCAAGCTAATACATCTGCCACCTTGGCTGGGTCCATACTCACCCCCCTCTCTATTAATCCTATATCCCAGGAAGTCAATCTCATTTCTCATAAATTCGCATTTGCTCAGTTTCACATATAGCCTTGCCTCCTTCAATCTCTCTAACACTTCTGACCAACCCGCATGCTCCTCCTTGGTTTTGCGAAATCACAACTATATCATCTAAATATACATATACCCCCTATACAACAGGGGTGCAGCACCTCGTTTATCAGCTGCATGAAAATGCCGGGGCGCGGACAACCCGAAGGGGCATGACTAACCACTCGAATAATCCGAGTGGGCACGAGAAAGCTGTCTTCCACCTATCCGTTTCCTTCACCCGAACCATATGGAAAGCATTTATAATGTCCAATTTAGTAAAGTACTTTCCCTTTCCCATCTGTCCTAATAGGTCCTTAATCAGAGGCAATGGATAACAATTGATCGTGCTGATAGCATTTAACCTCGGTAATCAATACACAGTCTTAATTTGCCATCCTTCTTCTCCCTAAACAGGACTGGAGCAGCTATAGGAGACTCAGACCTTTGGATAAACCCCTTCCTCAAATAGTCATCGATTTGTTCTCTTAACGCTAGCTTTTCTTTCTCCGTCATAGGATATATTTTGGGCTTGGGCAATACAGCTCCTTCCTTTAATTCCACCTTACATTGTACCCTCCTGACTGGGAAGACCATCTGCTAATACTGGATTAAATACATCCTTTAGATCAGCATACTCTTCTGGAATCATTGGCTCTTCCTTTTCCCCTTTCCCTCAGTCATGCTCACATTCACATCCATTCCGGCCGACACCTTAGGGTACCGCTTTCCAGTCAATAACCGGGTCAGCCTGCTGTAACCATGGCAATCCCAAAATTATATCATGTTCCTTAATTGGGGCCACTACACAATCCAGTGTTCCTCCCAATTGTCAACTTTACCCTTTAACCACTTGGTCCCTAAAGGACAAAGGCCCCCTTCCACAAAGGTACCATCTAATTGAGCAAAGTGCACTGGAATCGGTAACTCCTGAGTTTCACATTCTAGATTCTTAACTAATGTGGGACATATAATATTTTCAGAACACCCACAGTCAATTAATGCTTGATGTGATTGATATTGTCCTTCTTCGTTAACTCGATGTCACACATAATGCTTGGGGCTTTCTCACTCACCCCTTCCCCTTCTTCGACTTTCTCTCCTAAAGCCCCTCTAGCCACCGCCACAGGTCTGCCATCAGGGCCTCTTCTTTGTGGACACTGAATTGCGAAATGTCCAGACTGAGAACAAATGTAGCATAAGCCTTTTCCCTTTAACTTGCCACCAGTTCCCGTTCTCTCAGTTGGCTCTCATTCCCAGCTGGCCGCTTCAGCGAGGCGAAGTTTTCCGCAAAGGTCCAGAAGTAGACTTCCGTCGCTGGACCTGAGCCAGATTCCCTCGACAGCACCAGCCAACTGAATCCACCCATCAACGTTAACTGGGTCTCCACGATGCAAACACCATTCCAGTAGTTCACGCCGCAATCCCTCTTTGAACAGTTCCAAAAGAGTTGCCTGGGACCACTCCACCACCTTCCCGCCAGGCTCATGAACTCCTCCGCATACTCCGTCACCGACCTGCTACCTTGCTTCAAGCACCTCAACGCTTCCTTCGCCTTTACTCTTTCCAACGGATCACGGAAACGAGTTTTCACCGCTCAAGGAATTCTCAGATCACCCAAACACGGATCTCGCCGGTCGTGACACTGGACGTACCAATCCGCCGCTCTTCCCTTCAACACTGCACCAACAGCTCGCACCCTGCTGCCTTCACTGGGGTACAGGTGGCCGTAGTCCTCCATATGGTCCCCCACAGCCGCCACAAAGAAGGCCACCTTGCAAGCCTCGCCATCAAATTCCACCGAAGTGGTTCCTTCCGGGGTCTCTCTCTCACCATACCAGGGTCTTCTTTCTCCACCAGCTGGGGCCGAGACAGGGGCATGGCCACTTCCACCATCCTCCTCAGCAACTGAATACCTCGGCCCAGCCTGCAGCCTTGGGCTGACCTGGAATCCCTCACTCGTCGCTTTAGGCCGGGTTCCTCCAACCCCTTCCTTCGGGCCTCTAGTCAGGGCGTCCACCCCCACACTCCTGCCAGAGATCTAGGGCGGGTTTCAACCTCTCCTCATCCATCCAGGAATAGCGGGTAAAATCACCTCCGCCGACCGGGCCCCACATGGAGTCTTGGCTAGGTTCTTTGCCAACTGCTGTGACACCCTCCGGAGCGTCTTCTCCATAGCCTCCATTCGAGCCTTCACACTGCCACCTCCGTGGGGAGAGCATGGCTCCGTGGTCTCACTCCCATACGCCGCATCTTTAGACTTACTGCGCCCGCCGCCCCGCAGCCGAGAGCCCCCGCTCCACCGATACGCTGGGATGGGAACATCCAACTTCCATCTCCAGCACCAAAACGGAGAGTATCTCTTTCCGAACGAGCCGCCCACGCCATCGCTGTTGGGTCTCCAATCCGGTCAGGGAGGCCAACCTCATCCATGGTATTCCACTCCCCGTCCTGAGCCTGCTGGGCTGCATCCATAGTGAAATCCCAGCTCTCCAGGTATTCCTCCGCTTCATGCAAAAACCTCTCCATCGCCTGGGAAAGTTTCAGGGTCTTAGCTTCTGTCAGGAACTCCAATTCAACCAGAAAAGACACGCCAAAAGTCCTTTGTCTTCCATTGGTGATTTATTGAAGTACAGCAAACTTATAAAGCTAAGACACTCAACCCTTCCACCACAATCCTTAAATACCAACCCCTCCCTATGTAACATCCTGTAAAGATTGCATCAGCCACCCTGACTCAGCCTACCCAGTAGTCCTCTTGGATATTACTTCATATCCTCCTGGTAACTAGAGCAAAGTTCACAACCCCATTGTGATCCTTAGCAGAGAAGTGGAGCAAAGTTTATGGCTGCAGTTCTCTCCTTCTGACTCAGCTGAACCTCATCCCACTCATGGCAGAGTGGAATCTACTCTGGCCCAAGGCATAGAGATTCCATTCCTGACAGCCTACTGATCCCCCCCAGGGTGGTCTGTCTATTACAACCGCCCCCCTAGGACCTGAACTGCTGCCACTCCCAACCGGCAGACCACCCCCAGGACCTGGAGTCTGATGGGGCCCAAAATGCATCGAACCCCTCTCCACCAGAGGGGATTGAAGGCAGTGGAGGGAGATCCATTCCAGCCTACCCCAACCAGAACTCACTAGGACTAAGGCCGATATCTGATTCTCTCGCGCTGGACCACTCAGTCCCTGAGAGAATCTCTGATGGTGGCTTGGCAGCCCCACCATCAACCAACAACGACAAGCCTAAGGAGGGCCTAAGACTTACCACAACGGACGCTAAACCGTTAAGAAAGAGCCAGCAAGGTCCTCACAGACAGAAACAGGGCTATAAGTCCAGGACCTTTTGGGGGGCGGCCTTTTTGGCCAGAGGAAATGTGAAGGCTGCAAATCAACCACGTGCGCCATGTGCGCTAAGCTCTAGTGGTTTATCGGCCCCCCCTGATCTCCCTTTTCGGGGGGTGCACTTAAATTAAGCCCGCAAGACCTTCTACTGACACAGTAGAAGCCCCCATTGCAGTGATCTCTGGGATGGGGAAATACAGCATTAGACGCAGGTTAAAAGCGAGAGGTACGCTGAGTCGCTGTGAGACTCGACGCACTCTCTGACCTGCGTCCTATCCCGAAGTACGCTGGTGACAGGCTTCCAATTTTCCTCCCCTTTCCTCTCTGGTGTTAGTTAACGCGCTCTGTTAGGAACAAAACTGCTACTCTCAAGGATTTCTTTTTAGAGCAGCGAGTGGATCTCTGCTGCATAACCGAAACCTGGATCAACGATGGCGATGAAACCTGCCTGCACGAGCTAGCATACCCTGATTATGTCGTTACTCACCAGAATAGGAATGGGAGGCGGGGAGTGGCTATCCTCTCCCGTGACCTGTTACATCTTAGAGCGGTCCCTGCACTGGAAACAGACTGGATTGAAAGTGTCGGCCTGATGTGGGGAGCCCCGGAGAGTGTAGCCTTCTTGCTGGTGTACCGAGCACCGAGCGCACCAGCGAGGAGTCTCTCCCTGCTGCTGGAGACTGTGGCTGAGTGGGCATTGAGGTTCCCCAGACTTATAGTTCTGGGGGACTTCAATGTCCACGCCGACACAGCCTCCCTTCCATCTGCAGCGGGGGACCTTGTGTCGACCATGGCGGCACTGGGCCTCTCCCTCTTAAACTCGGGCCCCACACATCGGGCCGACACACTCTCGATCTGATCTTCTATGCAGGTGTCCAAGTGTCCGTCACCTCTGTAACCGAGGTGCCATGGTCGGATCACTGTGCTCTAAGAGTCCGGGTTGAGACGCCACCACCCCCAGCAAGGGTGCCGAACCAATTTGGGTTCGCCCAAAGGGACTTATGGAACCAACCAGGTTCCTGAATGCCCTGAGGGATTTGGAGCCTGTCAGCGTCTCGCCGAGGAGCTAGTCACCACCTGGAACTGTAAGTTATCCACGGCTCTCGACGAGATTGCCCCTAAGCGCCTCTCAAACCCCGCAGCGATGCTCTCCATGGTTCACCAAAGATCTTAGAACCATGAAGCGGGAGAAGAGACGGCTGGAGCGCATGTGGAGGAAGCTCCGTGACGGGCCTTCGCAATCAGCTTATAAGCTCTTTAGTGAGGCTTATGAGCATGCAGTCAGGAGGCGAAAAATTCTCATTATGCCTCCTTGATAGCGCGTCTGCAGATTCACGCCCGGCCCAATTGTTCAGGATAATTCGGCAGTTGACGATGGTCCCTACCATCCCAAAAAATGATGATCGGGCCCTTTCCGCCGAGGCTTTCCAGAATCATTTCGCAGACAAGATTGCGATGCTCCGCGGGACCTCCCGCCACGGTTGATACAGTACAGGAGCTTGAGACTCCGTGGCCCTCCGCCGGGTCCACCTTCGACCGGTTTCGGCCACTGGACGCAGAGGATGTTGACAAGATTGTCGCAGCTCTTCGACCAACCACCTGCTCCTCGAGCCCGTGCCCCTCCACGCTGATTCGAGCTTGCGTGGAGGGGTTACGAGGCCCTCTGTTGAATATAGTCAACTGCTCCCTTGAGCAAGGAGCTTTTCCAGAGGTGTTAAAAGAGGCGGTGGTTAGTCCATTGCTGAAGAAGCCCGGGTTAGATCCGGCTCCTCCAATTACCGCCCAGTGTCCAATTTACCGTACCTGGGCAAGGTAATTGAGAGGGCAGCAATGGACCAGCTGCAGACATTCCTGGATGATGCAACCTGGCTTGACCCCTTCCAGTCCGGCTTCCGTTCAGGCCATGGGACAGAGACCGTCCTGGTCTCCATCACAGACCTACTCCGTTGCCACTTGGATCGAGGCGGATCGGCGCTGCTCGTGTTATTGGACCTCACGGCAGCGTTTGATACTGTCAATTACCAACTTTTGACACACCGCCTCGCGGTGGCGGGGTGAGGGGACAGCCCTCAACTGGCTGTCCTCCTTTCCAAAACCGCCTGCAGCGAGTGAAGTGGGGAGGGGTGGTCTCCGAGGGCTCCCCCCTTACATTGTGGAGTTCCTCAGGGGGGCCATTCTCTCCCCGCTGTTATTTAACATCTACATGCGACCACTCGCCCAATTGGTACGGAGTTTTGGGCTGGAATGTCACCAGTACGCTGATGACACCCAGCTCATTCTGAGGATGGACCCGGGGTGGAATCTGTACCCGATAATTTCCATCTCTGCCTAGAAGCCGTAACTGGATGGCTGCGAGCCAGTAAGTTGAAGGTGAACCCGGCGAAGACGGAGATCTTGTGGCTGGGCCGCCCGGAGGGGGTAGAGACCCAGTTGCCGGCGTTTGATGGTGTGGCACTTTGCCCACAGCCCCTAGTTAAGAGACTAGGGGTCCAGCTAGACACCCAACTGTCGATGGAAGCGCAGAGATTGCCTGCGCTTGCAAGACAGCGTTTTACCATCTGCGGCAGGCGAAACGTCTGGCTCCTTACCTCTCCCGCTGCGACCTGGCCACGGTGATCCAAGCCACGGTCATCTCGAGGCTTGATTACTGTAATGCGCTGTACATTGGCCTACCCTTGTCGGTGATCTGGAAACTTAAGCTGGTGCAGAACGCAGCAGCGTGCCTGCTGTCGGGAGCCCCAAGATCTGCGCATGTGACCCCACTCCTGCGTGCACTGCACTGGCTTCCCATCGAATTCGGGTCTCCTTCAAGGTGTTAGTTCTAACTTTCAAGGCCTTATATGGTTTGGGGCCAGTGTACTTGAGGGAGCGTCTTACCCCATACAAACCCAGAAGATCACTGCGCTCAGAGGGGCTTAATCTACTAGAGGTCCCTAGTATTAAGATCTGTAGGCTGTCGAGCACCCGGCAGAGAGCATTTACAGTGGCCGCTCCGACCCTCTGGAATTCTCTGCCGGAGGAGATATGAGCACTACGGGGTTTGTTGGCCTTCCGCAAGTCTGTGAAGACTTGGCTATATAGGCAGGCATTTGGTCCCAACTGATGCCTCCTTAGTTGCCAGCTGCCAACATACCGTCCTGCCATGTATTGCCTCTGCGTATTATTGCTTGCCGGGATCATTTGCGGGGAGGGGGGCTTTTGGGTATACGTCTTTTATCTGTTTATTGATGTTTTATTGATTTTATGCTGTAAATCGCTCTGGGCTCCAGAGAGAGCGGTCTACCAAATCGAATTTATAAATAAATAAATAAAAAATTGTGGATAGTGCGTCTCCATGCCTCCCGATGTGAGGCCAGGTGATCAATCTGGCAGAGCCTGACATGTTGTTTCGGGGAGTCCTCGCATCTCTTTTTTTGGGCGCCTCTCTTGCGCTGACCCATGGCGAGTTCACCATAGAGTAATATCTTTGGGAGGCGGTGGTCCTCCATCCTAGAGATGTGCCCTGCCCAGCACAGCTGTGTTCTCAATAGCATGGCTTCAATGCTGGTGATCCCTGCTTGCTCAAAGATAGCAACATTCGTCACAAAGTCAGTCCGGTGTATATTTAGGATTGTGCGAAGACAGTGCTGGTGAAAGCGTTAAAGGAGTTGTAAGTGTTGGCGATAGATGACTCATGTTTCAGACCCATAATGTGTCCTTCGAGCCTGTGCAATGGATTTTCATGGTGGAGCGCAGTGTGCACAGAATTGGCCTCACCCTTAAACCAAAGGTTCGTCTGCCGGGGCCTAGCAAGATTAGGACGGTGACAGCGAGGTCCTCAGGTCGTAGGTTTGATTTGAGTTTCTTTCTTTAGATGTTTGGCCTTACAGGGTTAGACGAGCACCATCTGCCATGGTTTGAAATCAGAGTTTTCCTTCTCTTAGGATGGTTGCCAAAGGCTAGACAGCCCATCCCGCCAGTTGATGCTCTTTGCCAGACCCTTTGGTTGTGACCTGTCTGGCACGGGAGGCCCTACTAAAGCAGAATTGATGCTTTTAGCAGAAGTGATGTCAGAGGAGAGTGATGCACAGCAAAGGTTTTAGAATAACTGGCCTTAGTATAGCTAGATAGCTTGCCAGAAATCATGCTAGCAGCCAGAGACGAGAATAAGAGGCACGGCATAGAAATGTTGCAATTCAAGAACACTTTGCTCATAAGGCAATAACATAGAACAATGGGACTAAAGAATTAATGCTGCGACACAGCTCTTAGCAAATAGAAATGTAATGCTGAACAGTGCTTTGTTTAATTGGGTAATGAAATGTGGTTTCATGAATGCTAGCCAATGAAATGTATGAAGAAGGGTAGGGCTGAAAAATTGCCACCATTGCTTGTATAAAACCTGTGTGCTGGAAATGATCTGGGCTCTGCCAGGGCAGTCTTATGCTAGGCAGACCCCGTCAGCTGATGTATCAATAAATTGGCTTCATTTGGACCAGTATCAATTGTTGCGTCCTTCGTTCCTGTGCCCGCACGAAAGTCGCCGCCTGAGAGTTAGAAGTATTTGCCCGGGAGTTTTGGGACTCCAGATATCCGCTACACTACCGATGGCTATTATGCCACCACCAGCATGGCTCACAACTTCATTAGGGTATGCAAGCCTCTCCCCCACGACAAGGGGGCGCCAACGGAGAGGATAAAACAGTATAAGGCAGTATAAAACAATATAAAAACAATCAAGCATTCAACAATCGCGGTTTGAACCATCATCCAAGGGGCAGTCAGCCAGTTCTATAAAAAATCGTCATGTCAGCAAGTCAACCTGATCTACAAAGGCCTAATCCCATATCCAAGATTTCACTTGTTTCCGGAAAGTCAAGAGGGATGCAGCAGATCTAATTTCACTTGGGAGGAAGTTACATAAACATGGGGCCACCACAGAGAAGGCCCTGCTGTCTTGTCTCCACCAGATGTGATTGCGACAATGAGGGGACAACGAGCAGGGTCTCCCTGGATGATCTTAGGGCCCTAGGTGGATCGTAGCGGGAGATACGTTCGGACAGGTAAACTGAGCCAGAACTGTTCAGGGCTTTATAGTCCAAAGCCAGCACTTTTAATTGTGCTCGGAAGCTGATAGGCAGCCAGTGGAGCTGGCATAGCAAGGGCGTTGTGCGCTCCCTGTATCCAGCCCCACTGAGAAACCTGGCTGCCGAACGTTGGACTAGTTGAAGTTTCTGAGCAGTCTTCAGAGGCAACCCCATGTAGAGAGCATTGCAGTAGTCTATATGGGATGTAACCAGGGCGTGGACCACCTTGGCCAAGTCAGACTTCCCAAGGAATGGGCGCAGCTGGCGCACAAATTTTTAACTGTGCAAAAGCTCTCCCAGCCACTGCTGCAACCTGGGGTTCCCGGCTCAGCGATGAGTCCAGGATCACTCCCAAGCTGTGAACCTGCGCCTTCAGGGGGAGTGTAACCCCATCAAGCACAGGCTGTAAACCTGTGCCCTGTTTGGCCTTATGACTGACCAAGAGGACCTCTGTCTTGTCTGGATTAAGTTTCAATTATTCGCTCTCGTCCAGTCCGTTACAGCTGCTCACCACCGGTTCAGGACTTGAACATCCTTTTGTGTTGCAGGTTTCATCCTTGAGATCTGTCACTTTGAAGTATCATTCATTTTCATCTGTGAGTTCCCGGCCTTCAACTCCCAGAAATCCCAGCCACCTTACTGGCTGTTAGGTATTATGGGAGTTGACGTCCAAAACACCTGGAGGGAGGGCCAAAGTTGGCCCATGCCAGATCTAGGGCTTTCAAGGTCAAAACCAACACCTTGTCCTTTGCCCAGAAATGAATTATCAGCCTGTGGAGTGACTTTAGAATAGGTGTAATACGCTCGCTTCTAGATGTTCCCGTAACCAGTCTGGCATCCCCATTTTGAACCAGCTGGAGTTGCCGAATTTGGTGCGAAGGTAGCCGATTTTGTAAAGCCTTCCCCATCATTTTTTGGTCCTCCAAATCTAGGAAGGGGAAATCAAAGCTGATAATATACCTTATTATAATTTGTTGTTGTTTATTCATTTGGGCCCCCTGGTGGCACAGCAGGTTAAACTGCTGAGCTACTGCGCTTGCTGACCAAATAGTGGTTCGAATCCAGGGAGTGGGTTGAGCTCCCACTGTTAGCCCCAGCTTCTGACAACCTATCAGTTAAAAAACATGCAAATGACGACTCGAAATAGCTCAGCTGGACAGTTCTTTGCAGACGCAATATTGGCAGCGGGAAATTATTTCTATGCCACCTTTATTGCCGTGTCATAGGACTTTAAAAAGGTACCTAGGCGTGCTCGTGCTGATTCGGAACGCTTCCGATGCCACACGCACTCTCGCCTCCTCTTTTTTGCTTCATTGCGCCAGCTCCTCAGTGAACCAAGGGGCTGGTTTAGCTCAGTTACTCAAGAGGGGGTGTTCTGGGGGGATTGTATCAACTGCCCTAGTCATCTCACTATCCTAGTAAGAGACCAAGGCATCAACAGAGTCACCTGCCAAGGAGGCGGGAAACTCCCCAAGAGTAATCAGGAATCCATTCGGATCCATAAGTCTCCTGGGGTTAAGAGACGCAGTTAGTCTAAACCTGATCAAGTGGTGGTCGGTCCATGGCAAAGGAGGGACGGTCAGCTCCTCCACTCTGCCACCATCATCCCATCCCTGACAGAAAACCAGGTCTAGTGTGTGCCCAGCATTATGGGTGGGACCAAATAATAATTGGGACAGGCCCAAGGCAGCCATGAAGTCCTGAGCCGCACCCAACAGAGAGGTCTCGGCATGAACACTGGAAGTCTCCCAGCACTAGAAGCCATCGAGACTCCAATGCCAGGGCTGAGACTACTCTGGCCAGCTCAGGTAGGGGGACTGTAGTGCAGCGGGGTGGTCGGTGCACTAACATAAGAACATAAGAACATAAGAAGAGCCATGCTGAATCGGACCTCAGCCCATCTAGTCCAGCATTCTGTATCACACAGTGGCCCACCAGTTGTACACGGGGATCGCGAGCAGAAGGAGGGCAAACCCTGACCTGCTCCCGACCCCCCACAACCAGTACCCAGGGAAGTCCTGCCTACCTCAACCAACTCCGAGGTGGCACTTGAATGTCCTTTTCAGTAACTACCGATACACAGAATCCCTATCCTATCCCGGTCACCTACCCTAACGCCGACAAATTCAAAGGAGGTTGACTGTGGGTTGGGGCACCTGGCCGAACACTGGCGTGATCCCGAACACGCTGCAGCAAGGAGCCTGGCTTCCATAGCAGCCGGCACCATGATGGTCAGTCTCCCTCAACTCCCGGCACTCAGGAATGGCAACCACCCTAATGAGAGTTGACAAAACAAGCGAGCAACCAAGCGGCGAGCTTTTCTGGCTTCATGAGGGTATGCTCGATTCCGGCCACAGGGGGAGCTCTTTTAGTTCCTCTTGTGATTTCATTATATAATCCTTGTCTTGTTTTTTCAATATCTCTTTATACGAAAGCCATTTGTCTTGTGCTGTTTCTCTTCTTTGATCAGCTTCTGGGGGTGGGGGGGATATCCACATTGGAGTTTTCCTTTGTATTCTCCCCAAATTTTTATACATGGCTATCATGTCTCCTCTCAGCCTACTCTTCAGGCTAAACATGCCCAGCTCTTTAAGCTGCTCCTCATAGGGCTTGTTCTCCAGACTCTTGATCTTTTGAGTCGCCCTCCTCTGGACACATTCCAGCTTGTTAATATCTCTCTTCAATTGTGATGCCCAGAATTGGACACAATATTCCAGGTGTGGTCTAACCAAGGCAGAATAGAGCACGGGGAGCATGACTTCCCTGGATCTAGGCACTAGACTCCTATTGATGCAGGCCAAAATCCCATTGGCTTTTTTTGCTGCCGCAGCACATTGTTGGCTCATGTTTAACATTGTCCATGAGGACCCCAAGATCTTTTTCACACGTACTGCTCTCGAGCCACGCGTTGTCCCCCATTCTGTCTCTTTGCATTTCATTTTTTCTGCCTAAGTGGAGTATCTTGCATTTGTCCCTGTTGAACTTGGTTTTGTTAGGTCTGGCCCATCTTCTCTGTAACCTGTGAAGATCCCGTTGAGTTCTGCTCCCGTCTTTTGGAGTCTTGGCTCTCCCTCCCCATTTGGTGTCCTCTGCAAACTTGATGATCCTGCCTTCTAACCCTTCATCTAAGTCAGGGCTGTCCAACTTCTACCGGACCTGTGGCCGGAATTCCGGTCACTGATGACCTGGGGGGCCGAAGGGTCTGCCTCCGCCCCGTTCGCCCCGCCCCTTCTCCGCCCCTCCCCTTCCCTTAACATAAGGGGAGAGGGAGAGAATGGAACACAATGGGGGCATAAATAAACAATTCCATATATTTAATATTAACATAAGGGGAGCCCCCTGATTCAGCCTACCTTCCCAAATGCGCAGGATCTAGGAGAAGCCGATCCACAAGACAGGCCACAACTGACTGAGCCAGGCGCCGAAGAAGGTCTGTGTGGGCCGCAGGGATTCAGTAGCCGAGATTTCGGCAACAGGAGGAGTATCGTGAGACTATGCGAGCCAGACGGGATTTCTCTCCCAACGCAGGCATGATCTCGCGTTGAGCGCGAAACCCGGTGGGGCGCGGGTAGTCACGCGATACTTGCTCCAAAACCCGGAAGTGGGTAATTTTATTATTATTATTTTATTTTTCTATTTTTATTTTTTATTAAAATGCTGAGGGGGCCGGAGGAAAGAACATAAGAACATAAGAAGAGCCATGCTGAATCGGACCTCAGCCCATCTAGTCCAGCATTCTGTGTCACACAGTGGCCCACCAGTTGTACACGGGGATCTCGAGCAGAAGGGAGGGCAAAACCCTGACCTGCTCCTGACCCCCACAACCAGTACCGGGGGAAATCCTGCCTACCTCAACCAACTCCGAGGTGGCACTTGAATGTCCTTTTCAGTAACTACTGATTCCTTGGTATCCATGAATCTGTCTAATCCTGCCTTGAAGCTGTCCAGGCTGACAGCTGTCACAACCTCCTCTGGAAGTGAGTTCCATAACCCAATGACCCTCTGGGTGAAGAAATATTTCCCTTTATTAGTCCTAACTTTCCTACCTTGGAGCTTCAGGGAGTGCCCCCTAGTCCTAGTGTTGTGTGACAGAGAAAATATTTTTTCTTTATTCACCTTTTCTATCCCATGCATGATTTTATACACTTCGATCTTGTCACCTCTTAGACGCCGTCTTTCAAGGCTGAAAAGACCAAGGCGTTGCAACCTGATTTCATAAGGGAGCTGCTCCATCCCTTGGATCATTCTTGTTGCCCTTCTTTGTACCTTTTCCAGTTCCGTTATATCCTTCTTGAGGTGCGGTGACCAGAATTGTACACAGTACTCCAGATGTGGCCTCACCATAGATTTGTAGAGAGGCAATACAACATTTGCCGACCTATTTTCGATTCCCTTCCTGATCATGCCAAGCATAGAATTTGCTTTTTTCACTGCTGCTGCGCACTGGGTCGACCTCTTCATTGAGCTGTCCACCAAAACCCCGAGATCCCTTTCCTGGTTTGTCTCAGAAAGCTTTGACCCCATCAATTTGTAGGAGTAGTTGGGGTTCTTTGCCCTGATGTGCATGACTTTACACTTGTTTAGGTTAAAATGCATTTGCCACTTTGTTGCCCATTCACTCAATTTCGAGAGATCTTTCTGGAGCTCTTGACAATCAGGGGCTAGGGGGCTGCGTACGGCCCTGGGGCCGCCTGTTGGACAGCCCCGATCTAAGTCATGAATCAAGATCCTGCGCAGGAGCGGGATGCCCAGGAGGGAACCCTGCTGGTGGCACTCCGCTCGTCACTTCTTTCCAGGATGAAGAGGAAGCATTGGAGAGAAGCACCCTCTGGGTCTGTCCACTTAAGCAATTACAGATCCACCTAACCGTACTTTTGCCTAGCCCACATCCAGTTACAAATGACTCATAGTTATGAGGGATGAGAAACAGGAAGTGAGAGAAATCTACCCCTAGGAAGACAAATTAACTCTATATAATAATAATAAAACTTTATTTCTAACCCGCATCCATCTCCCCAAAGGGGACTCGGAGTGGCTTACATGGGGCCATGGCCGAGCAACAAATCACAGAAAATATCAAAAACAAAAACAGCAACAATAAACACAATGAAAAAAACACATCTTTGAAAATACAACAACTCTTGAAAGGGTTATCATAAGAAAAAGGGGTCTCCATTGAAGTTTTATCCCCAATCCTTGTTTCCACACCAAGCCATGAGGTGAAATCGGAACAGGGACACTGACAGCAAAACTAAAACCTAAGGAGTGTTAACGCTTCCATATGCTATGCAAAACATATCTATCCATCTATCTATCTATCTATCTATCTATCTATCTATTAGGGGTGGTTGATCCAAAAAAAAGGTTCAAAGCTTGTTTTGGATGTAGGGGGTGCTAGCACTTCAAATATGATTGACTTCCGAAAATTTATGTAAAAATTTCAAAATTAATGTGTAAAAATTCCGAAATTTCGGAATGGCTTCGTTAATGGCGGACACTGTTGTTTAACCCAGATTGGAAGCGGGATTTCTTCCCTCCACATGAGAACTGGAGGAAACGCAGGTTTCCCCCAGTTCTCATGCGGAGGTATGTTATCCCGCGTCCAATCTGCAGCCAATGAGGGAAATCCAACTCTATAAGGATGGAAATGTGATCCGAGCTTTTTTTCGAAAAACGTAGCCGTGATTTCGGGTTGCTTAAATTGCTTCAAAAACACTTCAAAAGTAAATTAGATCCAAATTTATAACGACTTTCATAGTGATCTGAAAAACCTAACCAGGCCTACTATCTATCTACATACATACGTACAAAACATTTTAATGGAGTTACACTTAAAATTCAACTTAAGGACAAACCCATAGAACCTATCTTGTTAGTAACTTGGAGACTGCCTGTATAGAATTTCTTCCCAATATGTAGATCTCCACTCTAAGGGAAGCTTTCCCCACATTTGAGGCAATTATAGTTTTTCCCCAGTGTGAGTTCTCTGATGTTTACGCAGATTTCTACTTTGTGAGAAACTCTTTCCACATTCCAGGCATTTATAGGGTTTCTCCCCAGTGTGAGTTCTTTGATGTGGACGTAGACTTTCACTGTGAGTGAATCTCTTGCCACACTCCAGGCACTCATAGGGTTTCTCTCCAGTGTGAGTTCTTTGATGTGAGCGCAGTTTTCCACTATGTGCAAAGCTCTTTCCACAGTCGAAGCACTTATGGGAGGGTTTCTCCCCAGCGTGAGTTCTGTTATGCTTACGTAGAGATCCAGTGTCAGTGAAACTTTTCCACATTCCAGACATGTATAGGGTTTCTCCCCAGTGTGAATCCTTCGGTGTGTCTGTAAATTTCCACTCTGAGTGAATCTCTTTCCACACTCTGGACATTCATAGGGTTTCTCCCCAGTGTGCGTTCTTTGATGTGAACGTAGACTGTGACTCTGAGTGAAGCTCTTTCCACATTCCTTGCATTCATAGGGTTTCTCCCCAGTGTGAGTTCTTTGATGTGAATGCAGATGTTCCCTAAGTGCAAAGGTCTTTCCACATTCCTGGCATTTATAGGGCTTCTCCCCAGTGTGAATTCTTTGATGTGAACTTAGATGTCCACTCCGAGCAAAGCTCTTTCCACACTCCAGGCATTTATAGGGTTTCTCCCCAGTGTGGGTTCTATAATGCTTATGTAGACTTCCACTGTCAGTGAAGTTCTTTCCGCAATCCAGGCATTTAAATGGTTTCTCCCCAGTGTGAGTTCTCTGATGCGTACGGAAACTTGCACTCTGAGTGAAGCTCTTTCCACACTCCAGGCATTGAAAGGGTTTCTCCCCAGTGTGAGTTCTGCGATGACTACGCAGACTCCCATTGACAGCAAAGGTCTTTTCACAATCCAGGCATTTAAAGGGTTTCTCCCCAGTATGAAGTTTTTGATGTGCATGCAGATTTGCACTGTAGGTGAAGCTCTTTCCACACTCCAGGCACGTATACGGTTTCTCCCCAGTGTGAGTTCTTTGATGTGAATGTAGACTTCCACTGTGAGTGTATTTCTTTCCACATTCCTTGCATTTAAAGTTTTTCTCCCCAGTGTGAGATTTAAGATGTGAACACAATTGTCCACTTCGAGTAAAGCTCTTTCCACACGCTTGGCATGTATAGGGTTTCTCCCCAGTGTGCGTTCTTTTATGTGCATGTAGACTTCCACTGTTGGTGAAGCTCTTTCCACACTCCAGGCACGTATATCCCCAGTGTGAGTTCTTTGATGTGAATGAAAATTTCCACTGTGCGAGAAGCTCTTCCCACACTCCAGTCATGTGTAGGGTTTCTCCCCAGTGTGAGTTCTTTTATGTGTATGTAGACTGTGACTGTGAGTGAAGCTCTTTCCACACTCCAGGCACATATAAGATTTCTCCCCGGTGTGAGTTCTCTGATGTGAACGTAGACTTCCACTCTGCGAGAAGCTCTTCCCACATTCCAGGCATGTGTAGGGTTTCTCACCAGTGTGAGTTCTTTCATGTAACTGCAGATATGTCTGCTGACTAAAACTCTTTCCACATTCAGTACATTTATATGCTGGTTTATCCATTTTGGTAGGGATATTTACTTTAAAATGCAAGATAGACACTTGACTCTTTGAATGAGCTGAAGCGTTCAGTCAGATCAGCACCTTCGGAGCATTTCTTCTTCCCATATGAGTGGTTTCCTTACTGCACTTTTGGATTCCAAATTCTTCAATATCCACTAGAGGTTGAATTGTTTCTTATCTTGACAAGCGTGGCTCCGCAGAATGCTCCTTCCCCTGGTGAAGAAAGAATAAATAAAAGAAAAGGGATGAAAGCCGGACACTTTATCCCCCCTTTCCCTCCATGGGTCATGTTGAAAATGGGAATAGCAAAAAAAAGCAGCTGTGAAGGGTCTCAAGGGCACTCACAGGAGACAACAAAGGTGTGGGGTGTCTGGGCTGCTGCTAAATGGCAGTGTGAAGCTTTTGTAGTGAAGAGGAACAAGGGAGAGTGCAGGTTGCAATATTCACAGTTGTTCTTAAAACACCTGGGTGAGAAAGTGTTTCCTTAAAGTATGTCCTTGTATGGTTTAGGGCCGGTGTATCTGAGGGACCGCCTCACCCCATATGTTCCCCCAAGATCACTACGTTCAGAAGAGCAAAACCTTCTACCAGTGCCATTCATCCACTCCTGCTGTCTGTCAACAACTAGAGCAAGAGCTTTCTCGGTAGCGGCGCCCACGTTATGGAATTCAATGCCGGATGAAGTCCGGGCCATTAAGGAGCTAGCACCATTTCGGAGAGCCTGTAAGACGACTCTTTTCAGACAGGCTTTCAACTTAAATAGCCCTGGATAAAGTTGTTAACCCATGGAGTCCTATGGAAATCATCTGGTTTTATATTGTGTTATACTATTGTTATTAAGTTGTTATTAAACCTGTAATGTTGTTGTTTTAATTGATTTTATGTAAACCGCCCCGAGCCTGCTGGAAGGAGCGGTATTAGGGTTCCCATATGTCCCTTATTCTAAGGGACGTCCCTTATTTTGGCCCTAAAATTTGTGTCCCTTCTTTTCAGGCCCTGTCCCTTATTTTTGACTAGCAGGACAGGCCTGGGCGGGGTTGACCAGAGGAAGGTGCGCGCTGTCGTTTCCACGGCAATGCCTGCCCGGGGATTCCAACTCGCAGGGCAGCCTGCGTCCCGTTGGAAGGAAGAGGCGATACAGGACTTTTTCAAAGTACAGTAGACTAATTAACCGTTACCCAAGGGAATGTTGGATCATGTTGGATAAAGATAGTTTCTGGTTGCTTGAGAGTTACTCTTAAAATAGGCCTACCTGTGCATCTCAATACTATACAATGCTGTGTATCCCATACTATACTATACCATTAACTATTGACATAATAATCATGAAGATGTACTGTCTTATCAAATTTATTTTATTTTAATGTTTAGACAGCGCACTTTTAAAGTCAGCAAAGTCAAGGACTAAATACAGATGGAGAAAATTAGATAGTTCTGATAATGTTTTTTCTGCATGACAAAGCATGCAGAAACATACCATGTACTGTTAAGAGGGTGTAAGTCAGTTTCTTTTGTGAGTTTCAATCATTATCTTATTCTGTTAATAAAACTATTTCTACCTAATGGTTGAGTTTCAAGTTTTAATGAAGTGTCCCTTATTTTTGTGAAAAATCCCGTAAATGTCCCTTATTTCTTATATCAAAAAATGGCAACCCTAAGCGGTATACAAGAATGAAAAATAAATAAATAAATATTTATATGGGAAACCCCAAGGCTTAAGGATTTGTATCTAAAACCCCCACTTGGACACCTAAGAAGGGTCCAGAATCGGAGCCTCGATGTGGACAAGTGTGTCTGACGGAGACGACATCAAGCAGGTCTGCCAGCCCAAGGAAATGACAACAAATGCTGAACAAGTAGCTTTCTGCACGGTAACATTTGGAAATATTAATGCAAGTAACAAGGTTTAACTTTTGGAGCAACATTATAATTGTTCTCTTTAAAATGCTTCTAAACTAGGATGCTTAAAATAAGACAAAGCTGAACTGACTTTTGTTTTGAAACCTTTATCTCTGTTCACTGAGAAAAACCCAATATACTTTTTTAGAAGGCAGAAGAGGAAACAAGAGGAAGAGGCAACAACAGGGCATAGGGTTACATCCTGTGTTGGATGGGGTAACACTCCCCTGAAGATGCAGGTTCGCATCTGGATGTGATCCTAGATTCATTGCTGAGCCTGGAACCCCAAGTTTTGGTGGTGACCAGGAGAGCATTTGCACAATTAAAACTTGTGTGCCAGCTGTGTCTGTACCTTGGGAAGTCTGACTTGGCCACTGTAGTCCACGCTCTGGTTGTATCCCGTATAGACTACTGCAATGCACTCTACATGGGGTTGCCTCCGAAGACTGCTCGGAAGCTGCAAATGGTCCAGCGGGCGGCAGCCAGGTTACTAACGGGAGCGGCCCTCAGGGAGCACACAGCCCCTATGTTGTGCCAGCTCCACTGGCTGCCAGTTTGCTACCGGGCACAATTCAAATTGCTGTCTTTAGCCTTCAAAGCCTTAAACGGTTCCGGCCCAGCTTACCTGTCCAAACATATATCTTCTTATGAACCATCTAGAAGCTTAAGATCATCTTGGGAGGCCCTGCTCTCAATCCCACCTCTTTCGCAGTTGTGTCTGGTGGGGACAAGAGACAGGGCCTTCTCAGTGGTGGCCCCGCAGCTGTGGAACTCCCTCCCCAGGGATATTAGACCGACTCCCTCCTTCTCAACTTTCCAAAAAAAGTAAAAACTTGGCTCTTTGAGCAAGCTTTTGGAAATGCAGAGGAATAGATAAACATGAAACTATGAATAATGAACATGGAATGGCTAGACGATGCTATTGGAAAATGATTTTTAACGGGACGACACTGGTGACTACATGTTTTAATGGTTTTTATATGTTTTATATTGTTATGCTGATTGTTTTGTGTTTTTAGGCATGTAGTCACCAGTGTCGTCCCGTTAAAAATCATTTTCCAATAGCATCGTCTAGCCCAGTGTTTTTCAACCCTTTTTGAGCCGCGGCACACTTTTAACATTAAAAAAATCTGGGGGCACACCACCAAGCAAAATGACACAAAATGACACTCTAACACAGTAAAGAACGGCTGGGGGTAGGTGGCCTGCTGGGAGCAGCTGCTGGGAGTACCGAAGCGGGAGGAGGGCGGAGCTAGGCTGCGCCATGCCCGCCCCTACCCCGGCTTCCCCTCTCCCAGCAGCTGCTCCAGCCTTGAGGGGGCAGTGCCAAGCCAGCGGTGCCAGAGCCAGCACAATGCTGGCTTGGCACTGTCCCCTCAAGGCTGGAGCAGCTGCTGGGAGTGCCGGCCGGGAGGGGGGCAGAGCCAGGCCGCGCCATGCCCCGTCCCCTCCCCCCAGCTTCAGCTCTCCTACAGGCCGCGCCATGCCCCGCCCCCTCCCCCCAGCTTCAGCTCTCCTACAGAGGAGGAGCCTGAGCGGTGGACGGGCTTCAGTGGGCGGGGCTCCTCCTCCACGCGGCTTCAGCGAGCAAGGGGCGAGAGTCATGGTGGGAGTCATGGCGGATTGGAGGCTGGCTGGGGAAACGGCCGAAGGAGGCGGCGCCCGGTCCCTTCTTCTTTTTCTTCGCCACTGCCCTTCCTGGCCCTTCCTCCTCCCCAAGCAGCAGGAGTTCGGCAGGAGGGGGGGGGAGGAAGGGGGGCAGAGAGCTTTTCTCACGGCACAGCAGGAGGTCCGTCACGGCACACTAGTGTGCCACGGCACACTGGTTGAGAAAGACTGGTCTAGCCAATCTGTAACCCTCCATGAGTTGCCTTAGGGCTGAGAAAGGCGGGCTATAAATGCCTAAACAAACAAATGCCCAGGCTATTATGGATCTGATCCTAACCAATACTAAGGAGCTAGTCAATGGAGTGGAAGTGGTGGGATCCTTCAGTGGGAGTGACCATGTGCTCCTGGAGTTTGGGATACAAAAGAAGGGTGAAACTATGAGAAGTCAAACCTGCATTCAAGATGATAGGAGAGCTGACTTTAGGAAATTTAAGGAAATTCTGAGTGTGATCCCATGGATAGGAATGCTTGTAGAGAAGGGACTGAATGATGATTGAATATAGTGTCTAGATCAGTGTTTCTCAACCTTCCTAATGCCGCGGGCCCCTTAATGCCCCTTAATGCAGTTCCTCATATTGTGGTGACCCCCAACCATGACATTATTTTCGTTGCTACTTCATAACTGTAAATTTACTACTCATATGAATCGTCATGTAAATATCTCATATGCAGGATGTGTTTTCATTCACTGGACCACATTTGGCACAAATACACGATGTGCCCAAATTTGAATACTGGTGGGGTTGGGGGCAGGGGGGGGTGTGATTTTACCATTTGGGAGTTGTAGTTGTGGGGATTTATAGTTCACCTACAATCAAAGAGCATTCTGAACTCCACCAACGATGGAATGGAACCAAATTTGGCACTCAGAACTCCCTTAACCAACAGAAGGATTTGGTGGGCATTGACCTTGAGTTTTGGAGTTGTAGTTCACCTACATCCAGAGAGCGCTGTGGACTCAAACAATGATAGATCTGGACCAAACTTGGCATGAAAACTCAGTATGTGCAAATGTGGTGGAGTTTGGGGAAAATAGACATTGACATTTGGGAGTTGTAGTTGCTGCGATTTATAGTTCACCTACAATCAAAGAGCACTCTGAACCCCACCAGCGACTGAATTGGGCCAAACGTCCCACACAGAACCCTCATGGCCAACAGAAAATACTGTTTTCTGATGGTCTTTGGTGACCCATCTGACACCCCCTTGCGATCCCCCCAGGGGTCCCGACCCCCAGGCTGAGAAACGCTGGTCTAGATCAAGGGAAGCCATGGTGCTTCTCTATGCTACTTTCACCTGGAATGCTGTGGCAATTCTGGGCACCACAATTTAAAAGGCACATGGACAAGCTGGAAGGTGTCTAGAGGAGGCCGACAAAAATGATCAAAGGCCAGGAAATCATGACCGATGAGGAGCAGCTTAAAGAACTGGGTATGTAAAGAACATGAGGGAAGCTTCTTCCATGTGGTGGCATTGCAAAGCAGCCATAAAATTCTGGACAGAGATACATAATGAAATTCAGAAAGTTTTAGAGATATCTTTTAAGAAAAAACCGGAGTATTACCTCTTGGGAATCACGGACTCAGAATTAATATTAGAGGAGAATAAAGATAAACTGTTCATCTACATGACGACGGCTGCAAGAATGGTCTTCGCGAGGTGTTGGAAAGAAGGTACGCCGGACATAGAAGAATGGAAAATAAAAGTAAGAGACATTAAAGATATGGATAAATTAACTTTCTTCTTGAAGAGGCATATGGGAAATCCAATTGAAGAGCCACACTGGGATTTGTATGAAAAAAGAAATAAAGATTTGAAGAAGTAAATGCGACAAAGAAAGAACAATGAGATTTTAGATATGGAGAAAAGTACAAAGTAAGCTTGAAATGGAAGTCAGACTGTGTGGGTTTTTTTTTTGGCCTCCACCCGGACCTTTTTTGGTAAGGGGGGGGGGGGAGACGTTTTTTGTGTGTAGTTTCCTACTTTTCTATCTTCTTGAATGTTCCCCCTCTTTCCATGTATTAAAAATCAGAAACTAAATAAAAATTTATTTCAAAAAAAAAAAAAAAAAGAACTGGGTATGTTTAGCCTGCAGAAGAGAAGGGTGAGAAGGGACAGGATAGCCATGTAGAAATATGTAAAAGGACGTCATAGGGAGGAAAGAGCAGGCTTGTTTTCTGCAGTCCTTATGGATGTTTACAGGCCAATGGAGACTCCATCACAGACCTCAGAAGAGATGCAAGACCAAGAACAAGCCACGAGAGGAAAGACAATGTTCCACCCAGAGAAATTGATCTTACCGGACATCTAGGGAACTCCCTCCCCAGCGATATTCGATCAGCTCCTTCCCTTTTAGCCTTCAGGAAGAAAAATAAAACATGGCGACGGGACCAAGATTTTGGGGAATAACGGCAGTGCAATAAATGAACAAAGAACCTGTGCAACTGACGTTTGCAATGGTCCTGGGTTACGACATTGGATTATGTGATTTTAATGATTGATGTAACTGTTTTTATTTGTTTTAATTCTAGGTTTTTATGTAGATGTTTTTACCAATTGTATGTTTTAATGCAGGTATGGGTAAACCCAGGGGCGGTCTAAGGTTATTTTATATGGTAAGCGAACATTACTTTGGCACGGCCCCTTTGCCTCCGCCCCCTCTCCCTTTGCCTCCGCCCCCTGCCTGCCCAATTGTGTCACGTGACGTGTTTACAGGCTTCTGCGCCTGCGGGAGCTTCTGCGCATGCCCAGAAGCTCCTGCAGGCACAGAAGCCGAAGCCTGTAAACACGTCATGTCAGCTCCGTCCGTATTTGGCACGCAGGGCGGGAGGCAAAGGGAGGTTGCTCTCCCTTTGCCTCCGCCCCTGCATGCCGAATATGGACCGAGTGCTGACGTGATGTGTTTGCAGGCTTCGGCTTCAGCACCTGCAGGAGCTTCTGGGCATGCGCAGTGGCTCCGGAGCTCAACTTCAGTTCCGGAGGCACTGCGCATGCACGAAAATCTCCGCGCATGCCCAGAAGCTCCTGCAGGCCAGGCGCTGAAGCCGACGCAATTAGCAGTTAAAACATACAATTACATTTGTCAGCGTCACGTTGAAATCACTTTCTGTCACATTGTCGTCATTCCATAGACCTAATTAAACTGTTACATTTAATCAGCAAATGCCTGCTCAAACAGCCAGGTTTTGACTTTCTTATGAAATGTCAGGAGGGAGGGGGCCGATCTGACGTCACTAGGGAGGGCGTTCCAAAGCCGAGGAGCCACCACTGAAAAGGCCCTGTCTCTCGTCCCCGCCAACTTCAGCTGCGAAAAAGGTGGGACCGAGAGCAGGGCCTCTCCGGATGATCTTAAACATCTCGATGGTACATAGGAAGAGATGCGTTCGGACAGGTACGTTGGACCAGAACCATTTAGTGCTTTGTAGGCTAAATCCAGCACTTTGAATTGTGCCCGGTAGCAAACTGGCAGCCAGTGGAGCTGGCACAACAGGGAGTTGTACGCTCTCTGAATGCCGCTCCTGTTATCAACCTGGCTGCTGTCCATTGGACCAGTTGCAGCTTCTGCACAGTCTTTGAAGGCAACCCCATGTAGAAAGCGTTGCAGTAATCTATACAGGATGTAACCAGAGTGTGGACCACCGTAGCCAAGTCAGACTTCCCAAGGTATGGGCGCAGCCGGCGCACATGTTTTATCTGTGCAAATGCTCCCCTGGTCACCGCCGAAACCTGGGGTTCCAGGCTCAGCGATGAGTCCAGGATCACACCCAAACTGCGAACCTGCGTCTTCAGGGGGAGTGCAACTCTGCCTAACACAGGCTGTAGCCCTATGCCCTGTGCTTCCTTCCCTCTTTCCTCTCTTTCTCCCTCCTTTCTTCCCTTTTGTCTTTCATTCCTTCCCCCTTTCCTCCCCTTTCACCCTCCCTCCCTTCTCCTTTTCATTCCTCCTTTCCCTTTTTCCAGTAGTTCTCAACCTGTGAGTCCCCAGGTGTTTTGGTCTATAACTCCCAGAATTTCCACCTGTTAGGATTTCTTGGGAGTTGAAGGCCAAAACATCTGGGGACCCACCGGTTGAGAACCACTGTTCTAGGAGATGTTTCGCTGGAACAAGAGAAGGTAGAGAGGGAACATGAGAACCATGTTTCAAAACACACACAATAGTGTGTGCTTTAAAACTCAACACTGCCAGCAATTATAAAGGAATAGGGTTTATTTTACTTAAGGCTTTAATAGTGCCCTGACACACCTCTCCTGGTCGACACACCTTTGAAAGCCCACTGGCCACCGTGATAGTTATTAACAGGGATAAACCCTTTGGTTCACTCGAGGTAAAACTAAAGGGGATTGCTTCTTTATATAATGTATGCTGCCACCATTGGACTCTGGATTGCTGCAGGAATTGACTTATGTCCTTTTTGACTGAGACACACGTGAGGCCGTTGTTTGAACAAACAATAAACTTTATTTGAGAGAACTTTCAAAAATAGTGAACAAGCTTAATAGTTTCAAGGTATTGCCATGAACGTGTGTGGTTACTTTAATCAGTACAGTTCTTTGTTACGAATTAAAACTTCTTTCTCAGCTATCCAATGGTTTACTGACAGGAACTTTTCTCTCTGCCCAGGCATGTAGCCGGGGGGGGGGGCTAAGGGGGCTTCAGCCCCCCCGAAATTCTCAGGGTGGCCCGCGAAAAGGCCTTACTGGTACATTATTTAAACTGTTACGTTTATTCATATCATGATCTGATCACCATGCTCATTATATCCCACACTAATGGGGTTATTGGGATAACAATACAAAAGGTTTGCTAGGGTAGACCCTCTTCCACCCAGTCTCAGCCCCCCCCCCGAACCAAACTCAGCCCCCCCCAATCAAAATCCTGGCTACGGCCCTGTAGACTCTGCCTAATAAACTTTGACACTGTTACAGACAAACTCCGGATCTGCCTAAGCTACAAATCTACTACTCTCTTTTCAGTGGTGGCTCCTCGGCTTTGGAACGCCCTTCCTAATGACATCAGATCAGCCCCCTCCCTCCTGACATTTCGCAGGAAGGTCAAGACCTGGCTATTTGGCCGGGCATTTGCAAATGTAGTATGATAATCAAATAGAGACCAAGGACCGACAATGACGCAATTGGAAACCGACTTAACAATGAGACGCTGATATTGTGTTTTTAACGTTAAATGCTAAATTGTATATGTTGAATTGTATTGATGATTGTTGATTTGTTCGTCCTGAGAAGTTTCTGCTATTTGTACACCGCCTCGAGTCGCCTTCGGGCTGAGAGAGGCGGTCTAGAAGCAAAGTAAATAAAATAAATAAATAACTATCCTGATAACTGTAGATTTCTATTCACCAGCAATNCCAGATAGCCACCTGATTACTTTCAGGCCTCTTCTTTCTAACACTCACTAACCCTGACCCTTCTCTTCTTCCCAAACTCAGGTAGGGATTCACTACAGTCTCCCACTGAGGAGGAGGAGGGAAGGAAGGAAGGAGGGGGAAAACTGACTTTCTGTTGCTCTAGTGAGAGCTGTTAGAGAGTGGCCTAGGCCAGGGGTGCTCACACTTTTTCATCATGCGAGCTACTCTTAAAGCAACCAAGTCCAAAAGATCTACCTGCCCCCGCCGCCGCGCGCTCCCACCACCGCACGTACTCTTGTTGCTGTTTTCCACCCACACAGCACTTCTTCCGCCTGCGGGGCATTGCAGGAAGGAAAAAGCACGAGGCGGGGCACCCAGAGGGAGTGCTCTGCCCTGCCTGTCTCACCGGCAACGGAGGCTGCACAGCTGCTTCTGGACGAGAGAGAGGCAGGGCGCTCCCTCCAGAGGCCCCGCCTCGTGCTTCCTTCTTCCTGCAATGCCCCGCAGGCGAAAGAAGCACCGCGAGAGCGGAAACCAGCAACAGGAGTGTCCGTGCGTGCAGGGTGTGTGCGCGCGCATGGCAGGAGCGCTCCATCTGGCTGGTGAGGCCCAAAGATCACCTGTAAGAGGGCCGAAGATCTACTAGTAGCTCGCTAGCTACCTAATGAGCACCCCTGGCCTAGGCTGCCTGGGAGTGTAGTGGACTCGCCTTCTCTGGAGGTTTTTCCACAGAGGCTGTCTATTGGGAATGCTTGGATTGTGGCTTCTTAAATGGCAGGGGGTTGGACTGGATGGCCCCTGGGGGTCCCTTCCAGCTCTAGGATTCTATATCAGGAGTAGGCAAGGCGGGCTTCTATGGACATACTTCTTACCTCCTGTCCATGATCTCATCCTGCCCAAGACCTACCCTTTTGGGATCCAAACATTTCCCTTCTTTACTTCACTTTCTGCCTCCGAAAAAGAAGAGAAAGGGAAGAAAAGGACAAGGAGGGGGCTTGGGGAGGTCCCCCTCCCTCCCAGCCCACCCACCCCGCTCTGGCTTGCCATGTGGACCCCAAGTTAGAAAGTTTGCCCATGCCTATTTTAATGGCATTGATATGTTACAAATATGGTAAATAAATAAATGAAACCACTGACCGCATAGGGAAGCTGATGAAGGAACACAACCTACAAACTATCAACAGACCCACAAAGAAAATGCAACAAATGCTCCGTTCAGCAAAGGACAAGAGGGATCCTCTCACCTCGAGGAGTCTACCATATACCAGGCAGCTGCCTACATTGGGATCACCAAATGCAGCAGCAATCCCCAAACACAAATCAAAGAACAGGAAAGGCACGGCAGACTACTTCAGCCAGAGAAGTCAGCCATAGCAGGGAACCTGATGAACCAGCCTGGACACAGGGTATTATTTGAGAACACAGAAATGCTGGACTGCTCTCACAACCACCATGCCGGATGGTGGTCCATGCCCTAGTCACCTCTAGGTTGGATTACTGCAATGCGCTCTACGTGGGGTTGCCTTGAAGACAGCCCGGAAGCTACAGTTCAACGATCAACAGCCAGATTACTCATGGGAGCTGGTTACAGAGAGTGGTCACCCCTCCTGTTTAAACAACTCCACTGGCTCCCAATAAGTTTCCGGTCCCAATTCAAGGTGCGGGTCATCACCTATAAAGCCCTAACAGCTTGAAACCTGCTTATCTTTGTGATCGCCCCCTCCTTTATGAACCAGTGCATACCTTGAGATCGTCTGGGGAGGCACGGCTCTCCCCCCACCATCGCAAGCGCGTTTAGTAAGGACGAGGGAGAGAGCCTTCTCGGTGGTGACCCCTCGGCTCTGGAAATCCCTCGCCAGGGAGATCAGAAAGGCTCCCACTCTGTCCTCTTTCCGGAATCAACTAAAAACCTGGATGTTCCAACGTGCCTTCGATTAAGCAGCTCACCAGTAATTTTTCCTGTCCCCACTGAGTATAGATACAACTCAATGCGACTAGCATAGAACTAACACAATATGCACATCGGGGCAAAGAACCCCAACTACACCTACCAATTGATGGGGTCAAAGCTTTCCGAGACAAACCAGGAAAGGGATCTTGGGGTTTTGGTGGACAGCTCAATGAAGATGTCAACCCAGTGCGCAGCAGCAGTGAAAAAGCAAATTCTATGCTTGGCATGATCAGAAAGGGAATCGAAAATAGGTCAGCAAATGTTGTATTACCTCTCTACAAATCTATGGTAAGGCCACATTTGGAGTACTGTGTACAATTCTGGTCTCCGCACCTTAAGAAGGACATAACGGAACTGGAAATGGTACAGAAAAGGGCAACAAGAATGATCCAAGGGATGGAGCGACTCCCTTATGAAATCAGGTTGCAACGCCTTGGTCTTTTCAGCCTTGAAAGACGGCGTCTAAGAGGTGACTTGATCGAAGTGTATAAAATCATGCATGGGATAGAAAAGGTGAATAAAGAAAAATTATTTTCTTTGTCACAAAACACTAGGACTAGAGGGCACTCCCTGAAGCTCCAAGGTAGGAAAATTAGGACTAATAAAGGGAAATATTTCTTCACCCAGAGGGTCATTGGGTTATGGAATTTACTTCCAGAGGAGGTTGTGACAGCTGTCAGCCTGAACAACTTCAAGGCAGGATTAGACAGATTCATGGATACCAAGTGTATCGGTAGTTACTGAAAAGGACATTCAAGTGCCACCTCGGAGTTGGTTGAGGTAGGCAGGATTTCCCCGGGTACTGGTTGTGGGGGGTCGGGAGCAGGTCAGGGTTTTGCCCTCCCTTCTGCTCGAGATCCCTGCGTACAACTGGTGGGCCACTGTGTGATACAGAATGCTGGACTAGATGGGCTGAGGTCCGATCCAGCATGGCTCTTCTTATGTTCTTATATAAGACAAATTATAAACAATGTCAGCGTACACAACAATAACCACAGTATAAAGAATCAGTGCATGTGACCCGGGGCTAGCGTCAACATGGAAATGTTCACCCAAAGGACGGAAGTCCCGCCGCAGACCACCTGTGAGCGGCACAAAGGTAGAAGGCAGAAGACCCGGGGGGGGGGGGGGTTGTGCTTCACATTTGTGCTCCCTACGGGGACAGGACGTTGCTTCTGTTTGGAGCCAGAGTACCTTTATATTGGCTCATTTGGCCAATTTCAATACAGAATATTTCCAGTTTAAACGTATGTGGACCCTTATTTCCGGGTGCCTTACCATTTGATTGCATCAACTTCACAGTCCCCTATTCACTATAGCGGCTGAGAATCACGGCTTCACATTTTGGATTACGTTTCCCCCCCTACAACATTGAGGACTATTACATCGTCACGTTCCAGCCCATGTTCCCTTGGTAACGCGCTACACAGTGACTACGTCCCTGAGCGTTGACGCTCCTACGTCATCACGCTGAGCTGGGACTTTGCCCACGTTGGCTTGTACTTCCAGGTGCTGCGGAACACCGCGGGTTCTCCTGAGCTGTGCCTCGGAGTTTCTCTTTTACATAGTGGACTATTGACGTTGGGACCCACTATGGTAGGTGTTGGGCATTCTGGTCCCCCCCTTCCGCCTTCTACCTTTGTGCCGCTCGCGGGTGGTCTACGGCGGGACGTCCGTCCTTTGGGTGAACTTTTCCTTGTTGACGCTAGCCCCGGGTCACATGCACTGATTCTTTATACTGTGGTTATTATTGTGTAAGCTGACCTTGTTTATCATTTGTCTTATACTGTGTTATTTCTAAGCTCGTTGCATTGAGTTGTATTTAGATTTTTGAGGTAGTTGCCCAGTGTATTGTTGCCCACTGAGCATAGCACTTTATTATGGTTTTAGATAAGGTTGAACCAAAGCCTCTTATGGATGTTAAACGTAGATTACTACAACTAGAACACGACTGGATAATCCGCCTTTCTTGCGAGTCACCAAGAGGCCTCAATGATTAATTATCTGTGAGCGAACTCCTGGTCTAGAACTCAGCTGAAAGTATTTTGTGTTGACCTTAATGTTTATAAGCTCCTCTCTGTTCCGCATTATACTGTCCGAGATTTGACCGAAGAAGGCCTGTTGCCTCTATATGATTTACCTATATATGTAAAGGTATGATTGCTATTCATTGTCCTCCTCGTACGGGGTTACTTTGTGGGGAATCTTATATTGTTACTTATGTACTTTATTGTATACATTGTTTAGAATAATTCGCTACTTCGCATTGGAGCGCCGAAGATAGTCCCCGGTCTTTGGAAGAGCTTCTGAAAGGCTTAAACGGTCAGGCGCAAGTATCTACAGGATCGTCGACCGCATTGAACACTCACCGCATTAATGCTGATAAGCTATATACATACATTTTCGTTTATGTGAAAGACTTTGACATTTCTTATTATTTGCGGGGGTGCTCTCATTGGGACTCTCTACTCAGAGATTTGATTATCTTGAATGGTTTATTGATGTTAAGGCGTCTCTCAATTTATGTATGGTACTTACCTTTGTATCTGCATAATTATTACTTTGTTGTGTAGCACTGCATTTCGTGCATATATTGTTCATTGTGATATCAAAAGGAATCAAAAGATAAATATATACTTATTGCTACTTCTTTATTCTCCTCGTTGCCTTGACTTACTCAAGCAACCCCGCACTATTGCTCTTTCATATGATCTACCTCAACATGATTCATGATAGTATCTCCTGCCCAATCTACTATTATTATTATTATTATTATGTGACACAGAGAAGCCATTGAAATCCACAAGAACTCAGCCGTAGCAGAGCACCTGATGAACCAACCTGGACACAGCATAGTATTTGAGAACACACTCCCACAACCACCATGTCAGGCTACACAGAGAAGCCATTGAAATCCATAAGCACGTGGACAATTTCAACAGAAAGGAGGAAACCATGAAAATGAACAAAATCTGGCTCCCAGTATTTTTAAAACTCCGAAATCAGGACAGTAAATAAAGAAAAAAAAAACTCCAGACAAGAAACAATCAGGAACAGCTAATCCCCTCTCAAGACAGGTTTCCCCCAAGCAGGAAGCAGCCATTCTTTGAAGCTGCAAGGCAATTAGATGCTACTCAAGGTGGCCAATTGAAGCATCCACACCTGCCTCAAACAGACAGAGAGTTCTTTCTTTCTTTCTCCCACCCTGGACATTCTTCCACAGGTATATAAACCCCGTTTTCCTAGTTCCCAACAGTCCTCCCAACCTCGGAGGGTGCTTGCCACAGTTGCGGGCGAAACGTCAGGAGAGCATGCTTCTGGAACATGGCCATATCGCCCGAAAAACCTGTAACAACTCGGTATTTTCTGTGGGTTCTGCGTGGGAAGTTTGGCCCAATTCGAAGAGGAGTGCGGCTTAGCGCGCCTCCCGCCTCCGGAGGCCCCATTGGGGGGGGGGGGTTCTCACTCCCAATCCCCGAGGCCCCCCTCCCTCCCTCTCTCCCACCCACCAGCCAAACCTTACCTCCCTCCTTCCTTCCCTCCTTCTCGCAGCTCTTTCCTCCAAAAGGAACCCGGCACCCCACGAAAGAGCCGCGTTGCGTGTGTCTGTGTGTCTGGATGCAGAGGCCCCTCCCCCTTAAACCCCGCCTTCCTCCCGACATCCCATAATAGCCCTCCACCCTTTCCAGGCCTGTTCAAGGGGAAGGAGACTGATCCCGCCCTGCCTGCCTTCCCGCAGGGAAAGGAAGAAAAAAAAAAAGGGATGCCAATCGGGAAGCGAGGAGGAAGCCTTTGGGAAACAATGTCTCCAAAGAGGAAGACACCCCCATACACACAGTCACATCCTCCCAAGGCCTGGCCTGGCTGCCTCCCTCCCTCTTTAAAGAACAACAACAACTGTCAACAGCAGAGTTGACAAGAAGCTTTTTGGCTTCCTCCCTCCTTTAAAGAACAATAACAATTCTCTCTGGCATTATTTCGCAAACAAAGATTCTTAGGAAGGACTCCTGCCACGCTTTCCACAAGCGCGTTGATTCGGAGGTTGGCTGTGTCCTTTGACCCTGTGCAATGGATTTTTTTCTGGTGGAGCACATCATGCACAGACCTGGCCTCACCCTTTATTTTTTTTTTTTATTTTTTTAAAAAATATTTTATTAAGAGTTTCATATTTTATACATGCAACATGTAAACAAAGGAAAATAACATACATTTATTTATTTATTTATTATTCGGGCTTCTATGCCGCCGACTCCCTGAGGCTCGCGGCGGCTTACAGGAGCCAAAGGGCACAGTAAAATACAGGCAATAAGCAGTTAAAAACAATTAAAAACAACAGCAGTACAGTAATTAATAACACAGTTAAAACAATGAACAGCACATCATCCTCAGAAGAACGAATAGATGGCGGGGCATGGGCAGGACTTACTCACCAAAGGCCTGCTTAAACAGGTATGTTTTACAGGCCCGTCTAAACGGGAGCAAGTCCTTCATAGCCCGAGTTCCGGCCGGGAGGGCGTTCCACAGCGTAGGTGCTATGACAGAGAACGCCCTCCGGCGGGTAGCAGTCAGCCTTGCGAGTTTAGCTGAAGGTATCTCCAGGAGATTAGAGTCCTCAGACCGAAGTGATCTCAGAGGGCAATACGGGGTGAGACGGTCCCTCAAATACATAGGGAGCAAGGAAAGAAAAACATAGAAAGGGGGATAAAAATGACTTCCGCTCTCATTCCACACCATTCACAATAATTATTTTCAAAAAGTCTATTAACCTGGAGCATCCCAGATGCTCTTATTTTTGCATCGTGATAATCCCTTTTATCACCTTATTTATTTCAGTCTATAATTCAATCGTTAGTTTTAATATACTCAGCAACCTGTATCCAGTCTGTTCTAATATGTCCTTTACCGTTATTCTGTCTCAGCCAAAATGTAAGTTCATCCATATCTTTGATCTCAAGTATCTTCTCTTGCCATTGGCCCTTTGTTGGCAACAGGTTTGTCTCCCAAGTTCTTGCAAATATTATCCGTGCCGCCGTCGACAGGAAGATAAAGAGTTTTTCCGTATTCTCATTATTAAAGATTCCATTCTCCATGATACCCAATAAGTATAACTCTGGCTTCATTTGGAACTCAACCTTTAAAATTTCCTTACATTCCTTATGAATTAATTTCCAATATTCATTAGTTTTAGGACAGGTCCACCACATGTGGAAAAAAGAACCTTCTTGTTTATCACATTTCCAGCACTTATTATCTACATTTTTATACATTATGTTTAATTTCTTGGGTGTGATGTACCATCGATGTATCATTTTGAGCCAATTTTCTTTTAGATCAGTTGCGTATGTAATTTTGAGCTGTTTTGTCCAGAGCCTTTCCCATTCCCTTAATTGGATGGGTCTCCCAATGCTTCGAGCCCACTTTACCATAGATTGCTTTACCATAGATGGCCTCACCCTTTAAACCAAAGGTTCGTCTACCAGGGCCTAGCAAGATTAGGACGGTGGCAGTGAGGTCCTCAGGTCGTAGGTTTGGTTCGAGTTTCCTTCTCTGAGATGGTTGACCTTACAGGGTTAGACGAACACCATCTGCCCGGGTTTGAAATCAGAGTGTTCCTCCTCCTAGGATGGTTGCCAAAGGGCTAGAGAGCCCATCCTGCCCGTTGACGCTCTTGTCAGACCCTTCGGTTGTGACTTGTCTGGCATGGGAGGCCCTACCGGTGGCTATTATGCTACCGCCAGCATAGTTCACAACTGCATTAGGGTACGCAAGCCTCTCCCCCACAACAAGGGGGCGCCAGCGGAGAGGACAACAACAATTAGCAACAGCGGGATTGACAGGAAGCTTTTTGGCTTCCTCCTTTAAATAATAACAACAACAATAATTGGCAACAACAGAATTGATGGGAAGCTATTTGGCTGCCTCCCTCCCTCCCTCCCTTAAACAACAACAACAAGTGGCAACAGCAGAATTTACGGAAAGCATTTTGGCTTCCTCCCTCCTTTAAATAAAAACAGCAACAATAATTGGCAACAGCAGAATTGACGGGAAGCAACTGGAAAAGCTTACATGATATGAGGATTTCAAGATCGGACTGCCAAGACTCTGGCAGAAACCAGTCAAGGGGGTCCCAGTGGTGATCGGCACACTGGGTGTGGTGCCTCAAGATCTTGACCTGCACTTAAAAACAATTGGCGCTGACCAAATCACCACCTATCAGCTGTAAAAGGTCACCCTACTTGGATCTGCATGCATTATTCACTGATACACCAACACTGTCCTAGGCACTTGGGAAGGATTATTCCCAGGCTGTTAGTTAGGTCCCCGCTCCATACTCTACACACATCCCCAGGCCTTGCTATTTGGCCCTGGTCTAGCCCTTTCATACCTATTCAATGGGCCCTGGATATGAAGAGGCCAAGCACCACCCTGGCCATTAGTTAGGGCCTTGCCATGCACTTTCTCTACTGCCCTGGGCCTATGTTTTCCCCCTTGGCCCAGCCCTCTTGTGCTCATGCATGTTGTTGTTTATTCGTTCAGTTGCTTCCGACTCTTTTGTGACCTCCTGGACCAGCTCGGGCCAGAGCTCCCTGCCACCCACAGCTCCTTCAGAGTCAAGCCAGTCCGTTCAAGGAGACCACCCACCCACCTTGCCCTTCATCGGTCCCGCTTCCTTCTTCCTTCCATTTTCCCCAGCATCATTGCCCTCTCTCAGCTTTCCTGTCTTCTCCTGATGTGGCCAAAGGACTTCATCTATGACTCTAATCTCCTTCCCTCCAGTGAGCAGTCGGGCTTTCTTTCCTGGAGGATGGACTGGTTGGATCTTTTCGCGGTCCAAGGCATGCTCAGAATTTTCCTCCAGCATCACAGTTCAAAAGCACCTCTCTTCCTTCGCTCAGTCATCCTTATGGTCCAGCTTGAAAATAATAGCTCTAAGCCCCACCATGATGATAAGGTTGCCTATGTTAGCGCTTTACCCACTCCCTGGCCCTAGTCTACTCCGTCGTCTACTCCGACGTGCCAACCCAGTCCTCTCATACTTGTCGAGGCCCACTTTGGAATCTTAGCCATTGGAGGCTGAGCTGCCTAATGCAGCGAGTATTGGATTTGTTTTAATTTAAATATATGTGATTGTTATATAGTACTATGTTTATATGGTTATAATGTTTTTGTATGTTTTTAATGTCACTAAGTGCAATGCTTACCATTCTGGAAACCGCCCTGAGTCCCCTCGAGGAGATAGAGTGGTATACAAATAAAGGTTTATTATTATTATTAGTAGTAGTAGTACGACATGTGATCAAATACAAAAGCCAGCAGTGATCTTGTTTCCTGTGTACTAATCTTGTTATGTATCTAATAATAATAATAACATCAGACTTGTCAACATCAGGAGAGGAATCTTTCAGGGAGACTCATTGTCCCTACTGCTTTTCATCATTGCCATGATCCCTCTGTCAACAACCTTACAAAAAACAAACCTTGGTGTAAGGGCTCTCTATATTACACATTCAACGGTGGCCGGGTAGTTTTCTGGCAATAACTTTTGCTGCCACCATTCACTATTCAGGAATAAACAAAGTACTAAGTTGAAACAAGACTTTGGGTGAAGGAACTATGTTAAAGAACTCAGAAGAAAGTTTATTCAAACAGTGGGAATGCGTGAGGTTCCAGAGTTCAAAGCTTAGGTGGTTACAGTATCTTCTCGTCGTCTCCAATCTCTGCTCTCAGACCTCGGCCGATCTAGGCTATGGTGCCAGCCCCTGCGGCTAGACTCGATGTCCCGTCTCCTATCGAAAGCTCGACCTTGCCTGTCCACATCTGTTTCCCTATCTCCGTGAGAGCTCTCCTCCCTGGATTCTTCCCAGCCGCTTGCTTCCATGTTTTTACTCAGGAGATCCTGTGAACCTTTCCCCCCCGGCCGCTCATACTATCTGAACTTTCCATCTGCACCTGGTACTCTCCCTCCTCGTATGGTTCAGGCCAACCTTCATCCCAAGCCAAGCTATCTGTGGGAGAAGGAGGCCCAGTGCGGGGAAACTCTCCTTCAGCTAGCCCTTCCAAATCCTCTTCAGAATCTGTCTCTGATGGTGCAGGCCCTAATGCTAATGGAACCCCCGGTCCCACTCCCAGGCCCCTTGGCACAAACGAGAACTGCTGTGCTACACCGGGTAGTTTTCTTATTCCACCCTTACCACCAATTTATATAAAGACTCCTTTTATTTCCACTTGCTGCCACCATATAATGTAATAAGTATTCACACAGGTCAGCTTTCTCACTGACCTTTCGATTACTGTGTCAGGGCAGGGTATTACTCTAACCCAACTCCCACTGTCACTATTGGTTAACTTTTGCTGCCACCATTCACTATACTTGGCTACCTACTAGGAAGAAGTTGTTTTCAAGACTTGTGGGTGAAGGAACTATGTGGGGATATATCTATGTTAAAGAACTGTAAAGTTTATTCAAACAGTGTTCTAAGCGTGGAGGTTTCAGAGTTCAAAACTTAGGTGGTTACAGTATCTTCTTAGAGGCACGTATCTTAAGGTTACAATACACTTAACTATGGAGATACAACTTAATACTATATAGCTGCACTCCCAGAACCAATAGCTCAGCAGTCTTTACACTAACTGCTTATCCTTAAACCCAACTACTTTCCTAGCAGTTCAAACACAGCTTTTCTTCTACTCTCTCTCAGAGTAAAGTCAGAGTCTTTTTTTAAACCCACTGACAGCTGGCTAAAACGGACTCTCTAACTCTCCACACACCCCCTCTCCTTCGACTTTCGCTGTCAACTGCCAACTGCTAAAGTTTGAATTCCAAGATTCTAAGGCCAGTTGCAGGCTCCGCCTCCTACCGTGTTTCCCCGAAAGTAAGACAGCGTCTTACTTTCTTTTGACCCCCAAAATCCCCACTATGGCTTACTTTCGGAAGGGTCCGGAATCCTCCTCCTCTTCCTTCAGCGGCGCCTTCCATCCTCCTCCTCTTCCTCCCAGCATCGCCTTCTCCCTCGCCGGTTCCGCCCCTCCCTTCAGTGAGGGGGAGGAGGCGGAGCCGCCACCAGCGGAGGGAAGAGCGCCGGCGGAGTCCCGCCCACTGCGGCTCAGGCGTCTTTCCCGCCGCTGCCCCGCTCGCGCGCTCCAAGCGGGAGCGGGCGGCGGCAGCGCCTGAGCCTCCGTGCGGGCGGGACTTCCGCGGCGCCTTCTCCCTCTCGCCGCGGTGGCTCCGCCTCCTCCCTTCAGTGAAGGGAGGCGGATCAGCGAGAGGAGAAGGCGCGGCGGAAGTCCCGCCCCAGGGCGACTCAGGCGCTTTAGCTGCGCCCGGCTCCCGTTGGAGCTGGCGAGTGGGGCGGCGGATACAACGCCTGAGCCGCCGTGGCTGCACTCCCAGAACCGGCGCCAGCAGTCTTTACACTAACTGCGGCTCGCCCCTCCTCCCTTCACTGAAGGGAGGCTTCTACTCTCTCAGGGTAAAGGCGCTGCTGGGAGGAAGAGGAGGAGGATGCCGCTGGAAGGAAGAGGAGGAGGATTCGGACCTTTGAGACTCTCTAGCCTCTCCCGCCCAGCCAGGAAGCCTCTCCTTGCCGCCCGACTTCGTCGCTGTCAACTGCTTATACCTGCCGACCCCTCTGACACCCGATAAGTCTTACAATCGGGGGGGTGTCATACTTTCGGGGAAACACGGTATTTCCACAGTAACGGAAACCCCTGGGAGGTTCTGCATGCTAATATCTCTGTTAACCCTTTAGGGTTTGCTAAGTTTTTACCCCTTCAACATATATACATACTGTATATATAAATACCAACCATATTTAAAACCTGTAATAAAGAAATATGACTTCACCACACTCGGCTATGAAATCTCACAAAATTTCACATCTGCAGTACATGGATGACCTGAAGCTGTAAGGGAAAACTGAAACCAAAATCCAGTCTCTGACTAACACTGTCTGAATCTTTAGCACTGATATCAACATGGAGTTTCGTTTGCACAAATGTTTGACAGTGGCGCTGAAGAAGGGAAAAATAATTGAAAGTGAGGGCATAAATATGCCCAATGGCCAAGCGATAAAGTCTCACCAGCCAGAGGCCTATAAATATCTGGGCAGACTACAACTGGACAACATCAAACGTGAACATGTGAATACATTCAGAGGGTCAGAAAAATTATCAAAAGCAAGCTCAATTGAGGCAAGACCATCAAGGCCATAAACTCCTAGGCCATACCTGTCATAAGATATACTGCTGGCATCATGAACTGGACGCAGGCAGAACTGGACAATTTGGACAGAAAACAAGAAAACTCATGACCATTCATAATTCACTACATCCTAGCAGTGATGTTGACTGGCTCTTTCTGGGTTAAGGTCCCCTAGGGCTGGTGCTGGCAGGCAGAGATGGGACCCTAACCCAAACCCAGAAAGGGGGGGATAGATAGATAGATAGATAGATAATATAGATTATAGTATATTATTTATTATATTTTATTATTGTTATAAAATTATTAGCAATAATAATAAAAACCACTAAAATAAAATAATGAGAGAGAGAGAGAGAGAGAGTCCACTTTGGTGGGCTCAGAGCCAGGAGGAGGACAGCCCCAAACTGCTTCCCAACAGATGAAGAGGGCCCCTTCTTCAAAGCAGATGATCTGGATTCAGCACTGGATTATATAGCAGTGAACATCCAGCCTGTGTCAAGAGACACAATTTAATTTGTGCATATTTCACAGGAGGACAGCAGAGGGCACTACACAACTGTTTGCCCATGTGGTAGGACCAATGGCCCCAAGGGGAAGCAAGGACAAGGCTTTCAGCCAGCCAGCCATTGAGCTCCATTCATTTCATTTCATTTCTGTCCTGCTTTTTTTCCTGGAATGGGACCCAAGCCAGGCATTTTGCATCACAGTCAAGAGGTAAAAGTGGGGTATAAACATACAGTCAGATCACAACAAGAATCAGCTGAAACATAACAATACAATCCAGCTGTGGTTGTTGTTGTTGTTGTGTGACTTCCAGTCATTTCCTACTAATGACAACCCCATAGGTCTATTGAGGGTTCCTTAGGGTGGGGAGAGATGGCACCGGCTTCCCAAAACCTCCTCTTTAATTATTTTTGCAAATGGACTTGGAAGCCCATACTTTCCTGTGGATATTCCTTAATTATCAGCACATTTTTGAAGAAGGCAGTAAACTTCATTGAATTCTTCTTGTTGCAAGTTGAGGTGGGGATACTGCTGTAAAAAAAATAAATCCCAAAATAACGTAGGAAATATCTTACTTTAAAGTCTCTGCAGCTTTGGTCCAGGAAGCTTTAGCTCTATGTCTGCGAGATGAGGACACTCGCAGCCCCAGTCAAATGGCCTGAATTGAAGGCACGGAGCCTTCCTCTGGATGGACATCAAGGTGCTTGCTTATGTACAATGTAAAATAACAGAGAAGCCAGGGAAAGTTAAAAATAAATCACCTCTCCCTAAACCACCTCTTCCCTTGCAAATATTTATTTATTTATTTATTTACATCATTTATATTCCGCCCTTCACACCCCGCAGGGGACTCAGGGCGGATTACAATGTACATATACAGGCATTCATTGCCATAGACAGACATCAGAGGCTATTTAACATTCCCGATTCTGGCCACCAGGGGAGCTGTTGCATCCCTTCATTCTTTGGATACTTCCTGGAGATTTTATGGCCTCGTAAATCAGTTAAATTAGCCTCCCCACAAAGTGGTACCTAAATTTCCTACTTGACAGATGCAACTATCTTTCGGGTTGCAATGTCGAATTGCAACCCGAAACCGCCCAGTGTCGAATCTTTCGTACCTGGGCAAGGTGGTTGAGAGGGCAGTAATGGAGCAGCTGCAGTCCTTCCTAGATGATGCAACATGGCTAGACCCCTTCCAGTCCGGCTTCCGTTCGGGGCACGGGACGGAGACGGTTCTGGTCTCCATCACAGACCAACTCCGCTGCCAGCTCGACCAAGGCGGGTCTGCGCTGCTCGTGTTATTGGACCTCACGGCAGCGGTTGACACGGTCGACCACACTCTTTTGATCCACCGCCTGGCCGTGGCTGGCGTGAGGGGACAGCCCTTAAATGGCTGACCTCCTTCCTCCCGCCAGCGGTCCCAGCGTGTGAGGAGGGGAGTGGTCTCTGAGGGCTCCCCCATTAGTTTGTGGAGTTCCTCAGGGGGCCATCCTCTCCCCTCTGTTATTTAACATCTACATGCAGACGCTTGCACAGCTGGTGCGGAGTTATGGGCTGGTGTGTCACCAGTACGCTGATGACACCCAGCTCATTCTGAGGATGGAGGGCAGGCCGGGATCCGTCCCCGATAATTTCCAGCATTGCCTCGAAGCCGTCACTGGATGGCTGCGAGCCAGTAGGTTGAGGGTGAATCCCCCCCTATCTCTCCCGGAGCGACCTGGCCACGGTGATCCAAGCCACGGTCATCTCAAGGCTAGATTACTGTAACGCGCTTTACGTTGGCCTTCCTCTGTCGTCGATCCGGAAGCTCAAGCTGGTGCAGAACACTGCCGCCCGGCTCCTGTCTGATACCCCAGCAGGTTGCCGTATAACACCTGTTTTGCAGGATCTGCACTGGCTACCTATTGAGCACCGGATCGCCTTCAAAGTGTTGGTTCTTACCTTTAAGGCCGTACACGGCCTGGGGCCAGCGTATCTGAGGGACCGTCTCACTCCATATTGCCCTTCGAGATGACTACGGTCTGAGGATGCCAACTTCCTGGAAATACCATCAACAAAGTTGGCACGCTTAACATCTACCCGCGGAGGGCGTTCTCCGTCATAGCCCCCACGCTATGGAACGCCCTCCCGGCCGAAACCAGGGCCCTGAGGGACCTACTCCCATTTAGACGGGCCTGCAAAACCCACCTGTTCAGGTGGGCCTTTGGAGAGTAGGCCCCGCGTGTTTTAAGTACCATGTCGCTGCACTGCGCTGTTGTTCTGTTTGTTTTATGGCTCTGTTTGCTACTGTTTTAACTGTTTTATGCTTTTAATTTCCTGTTTATTGTGCCTCTGGCTCTTGTTTGGGAGTCGGCGGCATAGAAGCCTCAATAAATAAATAAATAAATAAATAAATAAATAAGATAGAGGTTGAGAACAAGCTACACAAATTGGTTCAGAGCTCACCCCGACCCAGGCAGACTTCGAACTCATGGCCTTCTGGTCAGTAGTGATCTTAAAGCAGCTGACTGGCAGCCAGCGGCACCACAGTCCCAGTGCAATCAATCATTAAAACCCCCACTTGGACAAAAAGGCAATTGTCTACAGTAAAGAGGACGTGGAGAGGATTAACCAGGATTAACTAGACCTCTTGTGGTAGGTCATGAGTTCGAAGCCAGCCTGGGTCGGAGTGAGCTTCTGGCCAGTTGTGTAGCTTGTTGTTGACCTTTGCAACCCGAAAGACACTTGCGTCTGTCAAGTAGGAAATTTAGATACTACCTATGTGTGGGGAGGTTAATTTAACAAAATTTACGAGCCCATAAAAAATCTCCAGCAAAAGCATGCGGGGAATGCGGAAAGTACTTCATGAATGTCGCAGATGGACGGTGAAGCGACAGCTCTCCTGGTGGCCAGAAGTTGGGATGTTAAATAGCCTCTAACTGACTGTCTATATGTGTTGTGTGTCTATGGCATTGAATGTTTGCCATGTATGTGTACATTGTAATCTGCCCTGAGTCCCCTGTGAGGTGAGAAGGGCAGAATATAAATACTGTAAATAATAATAATAATAGTAATGATAGTTCCACAGCTGGGAGCAGCCACTGCAAAATTCATGTCTCTCCTTTATCTCCTCGAAGTGAAGCTGTGATGCCCTGCAGATTGTAAAACTCTGGTAGGTTTGTCTAGGGCAGTGGTTCCCAACCTCTTCTTTGACCAGGGACCACTGTCCAACCTTAGTACCAACAGGGTTACGAATCAGTTTTTGGTCAATTTTTGATTCAGTTTGGGGCGCTGATTCTGAAAATTGCATTGGATAGACCACATCAGCTCTAGTTTCTGATTCAGAACATATGCCATCCAGTAGTCACCATCTGCTTGCCCACAGAAAACTATATTTCATAATATAGGGCAGATGTAGAAGTAGTAACCTTTTGTGGGTAGTCAGCCTCTCCCTGCTGACATCCTGTTGCCTCAGCACTCTAAGACTAGTCTCTCTTGTTGCCATGTGGTTTCGAGGCAACAACGTAGTAACTGTGAGGCTGCAGACCATACTTTTGGTGGTCCATGGGCCACAGCTTGGGAACCACTGGTCTAGGGAGACATAAGAGATTTGGCAAATGCCCTGGAGTTTAGCAAGCTCCAGGAGGGAGCAAGCTTGTTTTCTGCTGCCCTGTGAAGACTAGGACGCAATGGAACCATGGCTTCAAACTATAAGAGATTCTACTGGAACACGAGGAAGAATTTCCTAACTGTGAGAGCTGTTCAGCTGTGGAACTCTCTGCCCAGGTGTCTGGTGGAGGCTCCTTCTTTGGAGGCTTTGAAACAGAGGTTGGATGGCCATCTGTCGGGGGTGCTTTGAAGGCAATTTTCCTGCTTCTTGGCAGAATGGGGTTGGACTGGATGGTCCATCAGGTCTCTTCCAACTTTGTGATTCTATGAAATCCAGGAGTTTGTGGCCAAGTAAAATCCCCGAATGGCCCACCTGTTTGGATTCACTTGAGCCGTCCTTGTTCCATCATTTGGATCTGGTTCTGGTTCTCCCCAGGGCACAGATTCCTGAATCCTCTTCCCAAGGCCAATTGGAAAGCGTCCGTTGCATCGCACTGATGCCAACAAGCAGCATCTCCAGGGAAGCGGTGAGCAAAGCTCTCAAATATTTTCCTGAGGTGCATCTACACTGGAGGATGGATGCCCTTTGACACCTCTTGAACTGCCATGTCTCCAAAGCACCACCAAAGAGGTCTGTGATCATTGTAGGAAGGACTGGGTATTCCTGCATTTGCTCCGGTTCGAAGCAGGATGGTTACATTGAGGTGCTTTCAGCCAGTCAAGAGATGCTTGCCTCTTAAAGGCAGGACATCTGGGCTCGAGGTTTGCCCCAACAAGCACCCAGGCCTTTTTTCACTGGTGTCAAAAGTGAGGGAATTACTTACATTCCAAAGCCATGAGGCGGTTCTTCTATGAAATCCAACAAGGCGAGGATAACCTTCTCTGGGGAGCATGCATCAATCGGAGGAGGAGGGGGTGTGGATCGAGGATATTAATAGGACTCCAAAGTATAGCCTTGTCTGCTAAAAGTATAGCCTTCTTTGCAAAATGCATTCTGCTCACCACCTTTCCAAATGTGTAGATCAGCACATGGCTTCTTGGTTGCTCTTGCAATGCAAATATAGATCTTTGGGTCAAAACTCAGTTTGCAGGTCTAAGTGGAGAAGTGTCAAGGCGGGATAGGTGCGTGATTTATAGTTTTCCCCAGCCACACCCTCCCTGGATACACTGCGCACTGGACTGAATGTCTCAGAGCCAAGCCAAAAATAAACATACATACCGTGTTTTCGAAAGTATGACACCCCGATTGTAAGACGATCGGGGTGTCAGAGGGGTCGGCTTATATAAGCCGTACCCCGAAAGTAAGACGTACCGCAGGCGGCATGGCGTGGCTTCCTGGCTGGGCGACGAGAGGCTCCCAGAGGGGCTCAAAAGGGGCCCGGAATCCTCCTCCTCTTCCTCCCTCTTCCTCCCCTCTTCCTCCCAGTGGCGCCTTTCCCTCTCCGCCGGTTCCGCCCCCTCCCTTCAGTGAAGGGAGGAGGGGCGGAGCCGCCGCCGTGAGAGAGGAAGAAAGCGCCGGCGGAAGTCCCGCCCGCACGGCGACTCAGGCGTCTTTCCCCACCGCCGCCCCCGCCGCCCGCGCTCCAAACGCGAGCCGGGCGGCGGGAAAGCGCCTGAGTCGCCCTGGGGGCGGGACTCCGTCGGCGCCTTCTCCCCTCCGCCGGTTCCGCCCCCTCCCTCAGCCGCCCCTCTTCCCTTCCCGCAGAGGGGGCTGTGCTGGGGAGATCGCGCGGTTTCCTGCAGCCTCCTCTGCGGGAAGGGAAGAGGGCGTCTGAGGAGAGCCCTTTGCGCCCCTCTTCCCCGCAGAGGAGGCTGCAGGGAAATCGATCGATCTCCTGCAGCCCCTCTGCGGGAAGGGAAGAGGGGCGGCTGAGGGAGAGGGGCGGAACCGGCAAGAGGGAAAGGCGCCGCTGGGAGGAAGAGGAGGAGGATGGAAGGCGCCGCTGGAAGGAAGAGGACGAAGAGGAGGAGGATTCCGGGCCCCTTTTGAGCCCCTCTGGGAGCCTCTCGTCGCCCAGCCAGGAAGCCACGCCATGCCGCCCGCAGTAAGTCTTACTTTCGTCTTACTTTCGGGGTACCGTCGCCCAATATAAGATGTACCCCGAAAGTAAGCCGTAGTGGGGATTTTGGGGGTCAAAAGAAAGTAAGACGCTGTCTTACTTTCGGGGAAACACGGTAGCAGAGTGCTTGTCAGTTGTCAGCAGAGTGTCTGACCTTGTGCTGCTCTCACAATGGTTCCCAATCTTTGGGTCTCCGGGTGTTTTGGGCTTCAACTCCCAGAAATCCCAGCCAGCTTACCAGCTATTAGGAACTGTGGGAGCTGAAGTCAAAACACCTGGAGGCCCAAAGGTTGGGAATCACTGGGAAAAACTTTTTGACTCAGTTTGCATCTAAACTCACAGGAAGCTTTTAATCTTGACACGTTGCTCTATATAAAAACTATATACACTATGATCAGGATCCCCCGATGCCTTATTAATCAATGGCATATACAGCAATATACAGAAGCAGCCCTGCAGCGCCTAACATTCTGCTTTGCCACAGCTGTAGAGCTGTTTGGGCTGGAAGTCAGCCTGAAGAAAACAGAAGTTCTCTACCAGCCCGCACCACAGGAAGAACACCATCACCCCCACGTCAGCATAGGCATATCTGTTCAGCAGTTCATCTACATGTTACATGAGGGCCAGCACGGTCAAGTCAGATATGGCGATGCTCTCTCGGAGCCTTTTCTAATAACTAATGGAGTGAAACAAGGTTGTGTTCTTGCACCAACCCTATTTACTATCTTCTTCAGCATGATGCTCCAAAGGGCTACGGCAGACCTACAAGAAGAAGACGGCATATATATACGCTATCGTACTGATGGCAGCTTGTTCAACTTAAGCCGCCTGAGGGCTCGCACAAAGACTCTAAACTATCTAGTCCGTGAGCTGCTTTTTGCTGACGATGCTGCCCTTGTCGCCCATTCAGAAGCAGCCCTGCAGCGCCTCACATCCTGCTTTGCAACAGCTGCAGAGCTGTTTGGGCTGGAAGTCAGCCTGAAGAAAACAGAAGTCCTCTACCAGCCCGCACCACAGGAAGAACACCATCATCCTCACGTCAGCATAGGCAAATCTGTGCTTAGGTCCGTTCAGCAGTTCACCTACCTGGGAAGCATCATCTCTTCAGACGCCAAGATTGACAAAGAGATAGATCACAGATTAGCAAAGGCATATAGTGCATTCGGAAGGCTTCACAAAAGAGTCTGGAGCAACAAGCACCTGAGGCAAAGCACCAAAATCAGTGTGTACAGAGCTATCATACTGTCTATTCTCCTATATGGGTCTGAAACATGGGTCACCTATCGCAAACACCTACGACTCCTCGAACGCTTTCATCAGCGCTGTCTTCGCACAATCCTAAATATACACTGGACCGACTATGTGACGAATGTTGCTGTCCTTGAGCAAGCAGGGATCACCAGCATTGAGGCCATGCTATTGAGGACACAGCTGCGCTGGGCAGGGCACGTCTCTAGGATGGAGGACCACCGCCTCCCAAAGATACTACTCTATGGTGAACTTGCCACGGGTCAGCGCAAGAGAGGCGCCCCCAAAAGAGATATAAGGACTCCTGAAACAACATCTCAGGCTCGGCCAGATTGATCACCAACAATGGTCCACCCTGGCCTCACATCGGGAGGCATGGAGAAGCACTATCCACAATGCTGCGGCCTCTTTCGAGAAGACACGCCGAATGGGTCTCAAAGAGAAACGACAACGCAGAAAGAACCGCAACTTGGAAACAAGAAGACTTTCTGCTGTGCTTTCTGCAACCGGACTTGCCTATCTCAGATTGGCCTTTTTAGTCATCAACGCGCTTGTAAAAAGCGTGGGATGAGTCCTTCCTGAATCTTCGTTCGCGAAGTAATGCCGAGAGAGAGAGAGAGACATGGGAAGCATTATCTCTTCAGATGCCAAGATTGATAAAGACATAGATCACAGATTAGCAAAGATATAGAGTGCATTCGGAAGGCTTCACAGAAGAGTCTGGAGCAACAAGCACCTGAGGCAAAGCACCAAAACCAGTGTGTACAGAGCTATCGTACTGCTTATTCTCCTCTATGGGTCTGAAACATGGGTCACCTATCGCCAACACCTCGAACGCTTTCATCAGCGCTGTCTTCGCACAATCCTAAATATACACTGGACCGTCTTTGTGACGAATGTTGCTGTCCTTGAGCAAGCAGGGATCACCAGCATTGAGGCCATGCTATTGAGAACACAGCTGCGCTGGGCAGGGCACGTCTGTAGGATGGAGGACCACTGCCTCCCAAAGATACTACTCTATGGTGAACTCACCACAGGTCAGCGCAAGAGAGGCGCCCCAAAAAAGAGATATAAGGACTCCCTGAAACAATATCTCAGGCTGGCCAGATTGATCACCAACAATGGTCCACCCTGGCCTCACATCGGGAGGCGTGGAGACGCACTATTCACAATGCTGCGGCCTCTTTCGAGAAGACACGCCGAACAAGTCTCGTAGTGAAATGACAACAAAGAAAGAATCGCAACTTGCAAATAACATCATCCAAGAAGACTTTATGCTGTGCTTTCTGCAACCGGACTTGCCTATCTCAGATTGGTCTTCTTAGTCATCAACGCGCTTGTAGAAAGCATGGGATAAGTCCTTCCTGAATTTGAATCTTTGTTTGTGAAGTAAAGCCAGAGATAAAGCAATATATTCATGACGTAGGCAAACGGATTCACGAGCAACAGATATTGGCAACAGACGTAAGGGCAAGAGTTGTTGCATGGCATGCGAAAGGACATGCATTTCCACCGTCTCTTATTATACCCACTGCTTGCTTGTCATCAACCAGGGACAAAAATGAATGATGCAACCCGATCATGAATGTCACATATCCACGACTCAGACTTTTCCATCATGTCCCTTAAGTTACACATCACCACCCACTAAATCATTCTTCAGGTGCATGACCACGTGTCCATTAGAACTGTATTTTACACCTGTTTACACAATAGGATTTCTGTCAACATTCATAGAATTGTAGAAACCTAGAGTTGGAAGAGACCCTGTGGGCCATCCAGTCCAACCCCATTCTGCCAAGAAGCAGGACAATCACCTTTAAAGCACTCCCAACAGATGGCTACCCAGCCTCTGTTTAAAAGCCTCCAAAGAAGGCACCTTCAACACACTCCGGGGCAGAGAGTTCCGCTGCTGAACAGCTCTCACAGTTAGGAAGTTCTTCTTCATGTTCAGGAGGAATCTCCTTTCCTGTAGTTTGAACACTGGTTCTGGATGTCCATTCCTGTCTAGCAATGCATGATCTATCTCAGGGCTGTCCAACTGGCGCCCGGGGCCATACAGGCCCCCAGCCTGTTGGGCACGGCCCCCGCTATGCCCCCCGGCCGCCATTTTTTTTTTTTAAAAACTAATTTTTTTAAAAAATGGCGCTCGAGGGGGGAGGTGGGGCAGGGAGGAGGAAGTGAGCCAGCTCCTCCTCCCTGCACCGCCTCCGTCCCTCCCTCTCCCGCTGCCGATTGCATCGGGCGCCGGTGAGAGGGACAAGGGGTGGTACAAGGAGGAGGAAGAGGGGTAGCTCCTCCTCCCTGCACCGCCCTCTTCTTCCCTCTCTCGCCGGCGCCGATGCCTTGCAAGGGAGGGGGGGTCCCCCGGCGGCGCCTCCCTCCCTTGCAAGGCATCGCAGCAGCGGCTGAAGCCAGCGCCGGCCTCCTGCGGCTGCCACGATGCTTTGCAAGGGAGGGGGTCCCCCGGCGAGGCCTCCGTCCCTTGCAAGGCATCGCAGCAGCGGCTGAAGCCAGCGCCGGCTTCAGCCGCTGCTGCGATGCCTTGCAAGGGAGGGGGGTCACCCGGCGGGGCCTCCGTCCCTTGCAAGGCATCGCAGCAGCGGCTGAAGCCAGTGCCGGCTTCTGCGGCTGCCGCGATGCTTTGCAAGGGAGGGGGGTCCCCCGGCGGGGCCTCTCTCCCTTCCAAGGCATCCCGGTAGCAGCTGAAGCCGGCGAAACCGCCAGCTTCATCTGCGGCTAGGATGCCTTGGAAGGGAGGGGTGCCGCGTGGCTCCTCCCTCTCTCCCAAAGCTTCCCGGCAGCCGGGGCCGGGGGCGTGGCCAGGGGCGGGGCCGGGCGCCCCCCCAGGTCATCAGTAACCTGGAATCCGGCCCTTGGCCGGTTAGAAGTTGGACAGCACTGATCTATCTAACAAGAAGATCCTTAAATTTATAAAATCACAGGATTCAACTCTGGACTAACTGGGCGTGCGTTGCTACAGGGGAATACATGCCAGTTGTCTTCACTTGAACTGCCAAGGCTCAATGTTACAGAATCCTGGGTGTTGTCATTTGGTGAGGCAGCAGCACTCTTTGGCAGGGGCAGCAAAAGACCTTGCAAAACTACAAGCCCCAGGGTTCCTGAACATTGAGCCATGGCAGTTCAAGTGGTGTCAAGCTGCTATGATTCCAGTGAATAGATGGGAAGAGGAATCTTATCCAGTTGAGCAGTTGGAATGAAGCTGGAGGTGGAGCACGGCTGTGTTTGGACACTCCATAGCCACCTCTCCCTTCCCTGCTTGCAGGCTCCAGAGAGAAGGTGTGCCCCCCTTTGTCCTCCCACACTGAGCCAGGATCCGCACCCACACCCGAGGCATTTAGGAAAGCAGCCATCCCATCGGAATGGGGACCGCTCCCTCCTGCCTACACCCCTGTTTATCTTCACCCATCTCTCCCAGTATTGTTTGTGTTTCCTGGCAAAGCATCACCAGCATGCATTGCAGCGGAGTCAGAGGTCAGTGGCCAAGAGTGCAGCTCAGGCTGAATATCCACTGCCAGATAACAGAGTGTGAACTGCATTATATTGTCAGTGTGGAATGATATAATGCAGTTCAGTGCAGTTCAAGCAGAATTATATGGGTCTCGACACTTACCATATAACAGAGTTTAAACTGCATTATTTGGCAGTGTAGATCTAGCCTCAGGCAGAGGAGCCAAATTTTCTAACTGATGTCCCAACATGAAGCACCTCATCTGTATCAGTATCCGTATCTCTATGAATATGTGAGTGCATGCACATACATTTCCCTTGCACCCCACTTTAAATGCCACAGCTTCATGCAATGGAATCCTCCCGGGAGTTATAGTTTCCCAAGGTCTATACCCTTCTTTTGGTGCATTTTTATACTATGGAATTAATGCTCTTGGACCCCACTTTAAATACCATAGCTCCGTACTATGCACTCCAGGGATTTATAGTTTCCCAAGGTCCATACTGTTCTCTGGTTGCATATGCACTGGAGAATAAATGTAGTTGGAACCCATTTTAAATGTCATTATTATCATCATCGTTATTGTTATGCTTATTATTATTATGCCATATCTCCATACTGTGCAGTCCTGGGAATCATAGTTGGTGTATCTATCTACACTGTGGATTTAATGCAGCTTGACCTCACTCTGCCATGGCTCAGAGCTATGGAGTCCTGGGCACTGTAGTTTTGCACTCTTTGGCTAAGTCTAGAAACCTTTGCAAAACTACATCTCCCAGGATTCCACTGCATTGAGCCATGGCAGTACAACTATAGCAAAGTCTATGTAAAACATAGAATCATAGAGTTGGAAGAAACCTCATGGGCCATCCAGGCCAACGCCCTGCGAAGAAGCAGGAAAATCGCATTCAAAGCACCCCTGACAGATCACCATCCAGCCTCTGCTTAAAAGCTTCCAAAGAAGAAGCCTCCACCACACTCTGGGGCAGAGAGTTCCACTGCTGAACAGCTCTCACAGTCAGGAATTTCTTCCTCATGTTCAGGCGGAATCTCCTTTCCTGCAGTTTGAAGCCATTACTCCATTGCGTCCTAGTCTCCAGGGCAGCAGAAAGGAAGCTTGCTCCCTCCTCCCAATGACTTCATCTTACATATTTATACTGTACATGGCTATCAGGTCTCCTCTCAGCCTTCTCTTCTTCAGGCTCAACATGCCCAGCTCTTTAATAGGGTTGCCACCTGTCCCGAATGGGACGTCCCGTATTATATGGGACGTCACGTATTTTTGCTCTGAATTTCGTGTCCGGTATTTTCAGCTTCTGTCCTGTATTGACAGGACAGGACAGGTGGCGGCATGAGGCGAGGCCGGGCCAGCAATGAGCGCCACCGCACTGCCAGCAGCTTCTCCGTAGCGCTTTCGCTCGCTCACCTCGCACTCACTCGCAGGCATGGCAGGCAGCTGCGCCACCAGGCCAGCATCCACCTTCTTCCTGGCCTGCCCCCTGCCCTATGGTGGGCTCCATTCAGGTCAGCCAATGAGGGCAGGCCACCATGGAGCGTGCGTATGGGAGAGAGGCAAGAGCAGAAGAGACACCACAAGGCTAAGCTGAGAGCAGGACGACCCTGAGAGAGCGAGAGCGAGAGCGAGAGCGAGAGCGAGAGCGAGAGAGAGAGAGAGAGAGAGAGAGAGAGAGAGAGAGAGAGAGAGAGAGAGAGAGAGAGCCAGGCCAAGAATCTTTAAGCCGCTCCTCATAGGGCTTGTTCTCCAGACCCTTGATCATTTTAACCTCCCTCCTCTGGACACATTCCAGCTTGTCAATCTCTCTCTTCAATTGTGGTGCCCAGAATTGGACACAATATTCCAGGTGTGGTCTAACCAAGGCAGAATAGAGCATAGGGAGCATGACTTCCTTGAATCTAGGCACTAGACTCCTATTGATGCAGGCCAAAATCCCATTGGCATCACATTGTTGGCTCATGTTTAACTTGTTGTCCATGAGGATCCCAGGATCTTTTCCACACGTACTGGTCTCGAGCCATGCGCCCCCCCCATTCTGTATCTTTGCATTTCATTTTTTCTGCCTATCTTGCGTTTGTCCCTGTTGAACTTCCTTTTGTTAGTTTCGGCCCATCCTTTAAAGTTAAAGTAGTGCAAAACTGTATTCATTTGACAGCACAGATGCAGTTGTTGCCAAATGAAATTGGTGTAGGAGTGTGTATGTCAGTCATGAGTGTAAGCGTGCGTGCAGGAGAGAACTTTTCAACTCATTCCTCAACCTGAACAATCACCTTTGGTGCCTGGTGAGCCTGGTTTCTCCACCGCAGGGTGTTGCTGGAAAGGCAGGCAGGGGATCAGAGGTTCTTTCAACCACCTTTGCAACCCTCACTTTAGTTCCACCAAAAATGCTGGTCCAGGAATAAAACCCTGGGAAAACAAAGGGATGGAAAGCCCGGTGTTTCGTCATCTTTGGCACGTGGCGGCAGCGATGGAGCGCAGACAGACAGACAATGTGAATTATAGGTTGCAAGGAATCACACACCCTGGAGAGAAGCAGCAGCAGCAGGTTACAAAGCAAACACAATTCGAAAGAGTTATGCAAAGGCAGGAGTGGGGAGACCCAGGTTCAAATCTCTACATGGTATCGGAGGTGACCCCCCCCCCCCAGGACTCTGTAAAAGATAGTTCAAAATCAAGGAATTCATAGTTTTACCAAGAACACCAGGCTAGAATGATCCCATAATCCCCTATCTCTCCCCCATGTGGGAACCTAAGGCTCTTCCCATGGCCACACACGGCAATGTCCCCGTAACCCACACTTATGAACTTTCTCGAACTTTTATGGACTTTTGCCTACTTTTGAAAGACTTTCAGCCACTTTTGGGGAACTTTTTCTTTTCAAACCCCATGGACTCTCCTCATGATTTATGAATTCTAATGGACTCTGGGTGGTGGGATGGGCTAATATGAGATGATATGGTTCCTATTTCCCTCCTATATGAATGTATTCGTTATATGCTTTCCCCTTCCCTGTGTTCCTATATGAAAATATGAAATGCCACCTTTTCGTGACCCCAACATATGAAGGCTCAGGGGAATCTCTCATTTCCTGGGCCAGCTAATCTCCTAAACACAAAGGACTTATCAAGAACACTTGCATGGACAATAACAGCGGACACGTCCCTTCAAACCTCGGAGTCTGCCCATTTGAAGGATATGTCCCTGGGGCATGCACCCTTCAGACATTGGAGCTGGCCCATCTGGAGGACGTGCCCCATGGTGATTTTGTCATTCCTCACAAAGAGGACATCCTGCCTTCGGGAAGTTTGGGATTTCCTATCTGACTCACTCATTGTTTTCATCCCCTTGGCCGAAACCAAAGACAAGATACCATCAATAGATCCATATCGAGGATTAAAAGGACTACTGGGGTTTTGCATCCGTGCCAGACCAAAATGTTTATTTCCTTCACTTGGGAAAATACAAATAGCTAGCTTGAGGACTCTTGGAGTAATCGCCGGCATTTAGACAAACAGTGGTTAATGCCTCCCTCCGGGAAGGCAACATTCCAGCGAGCTTAAAACCAGCTGTTATAAAACCGCTGTTGAAGAAACCATCACTGGACCCCACTCAATTTGTCCACTATCGGCCTGTTTCCAATCTTCCCTTCTTGGGCAAAGTCCTGGAACGTGTGGTGGCCTCACAACTCCAGGTATTCTTGGAAGACACTGATTATCTTGATCCGGCGCAGTCTGGTTTTAGGCCGGGGCATGGTACCGAGACAGCCTTGGTCGCCTTAGTGGATGATCTACGCCGGGAGCTTGACAGGGGGAGTGTGTCCCTGTTGGTTCTGCTGAACCTCTCAGCAGCCTTCGACACCATTGACCACAGGATCCTTCTGGGACGCCTCGCAGAGATGGCGCTTGGAGGTATTGTCTTGCAGTGGCTCCGGTCCTTTCTGGAGGGTCGATCTCAGAAGGTGTTATTGGGAAACACCTGTTCAACCCCACAACCATTGTCTTGTGGGGTTCCTCAGGGTTCAATACTATCTCCCATGTTGTTTAACATCTACATGAAGCCGCTGGGGGAGGTCATCCGGAGTTTCGGAGTGTGGTGTCATCTGTACGCAGATGATGTCCAATTCTGTCACTCCTTCCCACCTGCTACCAAGGAGGCTGTTCAGGTCCTGAACCGGTGCTTGGCTGCTGTGTCGGACTGGATGAGGGAGAACAAATTGAAATTGAATCCAGACAAGACAGAGGCACTCCTGGTCAGTCGAAAGGCCGAACAGGGCATAGGGTTACAGCCTGTGTTGGACGGGGTTACACTCCCCCTGAAGACACAGGCTCGCAGTTTGGGTGTGATCCTGGACTCATCGCTGAGCCTGGAACCCCAGGTTTCGGCGGTGACCAGGGGAGCATTTGCACAGTTAAAACTTGTGCGTCAGCTGCGCCCGTACCTTGGGAAGTCTGACTTGGCCACGGTGGTCCATGCTCTGGTTACATCCCATATAGATTACTGCAACGCTCTCTAGGTGGGGTTGCCTTTGAAGACTGTTCGGAAGCTGCAACTAGTCCAACGTTCAGCAGCCAGGTTGATAACAGGAGCGGCACTCAGGGAGCGCACAACCCCTCTGTTGTGCCAGCTCCACTGGCTGCCAGTTTGCTACCGGGCACAATTCAAAGTGCTGGCTTTAGCCTTTAAAGTCCTAAACGGTTCGGGTCCTACTTACCTGTCCGAACGCATCTCTCCCTATGAACCATCGAGATGTTTAAGATCATCTGGAGAGGCCCTGCTCTCACTCCCGCCTTCTTCGCAGGCGCGACTGGCGGAGACGAGAGACAGGGCCTTTTCAGTGGTGGCTCCTCGGCTTTGGAATGCCCTCCCTAAAGACATCAGATCGGCCCCCTCCCTCCTGACATTTCGCAAGAAAGTCAAGACCTGGCTATTTGAGCAGGCATTTGCTGATGAAATATAAGGCTTAATTGGATATAAGGAATGACCGATGTGATGGAAACTGATTTCAACATGATACTGAGGCTGCAATTGTATGTTTTTAATTGTTAATTTGTTATTATATGGTTTTTTGGGGGGTTTTTTTTGCCTTGTTGCTTGTGTTGTATTGAGGGCAGAGACTGCCTGTGTAAACCGTCCCGAGTCGCCCTCAGGCTGAGAGGGGCGGTATAGAAACGTGACAAATAAATAAATAAATAAATAAATAAATAAATAATCCACTCATCATTTCCTCCAGGTTCATTGTTTCCCGCTTGGACCACCTCCTTCGCTCTCATTGGACGAGAGCCCAAAGCAGCACTGGCTTCCTGATTGGTTGAGGTGCAGCAAAGCTGGCCGCGCTTCCCAGCCAGCTGATGACTCCAACCAATGAGTGTGAAGCCGGCAGAGGGACAGGGGCGGGGAATTTGAACTTTGACAGCTCTGTTTTTCTATAAAAATGTACTGTATTGCTTTTCGTTTTATGTCAGCTTTGGGCAAATGATTGCCGCTTGACATCCGCTCCAGCTGGAACGAAATAAACAACTTGGTGGTGTTTCTTCAGTTTGGTGAGACTTTATTTGGGGGAAATTGAGTCCTCCTTCGGGGGTAGAGAAGGGTAGGTTATAAATAATTGAAATAAATAATAACTAAAAATTCAGGGAAAATTCAATTGGTTGCTTCCTATCTCGCCAGGGCTATATCAGATCCTCTTTGGTGGGTCTGACAGGTCTCTGCCTTCACGACAAGACCCCCAAACTCTTGCTCAATATCATACATGCCAAAAACTTCATTTTGGCACGTCTATACTGTTGAATGAATGTAGTTTGGCATGACTTGAACTGCCATGGCTCAATGCTGTGGGATCCTGGGAGCTGTAGTTTGATGAGGCTGAGCTCTCTTTGAAATGATAACTTCCAGGCTTCCACAGCATTGAGCCATGGCTATTAAAGTGGCATTAAGCTGCGTTAACTCAATAGTCAAAACATGGCTTGGCACCTCTTCATCCATTTCCTTGTTCCAAAGAAACCATTGAAGATGGACCAGAGGCCCGAAGTATCAGGGAGTGATCTCTGTGGCTGAATGCCAAGGCTCAATACAGGGCACCACACCTTCCAACGGTCCCGATTTGGCAAGGACAGCCTCAGGCTCCATCGACACTGCCATATGCTGCAGTTTCAGAATGCAGATTAACTTCATTAAATTGGATTATATGGCAGTGTAGACTCATAAAGTTTCCCCCTGAAATTAAGTCCAGTCGTGTCTGACTCTGGGGGGTGGTGGTGGTGGTGGTGGTGTGCTTACCCCCATTTCTAAGCCGAAGAGCTGGTGTTGTCCATATATGCCACCAAGGACATGTGGCTGGCATGACTGCATGGAGTGCTGTTACCTTCCCACCGGAGCGGTACCTATTGATCTACTCACATTTCCATGTTTTCGAACTGCTACATTGGCAGAAGCTGGGCCTAACAGTGGGAGCTCAGCTTGCTCCCCAGGATCGAACTGCCAACCTTTCAGTCAGAAAGTTCAGCAGCTCAGCGGTTTAACTAGCTGCTCCATCATGGGCTCCAGACTAGTATAATCCAGGTCAATACAGTTCCTTATATGAGTCTACACTGACTATTATGATGCAGTTCAAGTTATATGGCAGCGTAGAAGGGGCCTTAGGCAATCCTGCATCATCCCACTTTTCCAGCTGCTTTTGAAAGGTCCCAGTTTCTCTCTCTTCTCCTCCAACCATCCCTCTTGGTCCTCAACTTCCTTCAATGGCTGCAAACTGAGATCATATTGCTAAAGTTGTTAACTCTGCAGGGAGAAGATGATGGTGCAAGATCCCCCAAGAGATTCTGGCAAGAGCAAACTGCTGCAGAGTGCAACTACACTTTAAAACAAATGCAGTTTGGCAGCATTTTATTTATTTACAGTATTTATATTCCGCCCTTCTCATCTCCTGTGGGGTAAACAAAATACAATAAATAAATAAATAAATAGATGGCCATCTGTTGGGGGTGCTTGGATGGTGTCTTCCTGCATGGCTAAAGGGGCTTGGATTGGCCGGCTTGGGATCTCTCCCATTGTTATGATTCTAGATGATTTTGGGGGTCCCTTCCAACTCCAAGATTTGGAGATCAAGGGAGTTCCTTTCTCTGGAAACGTTTAAACAGATGCTGGATGGTTGTGTGGCTGGCGTCTCCTTGGACCGGATGATGGCCCTTGGGGTCTCTTCCAAGCCTAGGGTCCTATGCTTCTGGATGCCTGGTCCACCTGAGCATCCCTTCTGACACACCAAGCAAAGAGAGGCTCCTGCAAACCAGGCTCCAGTCCGACTAGTCTCCCCAGCCTGGGACTCACCCATCTCACCGCCCCCATATTTTGGGAACGTGCCTGGCTGGGCCGGGCCAGATGACAGGGGAATGTTTGGTGTGCGGCAGTGGCTGCTTGTGGTGTGGCAATCCCTGGCGCATCCCCGCCTGCCTGGCTCTCTTTAAATGCCACCTGGCTCAGAGGGCAGGGCTCAGAGGGACGGCAGCACCATGGAGGCACACAGGCACCTGCTTGCCCTGGCGCTCCTTGTACTCACATTTGGGGAACACCTGGCCTCCGCGGCCCCCAGTTCAGGAGAAGGTAAGTGCCTGAAGGAGGGAGGGAGGGAAGAGAAGTACCATATATACTCGAGTATAAGCTGACCCAAATATAAGCCGAGGCACCTAATTTTACCACAAAAAATCTAGGAAAACACATTGACTCAAGTATAAGCCCAAGGCAAGAAATGCAACAGCTACTGGTCAATTTCAAAATAAAAACATACCAATAAAATTATATTTTCCATTGGAAATTTTTGTGAATGCAATAAAGAAAAAAATGTATTTATTGAGGCATCAGAAGGTTAAATGCTTTTGAATATTTACATAAAACTAATTTAAGATGAGACTGTCCAACTCTGATGAAACCATTATTCTCACCTTCTTCAAGGTAAATGTTCTTACATATCCTTCCAATAATAATAGAGTAATATAATAAATGTAACAAAACAATAATAAATACAGTAAAATAATAATACAGTAAAATAATGTAAATATAACAAAAATATTGAGCGGGGGGGGGACTACGGCCCGGGGCCGGACATGGCCCGGCAGCCGGTTCTATCCGGCCTGGGAAAAGGGCGTAGATGCGGGGGCGGGGCGAAGATGAAGGGGTGCCGCTGCCGCCATGCCTTCGCAGGCTCTGTGGGGCATGTCTTGGGAGACAGGCCGGAGGAGGTTGGAGGCGAAGAAGCGGCGGCAGAAGAGGAGGGGCAGAAGAGGACGCCCTTTTCCCGGGCCGGATAGAACCGGCTGCCGGGCCGCATCCGGCCCCCGGGCCGTAGTTTGCCCCCTCCTGTGGTATATGGATGCTCCCTACTAACTGGGGTGGACTGGGTTGCACTGGGAATCCCCAAGGACAACAGAATTAAGGGTACGGTTCTATTATCCAGGCAGAGGCCAAAAGAGAGCACTAGGCAGAGAAAGATAGTCCATTTTACGAGGGGAGTAAAACCATTTCATTGAATTTATTTATTTCGTATCAAAAGCATTGCATAAATTACATGGCCCCCATCATGTCTCCTTCTCTTATTCAGGCTAATAGCCTCTGGCCGTCTGTCTATATGTGTTGTGTGTCTATGGCATTGAATGTTTGCCATGTATGTTTACATTGAAATCCGCCCTGAGTCCCCTGTGGGGTGAGAAGGACGGAAGATAAATACTGTAAACAAACAAACAAACAAATAAATACATGGGAAGGATGGAAGGAAGGAGAAAAAGGGAGAGAGGGAAGGAGGGAGGGAGGAAAGAGGGAGAGAAGGAAAGATAAAAGGGAAGGAAGGAGAAACGGAGAGAAGAAAGGAGGAAAAGAGGGAAGGAAGGATGGAAGGAGAAAGAAGGAGGGAGGGAGGCAGGGAAGGCAGAAGGAAAGAGAGAAGGAAGGAAGGATAGGATGGTGAGAGAGAGTAGGGCCTGAGAAAAGAGCCCAGGGGGCAGCATTCCGCCCCCCCCGAGCCTGGGTTTGCCCATACCGGACCACTCTGTGTGCCATGGACCCCAATGGCAAGAGGAGCAGCGTGGCCTCCCAAGTTCTCCCTTCCTTTTGCAGCCAAGAAGGGCTACTGCTACCAGGTGCCTCCGCTGGGCAATGTCTTTGACGAGAAGGACTGCAGCGCCTGCGAGAAGAACGGGTCCTGCTCCACTTGTGCCAACGATGCCCAGTGCCAAGGCACCCAGAAGTGCTGCCCCGGAGACTGCGGATACGTCTGCCAGGAGGCCATTTTTGGTGAGTTCATTGTCCACTGCCACCTTGCAATGCCCTGCAATGACCTTTCAGGCCAGCTTTTGGGGACCCTCAAAGGCCATCTGTTCATCTCTTTCTCTCTGTCTCTTCTTTAAAAGATTCTTTTAAGGATTACACTATATAGCATGATTTTTGTTCCTGGTCGTAAATGTCATTTCCTAATTGGTTCTATCATAAAGAAATGAGGGACATCATTCTGCAGTACATTTTGCTATAGTTTTTCAATCAATATCTCATCAAATCTCAACCAATTCAACTTAGTTTGTGGCAGCCACAAAAAGGAAGTTTCTGGAGTAGAACAACTACTTTCAAAGTAAGGACAACACAATGAAACAGGAAATCACACTTTCAAACCAGGAAAATAAACATTTTCAAATTTTGTTACATAGTGTCTGTCTATCTATCTATCTATCATTTATCTATCTATCTATCTATCTATCTATCTATCTATCTATCTATCTATGCATCAACCTGTCCGTTGACTTATGTGTCTCTTTGGCATCTATCTATCTATCTATCTATCTATCTATCTATCTATCTATCTATCTATCTATCTATCTATCTATCTATCTATGCATCAATCTGTCCGTTGACTTATGTGTCTCTTTGGCATCATCTATCTATCTATCTATCTATCTATCTATCTATCTATCTATCTATCTATGCATCAATCTGTCCGTTGACTTATGTGTCTCTTTGGCATCTATCTATCTATCTATCTATCTATCTATCTATGCATCAATCTGACCGTTGACTTATGTGTCTCTTTGGCATCTATCTATCTATCTATCGATCTATCTATCGATCTATCGATCGATCGATCGATCTATCTATCTATCTATCTATCTATCTATCTGTCCGTTTGTTTGTCTTTCCTCATACCTAGCAATAACATATCTATCTATCTCTCCTCCTACCTAGCAATCATCTATCAATTTGTCTATCTATTCACATACCTAGCAATCATCTATCCACCCATCCATCCATCCACATACCTAGCCGTCATCTATCTATCTACCTAGCAATGCTATAATTATTATTATCTACCTGGCAATGTTTAGCACCTGTTGATAAACTCTACAAGCTAGCTGGCATTGCTCCCCCTCCCCCGATGTGTGACAGGAAGTTGCTGCTAAATGTGAGAGAAAGAAGGTTGAACCCTGTGAAAGCCACCTACTACATGGCTACCAGCCTCCTCCTAGTAGACTCAAATCAAGGAAAAGCTTTATGAGAACTACCACTCCCCTTGGCGTCCCCCCAGCACCAGCAAGGGTATCCCTCTGGCAGGGGCGGCTCAAGCGGCACGTGAATTACTTGTTTGCATAGGGCGCCGTGTTCCCAGAGGTGCCCACCAGCCTTAATTCTGGGCGCATGAGCCCAAGTGGTGGTGCTGAGCTTTGAAAGGAAGAGAGACGGCTTCTTGGTGCAGCAGGGAGAGTTGGGAAGTTGCGCCTTGGAAAGGAAGTGTTTGCCTTCCAAAGGATGGAGCCCAACCAGGAAATCTCAACTGGATGGCCCCGCGAGGGTCTTCCTCCAGGGCAAACCAAGAATGGGCAACTAGGAGGTCCCTGAATAGACTCAGAAGCGGAGTGGGCAGATCAAAAGGGAACTTGCCAAAATGGCACGACCTAAAAGAATCCCCCACCTTGTGTGACTGTGGAGCAGAACAGACAACTCCGCATCTGTATGCTTGTCCACTATGCCCTGCCTCATGTACAGAGGAGGAATTGTTAGAGGCTACAGACAATGCCGTTGCTGTTGCCCGTTTTTGGTCAAAAGATATTTAGCTGCTTCTGGTCCTTCTATTTTTATCAGTTTTATACTAATTTATGCAATGCTTTTGATACGAAATAAATAAATAAATCTACTTAGCAATCGTCTATCTATCACGAACCTTCACGATCATAGCTCCAACTTTTTGAAATGCTCTGCCAGAAGATGTGTGAGCTTTGAGAGATTTAACAAAGTTCCGCAGAGCGTGCAAGACACACACACTCACACACACACACACACACACACACACAACCTCACTCTGTGAGCCGTCCTGAACCCTCAGGGAAGGACGGCTTACAAAACTGAATAAATAAAAAATAAAATCTATCTATCTATCTATCTATCTATCTATCTATCTATGCATCGATCTGTCCATTGATTTATCTGTCTCTCTGGCATCTATCTATCTATCATCTATCTATCTATCTATCTATCTATCTATCTATCTATCTATCTCTCCTTCTCTGTCCTGCCAAGAATATCCAAAGGAGGAGCGTTTGCAACAGAGGCAAAGAATAATATTACTCTCACAAAGTCACACATTCATTGCAGATCAGAAACGTATTATTGAATTTCAGGCTTGCACAAATCAATGTATAGTATGCCTCAATGCCAAATAGGTTGCAAGGAAGATGCATACATCCCATGCACAAAGGCATTGCTTCTCTCACTCAGCCTCTAAACCCTGAACCAGATGTAGATGTCCGGCATCAGGCAAAAATGTCCAGGGTTGTGGCCAGTCCTGCAGGTTTCCATTTGCGGAGATGTGGCTATTTGGGACTGTGTGTCATGGCCATAAGATGTGGGAGTTGCAATGACAATGCTGGAAAGGATTCCACGTTACGCAGCCCCAACCATGCCTTTGGAAGGTGGGCTGCAGGTGTCACGTAAATCCCTCTAGGCCGTCTATCACCAGCCACAAGTCAAAGGTTTGCTCTCTTTGCTCTTTGTGAGTGGGCGAATGATAGCATCTCAGCCATTCAAGTGGAAGATGCTGCTGCCTGGAAGTCTGGTGGGATCTCCTTCCCTGGAGGCCTTTAAGCAGAGACTGGGTGGCCAGCAATTAGGAAAGCTTCGATTGTGTCCTCCTGCATGACAGAAAGAGGAGGTTGGGTTGCATGGCAACTAAGTGTTTATGAATCTAACCTCATTTTAAATGACGTGGTGCCATCTTGTGGAATTCTAGGAATTTTCATGGGGGGGGGGGGGGAATTCAGAATTGTCTTGAATTAATACATCTCATGGGATTACAAATCGCGACTCAATAAGACTACAACTTGTGTGTGGAAAAATTAACCCATCCTGTAGAATTATCCCCGAAGTCCTGGCCATTAAAGGGGTATCGAAGAAGTATCTTAATGTGGTTCTTGGTTTGAAGGTTGGGCTGTGGGTGCATCTGTCTACATAACAACAGTGGTGTCAAACTACATCCAGTGTAAATGTACCATTAATTGCATTGGAAGAGAAGGTAAAGGTTTTCCCCTGACATTAAGTCCAGTCGTGTCCGACTCTGTGGGGTGTTGCTCATCTCCACTTCTAAGCTGAAGAGCTGGAGTTGTCCGTAGACACCTCCAAGGTCATGTGGTCACTGGCATGACTGCATGGAGTGCTGTTACCTTCCCACCTATTGATCTACTCACATTTGCATGTTTTTGAACGGCTAGGTTGGCAGAAGCTGGGGCTAACAGCGGGAGCTCACTCAGCTCCCTGGATTCGAACCCACAGCCTTTCGGTCAACAAGTTCAGCAGCTCAGCGGTTTAAAACACTGCACCATGGGGGATTCCTATTAGGAGAGCAGGTGACTTTAAATAGTCTCACTCTGATCTCAGGGTGCATCTACACCAGGCATGGACAAACTTCAGCCTTCCAGTTGTTGTGAATTTCAACTCCCACAATTCCTACTTACTTACTTAGCCGCTCCCTTGTTGTAAGATGGCCTTCCAATTGCAGTGCCTTGGCAGCGGATATGTAGGTGACCGTGGAGCATTACTCTTGATCTGAATGTTCTATCACAGTGAGGACATCACTTTCCAAGTAGAAGGCGATCCCGCTCAGGGTTGCCTTGATGTGCCTCTTGGCACGCTTCCTACCAGCTTTTAGGAATTTTGGGACTTGAGTTCCAAAGTACATGGAGGGCCAAAGTTTGCCCATGCCTGATCAACACTGTAGATCGAATGCAGTTGGACTTGAACTGCCCTGGTTCAGTGCGAAGGAATCTTGGGATCTGGTAGAGAAGCCCAAAGAACATGCAAAACTAAAGCTTCCATGGTTCCATAGCATTGAGCCCGGGCAGATAAAGTGGAGCCAAACGGCATTCATTGTACAATGTATACGCACATTGGGTTGTTTCACAGAAATCTTAGCCTTGCAATTATTCTGGCATCCAGGAACTGAGAAAAGATGGAGAAGGAGGCATTTGCATACATCCCTGCACCCTCCCCTATGGCTCATCCCACAGACCTTTGTGTGGCTGGGTTTTGGGCTGGGTGTGAACCACAGCCGTGGCTGCGTCATGCGGGTGCTGCTGACATTGAAAGCATACCATTCTCAAGGTGATGCAAGCCTTCCAGGAAGGTCCCCACTGCCTCGGGGAGGCCACGTCCCGGCTCTTGCAAGTCTTGCAAGTCCTTCCCAGCTTGGTTCTGCACTCATTCGGTTGCCAGTTGTGAGGACCTGCCAAGGGGAGGAATCTCAGTGTGAGAGATCTGCCTTGGAATGTGTGCGCTCACGGATTTTCCTGAGAAATGCCACCTGATATCTAAGCCATGGTGTTTAGTGACCTTGGGAACATCCACACTGTAAAATTGATGCAGTTTGGGCCCCCTTGAGTTCTCAAGGCTCAATGCTATGGAATTGTGGATTTTGTAGTTTGCTTAGAGACCAGCCCTCTTTCTGAGCCTTTCATGCCCAAGAGTGCTGCTGCCTCACCAAACTACAAATCCCATGATTTCTTACCACTGGACCAATGCAGTTGAAGAAGAGTCAAAGGCAGGAGGTTTCACCAGATACTCATTGTCGTCCGTTCCTACTCTGGGATTTCTTTGTTTTCTTCTTTTGTGGGATGCCTGCGTGGGTTTCCCTGGGCGTGTGAAGAGTGACTCCGTCATCCCTAAAGAAGCACATGCTGGTGTCTAAACACGTGCACGCGGCCAATGAGATCCTGTCCGTCTGGTTCTTCAACGGGTTGCCCTCCCTCACTGGCACGCTGCAGACATCTAATGCAAAAGCAAAACAAGAATGAGCCCTGCAGCAATTTTGACACCTAGTGGATTTATTTGGGCCTGTGGTTTCGTAGATTCCCAACCAGTTCCTGACAGCTCGGTCGAAAGCGGATCTCCCTAATTGTGACATAAGAGGCTTTGTTGTTCTCCCAGAACGTCCGCCTTCCTCTTTGATGGTTGCTACATAAAAGAAAAAGAAGGTTCCTTCTCTTGAGGATTTTGAGCAGAGACCGGATGGCCATCTGTTGGGAGGACTTTGATGGTGCCTTCCTGCCTGGCAGAACGGGGCTCAACTGGACTGGATGGCCTTTGGGGTTTCTTCCAACTGTAGTAGTGGCTTTTCTTCACGAACAAAGATTCAGATTCAGGAAGGACTCATCCCACGCTTTCTACAAGCGTGTTGATGACTAAAAAGGCCAATCTGTGATAGGCAAGTTCAGTTGCAGAAAGCACAGCAGAAAGTCTCCATGGGTGATGTTGTTGCCAAGTTGCGGTTCTTTCTGCATTGTCGTTTCTCTTCAAGACTCGCTCGACGTGACTTCTCGAAAGAGGCCGCAGCATTGTGGATAGTGCGTCTCCATGCCTCCCGATGCGAGGCCAGGGTGGACCATTGTTGGTGATCAATCTGGCTGAGCCTGAGATGTTGTTCCAGGGAGTCCTTATATCTCTTTTTGGGGGCGCCTCTCTTGCGCTGACCCGTGGTGAGTTCACTGTAGAGTAGTGTCTTTGGGAGGCGGTGGTCCTCCATCCTACAGACGTGCAGCTGTGTTCTCAATAGCATGGCCTCAATGCTGGTGATCCCTGCTTGCTCAAGGACAGCAACATTTGCCATATACTCAGTCCATTGTACATTTAGGATTGTGCGAAGACAGCGCTGATGAAAGCATTTGAGGAGTCGTAGGTGTTGGCGATAGGTGACCCATGTTTCAGACCCATAAAGGAGAATAGACAGTACGATAGCTCTGTACACACTGATTTTGGTGCTTTGCCTCAGGTGCTTGTTGCTCCAGACTCTTTTGTGAAGCCTTCCGAATGCACGATATACTAATCTGTGATCTATCTCTTTATCAATCTTGGCGTCTGAAGAGATGATGCTCCCCAGGTAGGTGAAATGCTGAACTGCTGACATTGAAAGCATACCATTCTCGAGATGATGCAAGCCTTCCAGGAAGGTCCCTACTCCCCTTAATCACAGATGTGCCTATGCTGACGTGGGGATGATGATGTTCTTCCTGTGGTGCGGGCTGGTAGAGAACTTCCGTTTTCTTCAGGCTGACTTCCAGCCCAAACAGCTCTGCAGCTGTTGCAAAGCAGGATGTGAGGCACTGCAGTGCTGCTTCTGTATGGGCGAAAAGCATTAATTAAAGCATTAAAAACCATTAAAACATTAAAAAACCATTAAGACGTATTATATAATTCATTAGACCGTAGATTATACATGCCAGTAATAATAAATCCAAGTCTAGGCAGATTCAATATTGTAAATATCCCGAGTCTTCTTTCCAATTGCCGCTATCCGTTAATCAAACGCCTGGTCCCAGAGCCAAGTCTTCACTTGTCTTCTAAAAGACAGGAGGGAGGTGGGGGACAGACAGACTGGGGGGACTGCCTAGAAGGCCCTGTCTCTTGTCCCCACCAACCGCGTTTGCGATAGTGGTGGGATCGAGAGCAGGGCCTCTCCTGAAGATCTTAAGCTTCGGGATGGTTTGTGGCAGGAGATACGTTTGGACAGGTAGTCTGGGATCCTAGGAGTTGAAATTTTGCAAGGTCTTTTGTGTTGGTGCCTCACCAAACTATGACTCCTGGGATCCCATCACATCGAGTCCTGGTGCCAAAATGCATTCGTTCCTCAGGGTAGATATACCCTAAGTCATTGTCAAAGATTTGTCTTTCCTTCCGAGCGCACCGGGAGAGTCAATGGATTTTGGCACCACTTCAACTGCCATGGCGCACAGCTACTAAAGAGTGCTGGTGCCTCCCCAAACTACAACTCCCAGGAGCTGGAGCGGTCTCTATTGATTTATTCACATTTGCATGTTTTTGAACTGCTAGGTTGGCAGAAGCTGAGGCTGACAGGAGAAGCTCATGGCGCTCCCCGGATTGAACCTGTGACCTTTTGAACAACAAGTTTAGCAGCTCAGCGGTTTAACCCACTGGGCCACCGGGGGGCTCCACCTTTGATAAGGCCTAAGGCTGGAAAAGAGATGGCACACAGGGGCTGGATGGACATCTGTCAGGAGGGCTTTGGTTGTGTCTGGTTGGCTCTTGGGATCTTTTCCAACTCTAGAACCCTATGGTTGTTGGTGTGCCGCCCTCCAAGGCGACCGTAGCCCTCTGACACAAATTGTCACCTTATGCAACCCACAACGGTGACCTCAATCCGAATCCCGCTCTTCTCTTTGCTTGCCGCAGACTTTTGCCAGCTGCCGTCCATCTGTGGCAACTGCAAGGCCATGTTCTCCCGCTTCTTCTACAATGCCTCCAGCCTGAAATGTGAGCAGTTCGTCTATGGAGGCTGCGGCGGGAACAAGAACAACTTCGAGACAGAAGATGAATGCTTCAAGACCTGCGCGTTCTTGGGTGAGTGACCGAAAGGGACCAATGGCCGTGGGAAGTGTGTCTGTGTGTGTGTGTGTGTGTGTGTGGCAGGAATCCCCAAAACGGGGTGCTGAGGAAGGGGGGCCCTGGCAGAAAGGATGCACTCTTGGGACCTCACTAGATAGGATGGCTGCAGAACAGAGGGACTGAGCTAGCTTTTCGCTAAAGGTTTTCATGGTTGTCGAAGGCTTTCATGGCCAGAATCACTGGGTCGCTGTGAGTTTTTTGGGCTGTATTGCCATGCTCAAGAAGCATTCCTTCCTTGCGTTTCTCCTGCATCTGTGGCAAATGGCACCTGCAGAGGTTTGTTCACAGGTCTGTTAGAAATGAGCGTGGCCACGGTGGTCCACACTCTGGTTACATCATGAATAGATTACTGCAATGCGCTCTACGTGGGGTTGCCACTGAAGACTGACCGGAAGCTCCAACTAGACTAAGGCTCGGCAGATAGGTTGCTCATGGGTGCAGAGTACAGGGAGCCCACAACTCCCCTGTTACGCCAGTTCCACTGGCTGCCGATTAGCTTCTGAGCACAATTCAAAGTGCTGGTTTTAACCTATAAAACCTTACACCATTCCGGCCCAGTTTACCTGTCCGAACGTATTTTCCCCTATAAACCATCAACGACTTTAAGATCTTCCGGAGAGGCCATACTCTCGGTCCCACCACCTTCGCAGTTGCGCTTGATGGGGACGAGAGACAGGGCCATCTCTGTGGTGGCCCCCAGCTATGGAACTCTCTCCCCAATGAGGTTAGGTCTGCCCCCTCCCGCCTGATCTTCAGGAAGAAACTGAAATCCTGGCTTTGGAATCAGGCATTCGCAGATTTATTTATTTATTTATTTACAGTATTTATATTCCACCCTTCTCCTTACCCCAGTGCAGGGGACTCAGGGTGGATTACAATGTACACATACATGGCAAACATTCAATGCCATAGACACACAACACATATAGATAGATAGTCAGAGACTATTTAACTTTTTTCTGGCCATCAGGGGATCTGTCGCTTCACCGTCCATCTGCAACACTGATGAAGTACTTTCCTCATTCCCTGCATGCTTTTTGCGGGAGATTTTTATGGCTTCGTAAATCAGTTAAGTTAGCCTCCCCACACATAAGTGGTACCTAAATTTCCTACTTGACAGATGCAATTGTCTTTCGGGCTGCAAAGGTCGACAACAAGCTACACAATTTTGGTCGGGAGCTCACTCCGACCTGGGCTGGCTTCGAACTCATGACCTTTCAGTCAGTAGTGATCTTAATGCAGCTGACTTCCAGCCAGCTGCATTTGGGATCTCTTCAAGCTCTATGAGCTTAGTATTTTTACAGTGTATTTATTAATTTCTGGTCTTATATTCCAATCTCTCTTTAAAGCCCTTTAAAAAAAAATGCCATCTTTCTCATGCCTTTCTCATCCCTTTTTCCAGGTTCAGCCTAGCAATCAAGACTTCAAGGGTGAAAGTCAGTGGGGTGGGCTTTTGCCCTCTTATGCATCACTCGTGACCCTGTTTCACCTCTGAAGATGCGGCTTCTTTCCTGGCCTAGTGGAGAGAACAAGGAGGCTTTCCCCACCATTGATTGCTGCAGGACGAAAGATGTGGCCAAAGCACAGTCAGCTGTGGTCAAGGCAGCAAGCCCCTCGACCCTTCTCTGTCCACTTTTGCTTGCTTTCCTGCGCTCCATGTCTCCCAGAGCTTCCCATCCTCCCATTCATACATCAGTGTGGATGCCACACATACCTGTGTGCCAAGAAGACCCATGTGTCCCAACACCTGAGCCTTGAAGCCCCATGGCCATAGTAGTTTTCCTATCCTATTTCCTTCTCCCAGAAGGATGACCCCTTTCTTGGAAGACTAGAGCTGCCCCTTTTGTTCCCCAGCTGGACTGTTCCATTCGCTGTGCCTGTAGGAGAAGCCTTGGGGTGGCCGGCCTCTCCCCATTTTGCACGGGCCCTTTGCGGAGACTGCCAGGCCCCTCCCTGGTCTTGCTTGCTGCTCCTCCATGGCTCTCTCTACCTGGTTGGCAGCTGGGATGGAAGCATTGATTCAAAGGAATAAACCCTCACTCAGATCTCCATCCCTGTGAAGTGGGAGAGTCATGGAGTAATGTAAAACACATATGTGGGGGCGCTTCCAGACAGTGCCAAAATGCAGGTTTTTAAAGGGAGGCAAGCAATCCCAGGACCTGACGGCAGGTCCACAAACAGACGTGTCAGCCTCAAGAAATACCCCCCCCCCCCCCGCTGTCCTCACATCTTCCTTTAAAGCGGATCAAGGTGGAGGGCGGGCGGGGGACATCCAGCGGAAGTAAAAAAAAAATCTCTCCAAGATGTGCTTGACCTCATACATGCACATGTGAACATCTCAATGTAGACACAAAGAGATTTTTTTTGTTTTCTTTCCTCACTCAACTCTAAATTCATGCCCTTTAAAATATTATAAAGACCAAAAGAAAGGAATGGTTTCAGAGTTCTAATTGCTTTCCAATTCTGCTTCCCTTGAGCCACCTGGGTGTCCGTGGGTCCTTGTTTTGACAGCCCGATCAATTGATCAGCTGTTTTGGGCTTTCAAAATGCACACATGTGTTGGAGCAGTCCACATAGGGGGAGGGGGAGGAAAGCATGCATTTTGCATGATTGCAGGGATATATAGTAATGTGAAGGTGCACATTTTTGTGGAAGGAATTGGGTTTAAAGCACACTGTTAACACAAGCTTTTCACGTGCGATTCCATTTACACTTTGGTTAAATATCATTTAGCCACCCTCTCCTTTTAGTCCAGTTACTTTCAGGTTTTTAGGCATGTGTGGAATGGCCCTGAGAAGCAGGCCCGGATTTACACCTTTTTGCGCCCTAAGCCACACTTTGGAATTATGCCCCCTCTACCGCCCCCACCCACACCACTCAGACCCACACTTGGCTGGCTTTCGCCACGGTGCCTCTGGAGCAGAAGAGAAAGGCGGGTAGGCACCATCCCGCCCCCCTCCAAGGTCCCCATTCCCACCGGCTGGACAGCTCCATTGTGCTCTGAAGGTCTCCTCGGGAGGCTTGGGGAGAGTGCAGCGGGTGCAAACCCGCTCCAAAGGCACGCATGAGAGAGAGAGAGAGCGAGAGAGAATGAGCGAGAGAGAATGAGCGATATATACTGCACTCCCGCAGACCGAGGGAGGATTCAGGGTGGGGTTTGTGCGACCTTTGTTCAGCTGCTCCCGAAGGCAGGAGAGCCAGACCCTGGCCTTGATCCTTCCCTCCCTCCCGCGGCTCCCTTTGGCCAAGCAGGCCGCCCCGGTTTGGTCCGAGAGCACAGGAGCGAGCCTGGGTTGGTGTGGTCTCGTGCTGGGGACCTGGGAGAGGTCCACCCAAGCAACGCCCTTTCTCTCCCCTCTCCCTCCCTCCCTCCCTCCCTCTCTTCCTTCTTTACTTTCTTTCTTTTCTCCTAGTTGCCTCCTACTCCTCCTTCTCCCCTCCGTCTCACCGCCCTCTCCCAGACTCTGCCGCTTGGCTCTGGCTGCAGGAATTTACAGTCTGCTGCCAGGGGAGCTGGGCGGGTCGCCATGGAGACGGCTTCCCCGGGAGCCGGGAGGTCAGGCCAGCCAGAGACCCACGGGCAAATCAATGGATCAATGCGAGGGCCCCGCCGCAGCCCAGAGAACGAGAGACAGAGGGGACGGAGCAGAGACTTTGCAAGGAGAAGGAGCGAGGAGGGGCATGAGAAAGGGGGAAAGAGGGGTGCGGACCAGTTTTTTATTTTTATTTTTGGTCTGTGATCTGCACCGCCCCCCCGGCTTGTGCCCCTAGGCCATGGCTGGCCTTATGGGTAATCCGGGCATGCTGAGAAGCAGAGCTTCCTCTGTGTTAAGAGGGCTTTGATGGCATATTCCTGTGGGGCAGAACGGGGATGGACTGGATGGCCCTAAGGGTCTCTTCCAACTCTAGGATTCCGTGATTCTAACTAAGGAAGATGACTGTCCAGTGAGGCTGAACTGGTTTCGGCCCCACTGGATGTCTGGAGGACCACCGTGCTTCTCTGGGATGGAAATGGACTGCATGGCTGGCCTCAGGGCTACTCTGGAGAACTGCTACCATATATACTCGAGTATAAGCCGACTCGAATATAAGCCGAAGCATCTAATTTTAACATAAATAACTGGGGAAATGTATTGACTCGAGTATAGGCCAAAGGTGAGAAATGCAGCTGCTACTGGTAAGTTTCAAAATAGAAATAGATACCAATACGATTACATCAATTGAGGCATCAGTAGAGTAAATATTCAAAAATATTTACATAAGATAAAGCTGCCAGGCTCTGACTAAACCAGTATTCTAACCTTCTTCAATGTGAATGTGCTTACATATCCTTCCAATAATAATGAAGGGAGTAAAATAATAAGTGTAATAATAGTTGTAAATGTTGTTGTTATTGTTTGTGAGTCGCCCTGAGCCGAATGGGAGTGGCGACGAATAAATTTGAATAATAAAAAAATAAAAAAATAAAAGAGTAAAATAATGGAAATGTAATGATAGTAATAATAGAGTAAAAAGAGTAAAATAATAAATGTAATAATAACCATATTAAAGAGTAAAATAATAAATGTAATAATAATAATAAAGTAAAATAATAAATGCAATAAAAGTAATACTAATAACAGAGTAAAATAGTAAATAACCTTGGCTCGAGTATAAGCCGAGGGGAGATTTTCTAGCCTTAAAAAGGGGCTGAAAAACTAGGCTTATACTCGAGTATATACAGTATTTAGACTGGCAGAGTTGGAAGGGACCCCAAAGGCCATCCAGTCCAACCTCCTTCTGCTATACAGAAAAAGCACAATCAAAGCACTTCCGACAGATGGTTATCCAGCTTAAAAGCCTACGAAGGCCTCCACCGCACTCTGAGGCAGTGAGTCCTTGTCTGGTTGTCCTCTGAGTGAAGCAATGCATCTCCTTTGCAAGGCCTGTGTGAAACATTCCTCCACCTTGCCAACAAAAAATACAAAACACACCAAAGAAGTTTCTACGGATGGCTTATATGGTGCCTTCGACGTGTGTAGCCCAGCCGGACTGCTAAGGCCAGCTGGGAAGAAAGAAGGCAGGGTGTTCCAGTGATGGTGGAAGTCAGCCGAGATGTGAGGGAGACACTGGCATGCAGGGGAGGATCCAGGAGTAACTCCTCTCTTCTTCATCCTGGCAGCTCTCCCTGTTGCTTAGGGCCCTGGAAAAGAGAAGAGATATGAGATAGTGGAGGCACACTGGCCTCATGGCAGGTGGCAATGCTAGCTATATCCATCTGGCTTTGGCTCTGTTTTGTTAATTTCCAAAATAGCTGAGAGGGTTCTTCTTCTTCTTCTTCTTCTTCTTCATATCCCGCCCTTCTCACCCCAATGGGGGACTCAGGGTGGCTTACAGACCATGGCATACAATGCTGCATTACACATCTTCTATGTATATATTGCCACTGTGGGATTATTTGCACAACGCCTCTGATTGGCCAACCACCCAACATTCCAATACTCCAAGGAGGCAAAGAGAGGATTGGCTGCCACTGAGGGAGAATTTGCATACGGACTCCTGATTGGCCAGCCACCTCCAACATTCCGACACTCTAAAGTGGCAGAGGGGGGTAAGGAAAAGGCCTGAGGCAGTCAGGCATGGTGGGAGCTTAAGTCCAAAACACTTTGCGGCCCCCAACAATGAGAGAACAAGACTTGGCACACAGAACACCCAAGACCCACTCTACATCCTGCTGCAGTTTGAGGGAGAATGGACCATGGATGACGGGACTTGCAGTACTTTAATTCACTTCCTTAGAGCACTGTGGCCCACAACAATGACGCATCAGAACCAAACTTGGCACACAAAGGCCCAATGGCCCACTTTACAACCTGGAGCAGTTTAGGGCAGGTTGGACCACAAATGATGGGATTTCCAGTATTTTCACCCGATTCACTTCCCACAGAACACTGTAGCCCCTACAAATCACAGACCAGACCCAAACATGCCACACAGAGTACTCATGACCCACTCTACATCCTGCTGCAGTTTGGAGGGGGGTGGACCACAGATGATGGGACTTGCAGTACCTCCACAGAATATGGGATCTGTAGTACTTTCAAACCCTTCATTTTCCACAGACCAAGGACCGATAAAGACTAAACTTGGCACACAGTGCCCCCATGACCCACTCTTCATCCTACTGCAGTTTAGAGGAGGGCGGACCACGGAGGATGGGACTGCTGCAGCCCCCAACAAAGACCGATAAAGACCATACTTGGCACACAGAACCCCCTTGACCCACTCTCCATTCTACTGCAGTATGGAGGAGGGTGGACCATGGATGATGGGACTTGCAGTACCAAAGACCAACCTTGGCACACGATGCCTTTCTCAAATAACCCGGACAGCGCCGGGTCCCCAAGCAAGTATAATAATAAACATGACATATTATTATTAAACAATTAGCATATCGGTTTAAACATACAGTAATAAAAATAACCTATCAATAGAACAATTCAAACATAAATAAAATTAAAAGAGCTTAAAAGTAAACATTCAATCCCAACCAAAGTGTGCTGATGGAATAAGCGGCCAGAAGCAGCAGGCAACAGGTGAGTCGGGGGAACTGAGGCCGAAAATGAGCACTCGCACAGGTGTTCCAATGCCTGGACGATGGGTGATGTGGCCATTCAAGTAGCTGCGTGGCAAGGCTGTGGGGGCCAAGGGACAGCAGGCCAAGGCTGGGTGGCAAATACTCAAGCCCAGGTGTTCTGGCAGCTGGGCGATGGGTGGCATGGCTGTTAAAGTAGCCACACAGTGAGGCTCAGGGGCCATATTCTCAGTGTTCCATTTGAAGGCTGCTGGGTCAGCTGGCTGGAATGAGGGTGTGGCTGCAGGTCTCCTCTGGTGGAGTTCTGGTAAGCCCAGGGCTGAGCAGGCAGCAAGGCTGGGTGGCAAATACTCACTGCCCTAGGGTCTCTCCTGCAGCAGGGCCCAAAAAAGATGAGGGGAGCTGAGGGTGAGGGTTGCTGAGGGGAGTCACGTGTTCTTGGACCAGTGAAAGCTGAAACAGAGGTTATGTCTACACTGACCTGGGTAGTCTGGCTTCCCTGATGCATCCCTGGAGCATCCCTGGTGCTCCTTGTCCACCCACACAGCTGGCCTGGCCAAAGGCACCTTGGGGCACCTGTGGTGCCAATCTCAAGCAGGAAAGGGTCGTGGCGAATAATGGATCTTCTGTCATGGCTCACAATATAGAAAACTGGCATGATGGTTCTTTCAAGAGCAATCAATCAATCAATCAATCAATCAATTGCCTTTATTTCAGTTAACAAACCTTAGACAGATACAGAAAAATATAATACAGATAAAAGTCACATATAAAACACAATACAGGTTATCAAATGTACACATATTAAAATCGCTAGCCTTAAAATTTATATCTCTTAGAAGCTAATAATACGTATCTAGGGCTGTGTAGTTTTCTACTATTTAGTGCATCTCAATCACTCCTAGACTTGACCCAACCAAAGCCACGCTTACCGGGAGCAGATCTGAATGCAAGGTTTGTTAAATTGAAAGGCTGGATTCCTTTAGGAAAAAGAGAGAGAAATAAGAAAACATGAAATGTGGCGGCTCATTTTCAACAAGGGAAACCACTCGGCCCCATTACGGCTTGCCTGGAAATGCATTGAAATGGCACCACCAAATACGTGACCCACATGTCCGCACTTGATATCTGTGGCATGAGGAGCCCCTGATGGCACAATAGGTTAAACCCTTGTGCTGGTAGGACTGAAGACTGACACGCCGGAGGTTCGGATCTATAAAGTGCGGATGAGCTCCCCTTGTGTCAGCTCCAGCTCCCCTTGCAGGGACATGAGAGAAGCCTCCCAAAAGGATGGTAAAACATCAAAAACATCAGGGGAACATCCCCTGGGCAATGTCCTTGCAGACAGCCAATTCTCTCACACCAGAAGCAACTTGCAGTTTCTCAATTTGCTCCTGATACGGAAAATAAATAAAAATAAATCTGTGGCATAATTTATTTATTTATTCAAATTTCTATCTGCCGCCACTCCCAGTGGCTCGGGGCAGCTTATATGAATTAGTAAAAAACACAGCTAAAATCACGAATTAAACATTTCATTTACATCACATCAAAACCAGGAACACAATAGAGGTGTTTAGCAAGGGGGCATGGCCATTCATGTTCAAGGCCTGGAAACAACAAGGTTTTGGCCGGAATTCATGAACATAAGAAGAGCCATGCTGAATCGGGCCTAGCCAGCATTCTGTATCACAAGTGGCCCAAGGTACACGGGGATCTTAGGGAGGCTTTCCAGGGAAATCCTGAATGGGAGAAGGGTCTTACACTTGGTATCCAGAATCTGTCTAATCCTGCCGTTGTTCAGGCAGTCACAACCTCCTCTGGAAGTGAGCAATTCCACAGAACACAGAACTGGGGTATAATCGAAAAAGCCCTTTGTTGGGTTGCGGTCAGATGGAACGTCTTGGGACTTGGAATAACCAGGAGGTTGTGTTCTTCAGAACGGAGGGATCTGGTGGGACGATATGGGATAAGGCAGTCCCTTAGATACACTGGTCCCAGACCATTCAAGGCCTTAAAAGTCAACACTAACACCTTGAAGGTAATCCGGCATTCTACAGGAAGCCAGTGCAGTTCACGCAGAATCGGCGTGATGTGATGGCTCGTCGGGACTCCAGCGAGGAGTCGAGCTGCTGCGTTCTGCACTAACTTAAGTCTCCGGATTACCAACAAAGGAAGGCCAATGTAGAGAGCATTACAGTAGCTTGGACCACTGTGGCCAGATCGCGTCGGGACAAGTAGGGGGCCAGCTTCCTCGCCTGGCGAAGATGGAAAAATGCCACTTTGCTGACGGTGGAGATTTGAGACTCCATCGACAGCAAAGGGTCTAAAGCAGGGGTGCTCACACTTTTTCAGCATGGGAGCTACTGATGAAAAAACCAAGTCCCAAAGATCACCTGCCCAGAAATGTAAAACGTATAACTATTTTCTTATTTATTTATTTATATTTATTATTCATTTTTATGTACCGCTCTTTACAGCAGGCTCGGGGCAGTTTACATAAAATGAAGTTATAAAACATCAACATTTCAATTTAATAACAACAGTATAAAACAGAGCATAGAAATACATCCAACCACCCCATTTCTCCCACACTGCCATATTACCACACATATTATCAGCCAGAAAGTAAGAAGAGAGGCTTTTGAACTGATCCAAGCGATGGTCATATCGAGATTAGACTACTGTAACGCCCTCTACGTTGGCCTTCCCTTGGCGACAGTTCGGAAACTCAAGCTAGTGCAGAACGCCGCCGCTCGCTTGCTGACGGGGACGCCGGTAAGGGAGCACATCACGCCCATCCTTCGGCAACTGCACTGGCTGCCTATTGAGTACCGAATCGCCTTCAAGGTGTTGGTGCTAACCTTTAAGGCTCTACACGGCCTAGGGCCTGCGTACCTGAGGGACCGCCTTGCCCCATATATACCCCCGAGATCACTACGCTCAGAGGAGTTGAATTTACTCCTGATTCCATCAGTCCGCGCCTGTCATCTGTCTACCACCAGGCAAAGGGCCTTTTCCGTGGCGGCTCCGGTACTCTGGAACTCTCTCCCGGACGATGTTCGAGCCGCCACGGAGCTCATTCCGTTTCACAGGGCCTGCAAAACCGCCCTGTTTAGACAAATAAGCCGAATGTACTCATCTTCCAACCAGCACCCTGGCTCAGGGAATGCCAAGGCATGACACAACTTTTAAGCCCGGGACCTATGTTGTATTTTTATGTTGTATTTTATTGTATGGCGACATGGATGTTACATGCCAGCCAAGTTTTTATGATGTTATCCGCCCTGAGCCTGCAGGGAGGAGCGAAATACAAGAAGGAACAAATAAATAAATAAATAAATAAATAAATAAATAAATAATACTCAGTAAGGTAAACAAAGGGGCATGCAAAAATACATCCAACCACCCCATTTCTCCCACATTTCCATATTCCCCAACATATATTTCTCAAGGAACAAAGCAAGCAGAGAGGCTTTGGAGCTAAAAGGCCATTTTTAAACATTAAAAATAAACAAAGAGACATGCCACAGAACAATCAAGCACCCACCCCCAAGTAAAAAGACCGACCTTTGAAATGCGGTAAGGAAATTACCCCAAAGCATCCTTCTTCTTCTCCTCTGTCGTTGCTCCTATTTCCACGCCGCCAGCATGCGTGCCGCCTCCAAGAGCTCATGAGAAGTCCGAGAGGCAGAATGGGTGCTTCTGCGCATGTGCGAGGGGCAAGCCATCCATCGCGTCATCCAGGCCCGCCCCCTTTGGTCTCCTACGACTCTGAGTGGCTGGAGAAGGACGGAGGGGGGAGGAGGAATCCCAAAGAGGGGGCCCATTCTGCCTCTTGGACTCTGCAGCTTTTAGAGGTGGCGCGCGAGCAGGGAGCGGGGAGGAGCAACGACGGAGGACTTCTTTGCAGCGTGCAGGGACGCATGAAGAGGACCAACAGCAAAAAACCTGGTCAGGGGCCTGAAGATCACCAGAATGAGGCCCGAATATCACCCTGGTGATCGAGATCACCATTCTGAGCACCCCTGGTCTAAAGTAACCCCAAGGCTCTTTACGACTGATGACGGATGTAGTGTCATGCCGCCTAGGGTTGGAAGCTGAACATCCCCACTGCCTGGGCGACCAAGCCACAGGATCTCCGTCTTAGCCAGATTCACCTTCAACCTACTGGCTCGCAGCCATCTAGTAACAGCCTCAAGGCAACGATGGAAATTATCGGGTCAGGTCGGCCCTCCATCTTCAGAATGAGTTGGGTGTCATCAGCGTACTGGTGGCACCCAAGCCCGAAGCTACGTACCAGCTGAGCAAGTGGTCACATGTAGATGTTAAATAACAGAGGGGAGAGAATTGCCCCCTGAGGCACCCCGCACAAAAGCGAGGAGCTATTGGAGACAACCTCGCCCCTCCTCACTCGCTGTACTCAGTTCCGAAGGAAGGAGGACACCTAATTAAGGGCGGTCCCCCTAACCCTGGCCCCGGCAAGTCAATAGATCATAATCGACCATGACATTTTTCCCTTGCTATTTCATAACTGTAATTTTGCGACTGTTATGAATCGTCATGTAAATAATCTGATCTGCAGGATGGATTTTCATTCACTGGACCAAATTTGGCACAAATACCCGATATGCCCAAATTTGAATACTGATGAGGTGGGTGTGTGTGTGTGTGTGTGCGTTGATTTTGACTCCGGGAGGAGTTTTTGCAGGACAGAAGCCTTCTTTCTCTGGAAAAGCAAATGGAGACATGTCAGAGGGACAGAATTGGAGCCAGCTGGAGGTTCTGGTGGAGGGATCTCACAGTTTCTTTCCACTAGAACAGAACCAGCCTGAACCAATCCTTGCAGAGAAAACCCACCAAAAGGTTCACTTTAGGATGGGCAGAAATCCGAAACCACCCCAAGACACAAAGAAGAAGGAACGAATTCACCAATATTCTTTCCATCCCTACCAAAGCGGTGAACCCTATGGGGGCTAGTGTTCAGCACCTTGGAGTACTCCTTTCATATCTCAAATCTTGATGGGAAGATTGGGCTGGATTTGGCTCTCATCCTCCTGTTCTTTGTACTGCAATACAAAATAGCCTTGATCGTGAAGAATAATTTCAGAACTATAAAATAACTTGGGTTGTTGTGACTTTTCTGGGCTGCCTGGTCATGTTCCAGACGCATTCTCTCCTGACGTTTCGCCTGCATCTATGGCAGACATCCTCAGAGGTTGTGAGGTCTGTTGGAAACTAGGAAAATGGTGTGCATGTATCTGTGGAATGTCCAGGGTGGGAGAAAGAACTCTGTTTGAGGTAGGTGTGGATGTTGCAATTCAAAGTGCTGGCTTTAGCCTTTAAAGCCCTAAGGTCCAACTTACCTGTCCGAACGCATCTCTCCCTATGAACCAACGAGATGTTTAAGATCATCTGGAGAGGCCCTGCTCTCGGTCCCGCCTTCTTCGCAGGCGCAACTGGCGGGGACAAGAGACAGGGCCTTTTCAGTGGTGGCTCCTCGGCTTTGGAACGCCCTCCCTAAAGACATCAGATCGACCCCCTCCCTCCTGACATTTTGCAAGAAAGTCAAGACCTGGCTATTTGAGCAGGCATTTGCTGATGAAATATAAGGCTTAATGAGATATATGGAATGACGACGATGCGATGGAAACTCATTTCAACATGACGCTGAGGCTGCAATTGTATGTTTTTAATTGTTAATTTGTTATTATAAGGTTTTTTTTGGGGGGGGTGCCTTGTTGCTGTGTTGTATTGAGGGCAGAGACTGCCTGTGTAAACCGTCCCGAGTCGCCTTCGGGCTGAGAGGGGTGGCATAGAAACGTGACAAATAAATAAACAAATAAATTGTCCACCTTTAGTTTAAGTAGCCAATTGGGTGACTTTGGACAAGTCATACTCTCATCAATCTCATCAATCTCAGAGGAAGGCAAGGGCAAACCTCATTGGCTAAGAAAGCCCAATGGTAGGGTGACCTTAGGGTGTCCATAAATGTGAGTCTTGGAGGCGCACAAAATTAAAACTGGGTTGCTGTGAGTTTTTCAGGTTTTGCGGCCATGTTCCAGGAGCATTCTCTCCTGATGCTTTGCCTGCATCTGTGGCAAGCATCCTCAGAGGTTTGTTGCAAATGAGACAAGTGGAGTGTATATATATACTGTATATCTGTGGCATAATGTCAAAGGTGGGAGAAAGAACTCTTCTCTGTGTGAAGCAAGTGTGAATGTTGCAATTGGCCACCTTAATTAGCATTTAATTTAAGTAGCCAATTGTAACATTCACGCCTACCTCAAACAGACATTATTCCACAGATATATAAACCCCACTTGCAGAGTTTCCAACAGACCTCACAACCTCTGAGGATGCCTGCCGGAGATGCAGGTGAAACGTCAGGAGAGAATGCTTCTGGAACATGGCCATACAGCTGGGAAAACTCACAGCAACCCAGTGATTCCGGTCATGAAAGCCTTTGACAAGACAATAAAATGACCTGTCGGTTCTACAGCTTTCAAGCCTTGCCATTTATTTATTTATTTATTTATTTATTTATTTATTTATTTATTTATTGAGGCTTCTCAACCGCCGACTCCCGGGGGCTCGCGGCGGCTCACAAGAGCCAATGGCACAGCGCCAAAGGTTAAAACATAACACTTAAAAGCACAATTAAAACACAGCAACAGTTAAAACAGTTAAAATATTAAGCAGTGGCAAAAATAGCAGCGGAGTAGATATACACACGGGCCTACTCACCGAAGGCCTGCCTAAACAAATAAGTTTTGCAGGCCCGTCTGAATGGGAGTAGATCCATCAGGGCCCTGGCTTCAGCCGGGAGGGCGTTCCATAGCGTTGGAGCTATCACCGAGAACGCCCTCCGGCGGGTGGATGTTAAATGGGCCAACCTTACCGATGGTATTACTAAAAGGTTGGCCTCCTCGGACCGTAGTGATCTCGCTGGGCAATATGGGGAGAGACGGTCCCTCAGGTACGCTGGCCCCAGGCCGTGGATGGCCTTGAAGGTAAGAACCAGCACTTTGAAGGCGACCCGGTGCTCGATAGGCAGCCAGTGCAGATCCTGCAAGATTGGAGTTATGCGGCAACCTGCTGGAGCCCCAGACAGGAGCCGGGCGGCAGTGTTCTGCACCAGCTTGAGCTTCCGGATCGACGACATAGGCAGGCCAACGTAAAGCGCGTTACAGTAATCTAGCCTCGAGATGACCGTGGCTTGGATCACCGTGGCTAGGTCGCTCCGGGAGAGATAGGGGGCCAGCCTCCTTGCCTGGCGGAGGTGGAAAAAAGCAGCCTTGCTAGCCATGGAGACCTGGGCCTCCATGGTCAGCTGGGAGTCCAGATGGTGGTGGAAGTCCAGCATTCCCTTCAACAAATGCCTCAATCAAAAGGTTTTTTCCTTCTCCAGAGAGAAGGAGAGTTGCTCAAACATCCAGTGGGAGGGAAGTCCACAAGATCTAAAGAATAAAACCTGGACTGGACTCAATGTTGCCTCTTGGCAGGGAAGCCCCCTCCCACAATTCAAGCACCTCCTGGATTCAATTGCAGGATATGCTCTTTTTCTTGCTTTGTATCTCAATCTTTTGATTGTGTGTGCAAGGGTGACACACCTCATGCCAAGAAATAACACATACACAAGTGGTTGGATGAAAATGGCCACAACTCAATTTATTGAAAACAGGAACAAAGGGTTGGCGGCCACGCATGGGTCCTGGATCAGGGTCGGACAGCCCCCACGAATGTCCAAAGGCATTTGCAAACCTGGGGTGCGAGCGGCCCAATGCCTGTCCATGGAAACTCGGCACCCCAGGGGGCCTGGGCGTTATCCCCCCTTACAACCAAGGGGGCGATAAGCCAGCCTGATCCAGGGGCCATGCCACACGCCAAACACGGAGCTGTGACAATGAGCATAATAACGCATAACCATAAACAGTGCAACAAAGAAGTAAGTAAAAGACAAAAAGGAAACCACAAGCAATGCAAAAGTAGGGAGGGTGAGAGGAAAAACCGGACTGGCCCCAGCGTGTGGCCTGAGCAGTCCCAGGCAGCCTTAAGTAAGGCTTTGATTGCGGGAAACCTTCCCCCACCCCAGGGGCTTCTGGGAAGAAGAAGCCCCTTCTCCATCACCAAGATGGCGTGAGGGCAACCCTGCCCCACAACCAGCTCGGCCGGTAAGTCGGCCAAGCTCCTTCTCCCGAAGGAAAACGCTTGTATGCATCTACTGCCAGAGCATCAAAATCATCCCCAGAACAAATTGCCCAGAGAAGCAAAGGAGAAGTGGAGCAAATCTCCTGATAGGACCCCATGCCCATTCCTCCAGCCAAGTCCAGCTGGTCAGGAGAAAGGCTCCCTCCTTGGACTTGGTCTGTGTTATTATTTATTTATTTATTATTTATTATTTATTTCCTTCATTTCTGCCCCACCCTTATCCCACGAGGTGACTCAGGGCGGCTTCACATATGCACTAATTGAAGTCGAGCCCCTGTTTCATTGACCTGCAGCAGGGAGTTCCAAAGTTCCTGCATATGTGGTCTGGCATCTCTAGCACAAAAGGCTGGGATTTGGCATCAAAAGACCTTCAGCCATTTCTACCTCTTTGCTTTCTTGCCTCACTTGACCTGAAGCCATGGACTCTTTGTGTACGGAGTTGCATGCGGACAGGCCAATGGGCAAGTCCTGAGTGATTTGAGAGACATAGTTTTCTAAGGACTTCCGTGTGTTTGGACTCTCCTCTGGCTATTAGCAAAAAGGACTTTTCTCTTATAGTTTTTTCCCAAGGACACAGATGGACTTTCTTTCTACTCCCTGAATATGAAATAATTGTTTCCCTGGACTCTCTCCCTATGAAATTGTATGAAATACCAAAGCTGTATGAAAGTCAAGCATGATGATTTTCCTATATTTCCCTAGACTTCTGTGTAAGTTCTCCCTTTGCATGCCCTAACCCCCATGAAATGCCTAGAAACTGTATAAGAGTATTATTATTTCCTTTTCCTTCTATCCTTGTATTTTAAATTGTAACTTCTAAATGTTTTGTCTTGATGAAATGTACTTTGTAACAAAGATGAGTCATCCTGCCTGCAAGGAGCCCCAAACATTTAGGAAGAATCCGGCAAAAGCCTTTGCAAGATTGAAGAGTGCTAATAGGCATCAATGGTTATTTCAAAAGACAGGAAAAGCCACCTGGCCACATCCTTTGTATAACATGGAGGGTCGTTTCACAAGACTCAAACCCAGGACATAGCCAAATTGCTACACATATTTACTTAAGAAAGATCCTACAAATAGAACACGCCACTTAGGAAATGACAGACGGCCAGACCCATGACCCAAAACCATGAAAACCATGTATTCCAAGGACCCAAACAATAGGTGGTAAGATTGCAGGACTGCAAGGGGTCTTCCCTTGCTAATCAGACATGCTATAATCTCAAAACTTCATTAACACATCTATTAATTGATCAGGGATTCCTCTGTGACCCAGGAAGAGCCCTGTCTGTTTAGCCTCACATGGAAAATCCCACAATCTCTCACACATTTACTAAACAAAGAAAAACCATCAGAAGTGCATGCTACTGCCAGGAAATGTCATTAATTTTTCATCACCACACAAAGATAGCCAAACATCACCAGATTTAGGATTTCCTCCTTATCAATGAAACTTCATTAACACATCTTAATCTTCAAAACCCTGACTCATTATTCCATCCATTCCCCCCCCCCTTTCCTCCCAATTGGCTTAGACCCACAGCCAATTGAGGCAAGCGGGCAGTTTGAAAACTGTTCTGTTTTGGAAAAAGTATAAAAACGTATGTATTACATGTATGCTTTGTACTAGCATTGCCGAAGGATCGCGGTTAGTACCTCATTTCCAGCTGGATGAATAAAAAACTCAGTGGCTTTTCTTCAACCTGGTGAGATTTTTTATTGGGAAATTCAAGGGAAAGGGGATTGGCTGGCTTCCTTTCTCACCAGGCCATTTTAGACCCTCTTTTGATGGATCTAACTGGTTTGCCTTCAGGGCAAGATCCGCAAAATTTCTGTTCATTACCAATATGATGCTATCCACATATACATACAATTAAACCAATTGGCTCAATTAAAAACATTATAAAATCATCAATAAGATTCCTTAACATTCAAATTAACATGCCGCTAAAGCAGAGTCCAGCCAAATAAATCCAATATCGTCACATCATAATATTCAAGTCCACTAATCAATACCTTTAGTCGAACACCTGGGCCCACAGCCAGGTCTCTAGTTGTCTCCTAAAGGACAGGAGGGAGGTGGCCAACCCGATGTCCTTAGGGAGCGAGTTCCACAGACGTGTTCCACAGACGTGTTCCCTTACTCACCCCCTTTCTGGCCATTGAGAGCAGAAGGAAGCCCAGCCCAGAGGAAGAGGAGACCTAGGAGGACCAGCCTGGACCACATGGTGCCCTTTTGGGAAGCAGGCATCGCCCTTCATCTTATAAACCCAACGGAGAAGGTGTGTCTGGATGGCAGTTGGACCACAGAGAGACAAGTATTGTTTCCCAATGGAAGACGTTTCCTCTCAGCACAAGACCCAATGCTCGTTTCAGTTGAGCCCCACGCAGGGCCGTAGCCAGGATTTTGATTCGGGGGGCTGAGTTTGGTTTGGAGGGGGGCTGAGACTGGGTGGAAGAGGGTCTACCCTAGCAAACCATTTGTATTGTTATCCCAATAACCCCATTAATGTGGGATATAATGAGCATGGTGATCAGATCATGATATGAATAAACATAACAGTTTAAATAATGTACCAGTAAGGCCTTCTCGCGGACCACCCTGAGAATTTCGGGGGGGGGGCTGAAGCCCCCTTAGCCCCCTCCCTGGCTACATGCCTGAGCCCCAGGAAACCTACCGCAACCACCTTGCACAAGTCTCCCTGCAGATTCCAGGAGTGTGAACACTTTAGAGCAAGAGCTGCTTGGCAGGGATTTTGTAATGACTGGGATAGAATTTCTAGGAAATATGCAAGAGAGAGAAATAACGAAGTCACGCCTGCAAGAACCACAAAGAAGGCCTGGAAGCGTGGGGCTTGAATATCAGCCAGCCTGGAAGCAGTCGTTCTCCAAAGAGATGTAATAGGATAGCTTTATTGTCAAATGCTTTTCCCAGCACACATCACAAAACAGCACACCCATCCCTTCACACCCCAACCACCACCACACAGCCCCCAATGCCACATCAATGGGAAACCATGGAGTTCAATATAGTTAGAGCTCTAGGATAAAAGCTCTTTCTCAGTCTGTTTGTCCTTCTCTTTATCACCCTGTACTGTCTGCCAGATGGAAATAATTTTTTTAAAAAAATATGCAGAATGAGATGGAGCTCAAAGAAGGCTGAGCTTTCGTAAGCCTGCGGGACCTATGAAGTTCTTCCAAAGAGGGGAGAGAGGGGGCAACCTGTGATTCTCTGTGCACAAGTGGTGACCTTTTGGAGTGCCTTCCTAGAATCATAGAATTGGAAGAGACCTTGTGAGCCATCCAGTCCAACCTCATTCTGACAAGAAGCAGGAAAAATGCATTCAAAGCACCCCCGACAGATGGTCATCCAGCCTCTGCTTCAAAGCCTCCAAAGAAGGAGCCTCCACCACACTCCGGGGAAGAGAGTTCCACTGCTGAACAGCTCTCACAGTCAAGTGGAATCTCCTTCGCTGTAATTTGAAGCCATTGTTCCGTGTCCTAGTCTCCAGGGCAGCACAAGCTTGCTCCTCCTCCCTTGCTCCCTCCTCCTATGAGTGTCATGTCTCCTCTCAGCCTTCTCTTCTGAAGGCTAAACATGCCCAGCTCTTTAAGCCGCTCCTCACAGGGCTTGTTCCCCAGACCCTTGACCAACTCAGTCACCCTCCTCTGGACACATTCCAGCTTAGTGTCAACATCTTCCTGCTCGCTTGCTAGCGGGAACGCCGGCAAGGGAGCACATTACGCCCACTCTCCGGCAACTGCACTGGCTTCCTATGGAGCACCGAATTGTTTTCAAGGTGTTGGTGCTAACCTTTAAGGCCCTGCACGGCCTAGGGCCTGCGTACCTGAGGGACCGCCTTGCCCCATACATCCCCCCGAGATCACTGCGTTCAGACCCCTTTCGGAGGGCGGTTAAGACCATACTGTTCAGATTAGCCTTTGACTAGACCTACCGGACAGTGACTGTCTCTGCAGCTGCCTAATATACTGGTGTCTCGGGTCTCAGGAAATGTCTGCGTTCCTTTAATACCTCGCGATGTGACCCGTATTGTTTTAATGTTTTACTGTTTTACTGTATGGCTGCATAGCCACCACATGCCGCCGGTTTTATATGTTGTGACCCGCCCCGAGCCTGCAGGGAGGAGCGGAATACAAAACCAAATAATAAAAAAATAAATAAATAAATTGTGGTACCCAGAATTGGACACAGTATGTCTTCCTGTGCAGTTTCCAAACCAAGCGCAGATGCAGTAGGTCAGGATACTCTCTATAACACAGCAGGAGAAAGTCACCAGCAGTTTTCATTCAGTTGTATGTTACTTAAGAGTCTCAGACAGCCCAGTCTCTGCTGAGCCCTCTTCACCAACACTGCTGCATGAACGCTGCCCCAGGTCAGATCCTCCTTCACAGTGACACCCAAGAACTTAAAACTGTCCACCTTCTCCACTTGATCTCCATTTATGACCAAGGGCTGGATTTCTGGTCTGTCCTTTCTGTAGTCCGCTATGAGCCATTGGTCTTGCTGATGCTCAGAACCAGATGATTGTCCCTGCAGCACAAGGGCAGCCGATCCACCTCATCCCAATAGGCAGGCTCATCCCCTTCAGAGGTAAGAAGACCCACCACGCTCGTATCATCTGTGAATTTGGTAATGATATTGCTGTAGTGGACGGAGTTGCAATTATATGAGTACAAAGTGTAAAGCAGAAGACACAACATGCAGCACCATGGTGTCCCAGTGTTGAGAGTGAGAGCTGATGAGGTATGGTGACCTAATCCAGTGTTTCCCAACCAGTGTGCCGTGAGCGATCCTCAGGTGTGCCATGGGAAATTGGAACCTCCAATACCCTTTTCCCCCTCCTTCCGAACACTTTTCTTCTCCACTCGGGCTCCCTTCTTCCCAGCCTCGCTCTGCTCGCTTTGCCTCGCTTTGCTCTGGAGTGAGCGCACGGGTCACGTCTTCCTCCCTCCCCCCCCCTGAACACGCTCACGCTACCCCTCGGATCAAAAGGAAGAAAGGGGGAGGAAGAGGTCTCTGTCGAAAGCTGGCATGGGCAAACTTGGACCTTCTCGGTGTTTTGGACTCCAACTCCCACCATTCCTAGCAGCCTCAGGCCCTTTTCCTCCCCCCCAGCCACTTAAGCAGGAAAGGGCCTCAGGCTGTTAGGAATGGTGGGAGTTGAAGTCCAAAGCACCCAGAGGGCCAAAGTTTTCCCATGCCTGTTTTAGGGACCTTAAAGTGGTGAGCCTCCTTCCAACATTGTGATTCTGGATAGAAAACAAACAACAACATAATATAACATTGTTTGGGTCTACAGTGCTCTCTGGGTGTAGGTGAACTACAACTTCCAAACTCAAGGTCAATTCCCAAGCAAACCCTTTCAGTGCTTTTTGTTGGTAATGAGAGTTCAATATGCCAAGTTTGGTTCAATTCCATTGTTGAAAGGGTTCAGGATGCTCTTTGATTGTGTGTTAACTATAAATCCCAGAAACTGTAACTCCCAAATGTCAAGGTCTATTTCCCCCCAAACTCCATGTGTGTTCACATTTAGGCATATTGAGTATTCATGCCAAGTTTGGTCCTGATCCAACATTGTTTCAGTCCACAGTGCTCTCTGAATATAGGTGAACTACAACTCCAAAACCCAAGATCAAAGCCCACCAAACTCTTATAGTATTTTCTCTTGGTTATGGGAGTTCTGTGTGGGAAGTTTGTGTCTTTCTGCCATTCCTGCCGAGATATCTATGTTGTGTTCATTGAAACAGGTCCAGGTTTCGCACTGAGTGTATAAATACATTTAAAACATATTAACTATATGTATTACTGTGTTAGAGTGTCATTTTTGGTTGGTGGTGTGCCCCAGGATTTTGTAAATGTAAAAAATGTGCCGCGGCTCAAAAAAGGTTGAAAAACACTGACCTAATCTAACCCTCTGGGAACTTCCAGACAAGAAGTCCATGAACCAAGAACAGACTGACTATAGCAATGTAAGATCTGTGAGTTTAGACACCAGTCTATGAAGCATCCTCACGTAGTTCCCCTGTCATCCCAGGTGTGTCACAGCAGTGTGGAGCGCGAAGGCGATGGTTTCCTTTGTTGATCCGTTAGCTCTCTATATAAACGGATGTTTGTCCAATGCATGTGGAAAGCAAGACATGATATGCCTGCAGACCAGTTTTTCAAGGCACTTCATGATGATGGAAATGAGTGCCATGGGTCTGTAGTCATAAAAATTACCATTAGAGAACTATTTTTGATAATAGAACAAAGATGGAGGCCTTCAAACAAGATGGAATAACAGACAACATCAAGGTCTAACAATTGAGTCCTTAAGGCGTAGGCAGCAGAAGTAAAAGTAATGCCATTTCCTCAGTGCAAGTAAGTCAGGTGGAAAGTGGGCACGGATGTTGGGTTACTGGGTTAGCCAATCACAAGGCTTGCAAAATACGTTGAAAAAAAGCACAAGACTTCCTGTGAGCAAGCAAAAGTGCAAAAGAAGCAGTTTACTGTGAAATGATGCTTTTTATCCACTTGTCTAACATTTGATACAGTGAGAAACATGAGCAAAACCAGATCTCCATCCCAAGGAGATTATAATCCAAGGGTGCATCTCCACTGTAGAATGAATATAGTTTGACATCATGTGAATTGCCAGGGCTCAAAGTTATGGAATCATAGGGAGTTGTAGTCTCCACCACACTCCGGGGAAGAGAGTTCCACTGCTGAACAGCTCTCACAGTCAAGTGGAATCTCCTTCGCTGTAATTTGAAGCCATTGTTCCGTGTCCTAGTCTCCAGGGCAGCACAAGACAAGCTTGCTCCCTCCTCCCTTGCTCCCTCCTCCTATGACTGTCATTTCTCCTCTCAGCCTTCTCTTCTGAAGGCTAAACATGCCCAGCTCTTTAAGCCGCTCCTCACAGGGCTTGTTCCCCAGACCCTTGATCAACTCAGTCACCCTCCTCTGGACACATTCCAGCTTAGTGTCAACATCTCCCTGCTCGCTTGCTAGCGGGAACGCCGGCAAGGGAGCACATTACGCCCACTCTCCGGCAACTGCACTGGCTTCCTATGGAGCACCGAATTGTTTTCAAGGTCTGGTGCTAACCTTTAAGGCCCTGCACGGCCTAGGGCCTGCGTACCTGAGGGACCGCCTTGCCCCATACATCCCCCCGAGACCACTGCGTTCAGAGGGACAAAATCTGTTGCTGGTGCCAACAATCCGCTCCTGCCATCTGTCTACATCCAGGCAGAGAGCCTTTTCCGTAGCAGCCCCGGTGTTATGGAACTCCCTGCCAAACGACACCCGGTCCATTCCACATCTTATCCCCTTTCGGAGGGCGGTTAAGACCATACTGTTCAGATTAGCCTTTGACTAGACCTACCGGACAGGGTGACTGTCTCTGCAGCTGCCTAATATACTGGTGTCTCGGGTCTCAGGAAATGTCTGCGTTCCTTTAATACCTCGCGATGTGACCCGTATTGTTTTAATGTTTTAATGTTTTACTGTTTTACTGTATGGCTGCATGGCCACCACATGCCGCCGGTTTTATATGTTGTGACCCGCCCCGAGCCTGCAGGGAGGAGCGGAATACAAAACCAAATAATAAATAAATAAATAAATAAATAAATTGTGGTACCCAGAACATAAGAACATAAGAAGAGCCATGCTGAATCGGACCTCAGCCCATCTAGTCCAGCATTCTGTATCACACAGTGGCCCACCAGTTGTACACGGGGATCTCGAGCAGAAGGGAGGGCAAAACCCTGACCTGCTCCCGACCCCCCACAACCAGTACCCAGGGAAATCCTGCCTACCTCAACCAACTCCGAGGTGGCACTTGAATTGGACACAGTATGTCTTCCTGTGCAGTTTCCAAACCAAGCGCAAATGCAGTAGGTCAGGATATTCTCTATAACACAACAGGAGAAAGTCACCAGCAGTTTTCATTCAGTTGTATGTTTCTTAGTCTCAGACAGCCCAGTCTCTGCTGAGCCCTCTTCACCAACACTGCTGCATGAACGCTGCCCCAGGTCAGATCCTCCTTCACAGTGACACCCAAGAACTTAAAACTGTCCACCTTCTCCACTTGATCTCCATTTATGACCAAAGGCTGGATTTCTGGTCTGTCCTTTCTGTAGTCCGCTATGAGCTCCTTGGTCTTGCTGATGCTCAGAACCAGATGATTGTCCCTGCAGCACAAGGGCAGCCGATCCACCTCATCCCAATAGGCAGGCTCATCCCCTTCAGAGGTAAGAAGACCCACCACGCTTGTATCATCTGTGAATTTGGTAATGATATTGCTGTAGTGGACGGAGTTGCAATTATATGAGTACAAAGTGTAAAGCAGAAAACACAACATACAGCCCCGTGGTGTCCCAGTGTTGAGAGTGAGAGCTGATGAGGTATGGTGACCTAATCCAGTGTTTCCCAACCAGTGTGCCATGAGCAATCCTCAGGTGTGCCATGGGAAATTGGAACCTCCAATACCCTTTTCCCCCTCCTTCCGAACACTTTTCTTCTCCACTCGGGTTCCCTTCTTCCCAGCCTCGCTCTGCTCGCTTTGCCTTGCTTTGCTCTGGAGTGAGCGCACGGGTCACGTCTTCCTCCCTCCCCCCTCCTGAACATGCTCACGCTGCCCCCTCGGATCAAAAGGAAGAAAGGGGGAGGAAGAGGTCTCTGTCGAAAGCTGGCATGGGCAAACTTGGACCTTCTCGGTGTTTTGGACTCCAACTCCCACCATTCCTAGCAGCCTCAGGCCCTTTTCCTCCCCCTCAGCCACGTAAGCAGGAAAGGGCCTCAGGCTGTTAGGAATGGTGGGAGTTGAAGTCCAAAGCACCCAGAGGGCCAAAGTTTTCCCATGCCTGTTTTAGGGACCTTAAAGTGGTGAGCCTCCTTCCAACATTGTGATTCTGGATAGAAAACAAACAACAACATAATATAACATTGTTTGGGTCCACAGTGCTCTCTGCGTGTAGGTGAACTACAACTTCCAAACTCAAGGTCAATTCCCAAGCAAACCCTTTCAGTGCTTTTTGTTGGTAATGAGAGTTCAATATGCCAAGTTTGGTTCAATTCCATTGTTGCAAGAGTTCACGATGCTCTTTGATTGTGTGTTAACTATAAATCCCAGAAACTGTAACTCCCAAATGTCAAGGTCTATTTTCCCCCAAACTCTATGTGTGTTCACATTTAGGCATATTGAGTATTCATGCCAAGTTTGGTCCTGATCCAACATTGTTTCAGTCCACAGTGCTCTCTGAATATAGGTGAACTACAACTCCAAAACCCAAGGTCAATGCCCACCAAACTCTTATAGTATTTTTTCTTGGTTATGGGAGTTCTGTGTGGGAAGTTTGTGTCTTTCTGCCATTCCTGCCGAGATATCTATGTTGTGTTCATCGAAACAGGTCCAGGTTTCACACTGAGTGTATAAATACATTTAAAACATATTAACTATATGTATTACTGTGTTAGAGTGTCATTTTGTGTCATTTTGGTTGGTGGTGTGCCCCAGGATTTTGTAAATGTAAAAAATGTGCCGCGGCTCAAAAAAGGTTGAAAAACACTGACCTAATCTAACCCTCTGGGAACTTCCAGACAAGAAGTCCATGAACCAAGAACAGACTGACTATAGCAATGTAAGATCTGTGGGTTTAGACACCAGTCTATAAAGCACCCTCACGTAGTTCCCCTGTCGTCCCAAGTGTGTCACAGCAGTGTGGAGCGTGAAGGCGATGGTGTCCTTTGTTGATCTGTTAGCTCTCTATATAAACGGATGTTTGTCCAATGCATGTGGAAAGCAAGACATGATATGCCTGCAGACCAGTTTTTCAAGGCACTTCATGATGATGGAAATGAGTGCCATGGGTCTGTAGTCATTAAAATTACCATTAGAGAACCTTTTTGATAATAGAACAAAGATAGAGGCCTTCAAGCAAGATGGAATACAGACAACATCAAGGTCTAACAATTGAGTCCTTAAGGCGTAGGCAGCAGAAGTAAAAGTAATGCCATTTCTCTCAGTTTTGCCTCCCTTCTGCAGAGTAAGTCAGGAATGGACTAGATGGGCTGGATTCAGCATGGATGTTCTTATGTCAGGTTACTGGGTTAGCCAATCACAAGGCTTGTAAAATACGTTGGAAAAAAAAAGCACAAGACTTCCTGTGAGCACGCAAAAGTGCAAAAGAAGCAGTTTACTGTGAAATGATGCTTTTTATCCATTTGTCTAACATTTGATACAGTGAGAAACATGAGCAAAACCAGGTCTCCATCCCAAGGAGATTATAATCCAAGGGTGCATCTCCACTGTAGAATGAATATAGTTTGACATCATGTGAATTGCCAGGGCTCAAAGTTATGGAATCATAGGAGTTGTAGTCTTACAAGGGCTTTAGCTTTCATAGCCAAACAGTGCAGGAACCCGACCAAAGTACAACTTCCAGGAATCCTAAGGCAATGTTTTACGGCAGAAAAAGAGGTGCCAAACAACATCAGTTCAACAGCGTTGATGAGCCCTAAATTTAGACTGAATAGAAAGACAAAAGTAGGAAGGAGTGTTGGAAACAGGGAAGAAGGAATATAGGAAGGTGCAATGGCAGGTACTGTTGACTGTGCCAAAATGGGCTTCTCAAAGGGAAAGATTAGTGGAAGAAATGGGGGTGGGGGCATTTAGGGGAAAGGTCAGAAAGGGCTGCTAAAACAGTCTGAGATGGAAGAAGACAGAGCAATAGGGTGATGATGGAAGGACACAGAAGTGGATGGAAGGTACTGGCACGCAGGACTGGTCGTCTCTTCACACTCCAGGGAGGATCCAGGAGTAACTTCCAGGAGATTCAAGTCCTTTCTGTTCTTCCTTCAGGAGGCTCTCTCTGTTGGTTTAGGCAGCTGCAAAAGAGAAGAGAAACAATTGGCCAAAAGGCAGAGGCACAGAAGGCAATGTTAGCCAGGCGCAACAAGCAATCCCTCCAAAACCTCTGGGATCACCCTGAAGCATCCCAGAATAAACCCCGTTTCCTCTTGAGCCTCATTAATGACTGGATATGATGCTTCTGCTGCAAAGCCAAGCTATGCATTGTTTGGGACCCTACAGCAACGGAGATATCTTTGCCATACAGATATGGCCAGAACAATAGAATTTGCCCAGAATAGCTGTGATCTTGATGGTTCATCCCAACTGAAGTACACCCATTGCTGAATTGTGAGTCACCCAACCAATTTAATGACTCTAAGCCAACCTAATAAAGAGGATTCAGGCTTCCATTTTCGTTGATCACAAATTGAGCTCCTGATTAAAGTGATTCAAAGATGGTCAGAGGCCATGATAGTTCAAGTCCTAAATAAAAATGAGAAATGCATGTGGCTTTTGTGTGCTTCTATTGAACTTCTATTGTATGGTTTGTATTGTGTTATTACTGTTGCAAAGACTGCTGGTCTATTCAAGCGCTGATACATCATGCCATATGGTCTATTACAGGGGTGGGCAATTATTTTTTCCAAGGGGCCACATGAGAGCCAAAAAATATTATGGAGGGCTGCACCTAAAGGCGGAACTACATGCTAATCTACATAATTTATTTACTTATTCACTTACTATATTTACTATATATTACACATCATTAATATTAACATATTAATATATGAAGAAATATTCATATATTATTAGTATTAATAGCATAATTATTATATTATAGTATATACATATATAGACATAATAATATATTGAAATTATAATATAACATTATATTATATTAATTATTATATTATTATATTATTATAAAATTATTATACAATAATAATAAAACCACTAAAATAAAATAATGCTTCCTTGTAGTCCCCTTCTCTGGAGAGTTTTATGCAGAGGCTTGATGCCCATCAGTCGGGGGGGGGGGCTTTGATTGTGTATCCCTGGGGGTTGGGCGGGATAGCCCTGGGGTCCCTTCCCTTTCGATGACGTCCTGTTCTCACCTTTCTAAAAACCTCCTGACAGCGAGCCTTTGAGATTCGTGACGGAAAAGGAAGAGATCAAACCCCAGGGCCCTTAGGAGGGCCGGATAGAATCGGCCAAAGGGCCGCATCCGGACCCCAGGCCGTAGTTTGCCCACCCCTGGTCTATTACAACACAGTTTGTCCTCAGGTTCAATGGATTCTGGATCCATGGATTCAACTATCTATTGCTCAAAAGTATTTTTTTAATCCAAAAAGGAAAACTCCAGCAGATTCCAAGGCTCCGGTGTATATGAATTTTATGCTATAGTGCAGGGATTATTTGGTCTTCCAGATGTTCTTGACCTGCACCGTCTAGTATCTTTCTGATACTCAATAGTGAGGAATGTGGGGGGAAATCGCCTGTGCTTTTGAGGACTTCATTGTCCACCTGGGCCCACCTTTGGGCACATTTATGCCACCCCAGAATTACCACGGGATCCACAAAACTGAAGGCAAGCTTCTTTCTCCCAGAAGTTGTTGGCGTTGCCCCGGTGTCCTCGGTAGATGAAGTGCTCACAGGTCCTGGAGTCGGAGTTGTAGAAGTAGCGACGCCTCAGGGCATCGCCTATTCCTTGATCCATCGGGAGCTGGCAAATCCCTGGAAGGAAAGAGCCGACCACCACAGGGTTGAAGTGCATTTCCATTTGCCCAAAACTCCATCCAGAATTTTGGAGACCAGAATCATGTGCGGTTTAGAGGCACATATGCAGTTAACTTTGAGGTCTCTCATTCACGGGGTCACCACAAGTCAAAGTTGACTTGAGGGGAAACAACAAGAACTGATCTTCTAGAATGGAGTAACACAACACAACCCCCATATCCACAGGGGATAGATTTCTGTACTGATAGAGAAAATGTGAAACCACAGACAATAACAAACCCTATTGAATCAAAAGATTTCTGGTGGAAGAACACCACAGAATGATGTTGAAGGGCCAAGAGAATGCCTATAGGAAACATCTCATTAGTGTTTCTAGATCCACCAGTTCAAATCTATGATCAAGCTCTGGTTGAAGCACCCACAGAATCATTCTGGAGGGTTTGGAAAAGGTTTAGAAAGACTATGTAGGTGAAATCGCAAGTAGCAGTCCCATAGATCTGGGGGTCATACTCTCTCTGTGCATATATGTGTGTGTCTCACATGTATACCCACATGATAATGAATGTTATTTCATAGATTCATAAGATTGTATCTTTGGAACAGGGCCATTTAGTCCAACCCCAATTCTGCCATTTGTGAGTCCTACTAGAGTAGACTCATTGCTCAGATTCTTGAATACTCAGCCAATGAATGGGCCATCTTTTGTTGTTGTTGTTGTTTATTCATTCAGTTGCTTCTGACTCTTTGTGACCTCATGGACCAGCCCATGCCAGAGCTTCCTGTCGGCTGTCATCACCCCCAGGGTCTCCTTCAGAGTCAAGCCAGTCACTTCAAGGAGACCACCCATCCACCCACCTTGCCCTTGGTCGGCCCATCTTCCTTTTCCTTCTCCTTTCCCCCCAGCATCATTGTCCTCTCCAAGCTTTCCTGTCTTTTCAGGATGTGGCCAAAGTACTTCATCTTTACCTCTATTATTCTTCCCTCCAATGAGCAGTCGGGCTTTATTTCCACATCTAAACACCCCATTCATTCAGGGGGATGGCTCTAGTTTGCCTGCAGTAGAGTCTTCCCCTTAATCTCTGCTGAGCTTGCCTTCCCTCCAATCCCTTCAGTGTCCTTCTCACCTGGGTTGGAGCAGCTCCGGAGACACTCCAGCTGTGTTGCAAAGTTGTTCTTGTTGCCTCCGCAGCCGTTGTAAAGGAACCTCTCACACCTCTTGGCCTGGGAGTTGTAGAAGACGCGGTGGACGGAGGGGCCATCACAAGAGCCAGAGGCACTAGGGAGGTGGCAGAAATCTAGGCACAGAGGAGATGCCCATTTAGAGGGACCGGGGCAATGTCACCATTGCAAAGGAGGAAAGAAATGTTTGCAATGCATGCTCCTATTGACGCAAATATTCCTTCTGATCAGGCTCCTACTGTTGCCACGTTAGCACATTCATGGGCTAAACCAGGCATGGGCTAGCTTTACCACTCCAGGTGTTTTGGACTTCAAACCCACAATTTCTAATAGGCAGTAGGCTGGATTGTGGGGGCCTAAGCTCACCCGTGACTGGATTAAACTATGTTATTTCTGCACAGAGATCAACCTCCACATTGTGAAGGACACTTAATGGTTAAGACCCTGCATCTGAGTTGCATATACACTGTAGAATTAATGCGGTTTAATGCCACTTTTACTACCCTGGCTCAATGTTATGCAAGCTTGGGAGATGGAATTTTATTTATTTATTTATTTATTATTTCATGCTTGTGAGTTGCCACTCCCGGTGTGGCTCGGGGCAACTTACAAAATATGCATACAGAATAAAACAAATACTAAAACACCCTAAAACAGAGTAAGACACAAGACACAATAAAATGGGTATTGCTAATTATTAAGCAACCCAGGCAGTTATATACAGCATGGTGGGGCCAATGGCAGGCTGTTACCATCTTAGTCTCCAAAGGCCTGCCGAAAGAGAAGCGTTTTGCACGCCTTCCGGAATGCCAGGAGATCAGAGATGACCCAGACATCCGGAGGCAGTGCGTTCCAGAGGGTAGGGGCGACTATCGAGAAGGCCCTCCTCCTTGTGGACGTAAGATGGTATCTCTTAAAGGAGGGAACCTCCAGGAGCAATTCAGTCTCTGATCGCAATGGCCTAGTGGGACAGTATGGGATGAGGCGGTCTCTCAGGTACACTGGCCCCAGACCATTCATGGCCTTGAAGCACCTTGAAAGTGATCCGGCATTCCACTGGTAACCAGTGCAGCTCGCGTAAAATAGGTGTTATATGACTGGCCCTTGAGGCACCAGCCAAGAAACGAGCTGCCGCATTCTGGACCAGCTTCAGTTTCCGGATCACCTGCAAAGGAAGGCCAACGTAGAGAGCATAACAGTAGTCCAATCTTGAGATGACCGTGGCTTGGACCACTGTGGGACAGGGAGGGGGCCAGCTTCCTTGCCTGCCGGAGATTGTAAAAAGCTACTCCGCTGATGATGGAGATATGCTTCTCCATCGATAGTTGAGAGTCCAGTGTAACTCCAAGACTCTTAACAGATGGCGATGGACGTAGCGTTGCACCATCCAGGGTTGGGAGCTGGATCTCTCCCGTACCCGGACGACCCAGCCACAGGATCTTTGGCTGAGATTGCATTGTGTAAAACTAAAACTACCATGTTTCTATAGCACCGACCCATGGCAATTAAAGTGGGATGAAACTGCATTAAATAACAACAACAACAACAATTTTATGAACCGCCTCTCCCTGCAGATCAAGGCAAGTAAAACAAGGTTAAAACAGAGATATTTTATTTATTTATTTATTTATTTCGGTTCGACTTATGTTTTTAGTTCTTTCGCCACGTGTCTTCAGTCAGGCTCCGATGTGAGGCCAGGGTGGACTTGATCAATCTGGCCAAGCTAAAGACACCATAAAACAAAGCTAAAACATCAAGATGAACACCAATTATTAAAACTATACAATAGTGACACCATAAAACAAAGCTAAAACATCAAGATGAACACCAATTATACTACCCTGGCACAATAAAATACTCCCCTGGCCGACGGCTACAGTGGCAGAAGACCTGGGGTTATTACTGACTTAATGCCTGTACAAACAAAAAGGTCTTACAAGCCGGAAGGCTAGTAAGTCTGGTGGAGGGACCTCACAGTTTCTTTCCACTAGAACCGAACCAGCCTGAACCAATCTTGCAGAGGTTCACTTTAGGATGGGCAGAAATCCGAAACCACTCCAAGACACAAAGAAGAAGGAACGAATTCACCAATATTCTTTCCATCCCCCCCCAAAGCGTTGAACCCTATGGGGGCTAGTGTCCAGCACCTTGGAGTACTCCTTTCATATCTCAAATCTTGATGGGAAGATTGGGCTGGATTTGGTTCTCATCCTCCTGTTCTCCTGGTTGGAGACTCACGACCAGGATAAAAATTGTACTGCAATACAAAATAGCCTTGATCGTGAAGAATAATTTCAGAACTATAAAATAACTTGGGTTGTTGTGAGTTTTTCGGGCTGTATGGCCATGTTCCAGAAGCACTCTCTCCTGACGTTTCACCTGCATCTATGGCAGGCATCCTCAGAGGTTGTGAGGTCTGTTGGAAACTAGGAAAGGGGTGTGTATGTATCTGTGGAATGTCCAGGGTGGGAGAAAGAACTTTGTTTGTTTGAGGTAGGTGTGGATGTTACAAATGGCCACCTTGATTAGCATTTAATTTAAGTAGACAATTGGGTGACTTTGGACAAGTCATACTCTCATCAATCTGAGAGGAAGGCAAGGGCAAACCTCATTGGCTAAGAAAGCCCAATGGTAGGGTGACCTTAGGGTGGCCATAAATGTGATTCTTGGAGGCAGACAACACTAAAACTGGGTTGCTGTGAGTTTTTCAGGTTCTACGGCCATGTTTCAGGAGCATTCTCTCCTGACGTTTCGCCTGCATCTGTGGCAAGCATCCTCAGAGGTTCTGGATGTAGGGGGCGCTGGCGCTTCGAATCTGAATGACTTCCAAAATTTTCTGGAAAAATCCAAAATTTCGGAATGCCTTCGTTAATGGCGTCCGCGATTGCGCAATGTGCGAAAAACTGCAAAAAACCTCAGTCTGACACGGGAGGGAAGAAATCCGCTTCCAAACTGTACAGCCATGTTCCAGGAGCATTCTCTCCTGGCGTTTCGCCTGCATCTGTGGCAAGCATACTCAGAGGTTTGTTCAGAGGTCTGTTGGAAATGAAGCAAGTGGAGTGTATGTATATATATCTGTGGCATCATGTCAAGGGTGAGAGAAAGAACTCTTCTCTGTTTGAAGCAAGTGTGAATGTTGCAATTGGCCACCTTAATTATCATTTAATTTAAGTAGCCAATTGTAACATTCCCACCTACCTCAAAAAGACATTATTCCACAGATATATAAACCCCATTTGCCAAGTTTCCAACAGACCTCACAACCTCTGAGGATGCCTGCCAGAGATGCAGGCGAAACGTCAGGAGAGAATGCTTCTGGAACATGGCCAGGCAGCCCAGAAAACTCACAGCAACCCAGTGATTCCGGTCATGAAAGCCTTTGACAAGACAATAAAATAACCTGTCTGTTCTATAACTTTCAAGCCTTGCCGTGTCTAAAATCAAAAGGTTTTTTCCATCTGCAGAGAGAAGGAGAGTTGCCCCAACGTCCAGTGGGAGAGAAGTCCACAAGATCTAAAGAATAAAACCTGGACTGGGCTCAATGTTGCCTCTCGGCAGGGAAGCCCCCTCCCACAATTCAAGCACCTCCTGGATTCAATTGCAGGATATGCTCTTTTTCCTGCCTTGTATCTCAATCGTTGGACTCTCCCGAAGCAAAACGCTTGCATGCATCTACTGCCAGAGCATCAAAGTCATCCCCAGAACAAATTGCCCAGAGAAGCAGAGCAAAAAATTGGAGCAAACCTCCTGGAAGGACCCCATGCCCATCCCTCCAGCCAAGCCCAGCTGGTCAGGAGAAAGGCTCCCTCCTTGGACTTTGTCCGTGTTTTTTTTATTTATTATTTATTTCCTTCATTTCTACCCCGCCCTTCTCCCACGAGCAGGGGGGGGGGGTCTAAGGTAAATTTAAATGGTAAGCGACCATTATTTTGGCGCCCCCCCAAAAAACATTATTTTGGGGCCCCCCTCCACGCATGCCCAGAAGCTCTTGTGCACAGGCGCAGAAGCCTGTAAACACAGCACTCCTTATTCGCCCCCCCCCCCGCGCATGCCCAGAAGCTCCTGTGCGTAGGCACAGAAGCCTGTAAACACAGTTCAGCAGTGGAACTCTCTGCCCGAGTGTGGTGGAAGCTCCTTCTTTGGAGGCTTTGAAACAGAGGCTGGATGGCCATCTGTCAGGGGTGGTTTGAAAGTGATTTTCCTGCTTCTTGGCCCACGAGGCCTATTCCAACTCTAGGATTCTATGACGGAAGAAAAGGGAGGAGGGGGAATAGAAGGAGATGAAGGAAGGAAAAAGAGCAGGGGGATGAACAAAGGGAGGAGAAGGAGGAAGAGGAGAAGAAATAGAGAAGGAGAGGGGGGAAAGGAAGAAGAGGGGAAGGAACAGGGGGGGGGAGAAGGAAGGAAGAGAAGAGGAAGAAAAGGGGGGAGGAAAAGAGAAAGGAGAAGGAGAAGGAAGAAAGAGGAAGAGAATAGGAGGATGGAAAGAAAAGGAGGAGGACGGGGAATAGAGGAGGGGAGGAGAAGGAAAAAGAGAAGGAATACAGGAAGGAGTAGGAAGAAAAAGGAAGAGAAGGAGAGGAAGGAAGGAAAAGGAGGAATAGAGGAAGGAGAAGAAGGAAAGAGGAGAGGAAGGAAGGAAAAGGAGGAATAGAGGAAGGAGAAGAAGGAAGAAGAGGAAGGAGAAGGAAGGAGAGAAGGAGAGGAAGGAAGAAATAGGAGGAATAGAGGAGGGAGAAGAAGAAAGAGGAGAGGAAGGAAGGAAAAGGAGGAGGAGGAGGAACAGAGGAAGAAGGAGTAGGAAGAAAAAGGAAGAGAAAGAGGGGAAGGAAGAAAAAGAAGCAGGAGGGGGAGGAATACAGGAAGGAGGAGGAAGAGGAGAAAAAGGAGGAGAGGAAAAAGAAGGAAGGGGAGAAGGAGAGGAAGGAAGGAAAAGGAGAAGGAGAGTCAGAAAGAAAGGAGGAGGAGGAGGAATAGAGAGAGAGGAGGAGTAAGGCGAAGGGCTGAAAGGTGGCTCCTCCAGGTGTGGCTGTGGGTCGGAAGCGGGGAAGCATCCCTCCGAGGCATGTCTTCGGGGGAGGTCAAGGCGGCGACCCCACTGCGGCATGCCTGAAGCCGGGGTGGAAAGGGGAGGCCTTTGGGGGGCCCGAAGTCACCCAAGAATGCGGTTCCACAGGCCGCCTCCTCCTCCTCCTTTCCCCATGGAAACCTGAAGCGTCCCCTTCTTCCCTCCCTGGCCATGGCTTCTGGCCCTCGTCGCTGCCCCCAGGGCCGGGCTGACGTCGGCGGCAATGGCGTCTTTAGGGGCGGCGCCTCCTGGCCTCCTTTCCCTGGCGCCTCAGGTGAGCCGCTGCAGCTGGCTGGCGAGGAGATGACTGGCCAGGAGGAGGGGAGGCCGCCGGGCTCTTCTGCCTCCGCGCATCCGATGGCGGCAAAGCACGAGCTCCTCCCCATGACCCTCCTCCTCCTCCTCTTCGCCCTCCTCCTCCTCATCCAATTGCCTTGTTGCCTCCAGAGAGTGGCGCTGTCCGAGGCCGAGCCACAGCGGCGAGGACTGCAAACGCCGGGCCCGGACTGGCACGCGCCTCCCTCTTTCTCTCTCCCTCTCTTCCTTTCCTTTCCTCCTTCCTTCCTTCTCTCGCCTCACTCTCCACACCATTCCCGAGGGCGGGGGAACCCAGATGGCACCCAGGGGCGGTCCTGGCGCTCCACGCAGCGGCTTACTTGGCCTACCGGTAGGACCGCCCCTGCCCACGAGGGGACTCAGGGCGGCTTCACATGTGCACTAATGATGCTGTCCACATATACATACAATTAAAACAATTGGCTCAATTAAAAACATTATAAAATCATCAATAAGATTCCTTAACATTCAAATTAACATGCCTGCTATACCAGAGTCAAGCCAAATAAATCCAATATCGTCATGTCATAATATTCAAGTCCAGCTGCCCTTGTCCACTAATCAATACCTTTAGTCGAACACCTGGGCCCACAGCCAGGTCTCTAGTTATCTCCTAAAGGGCAGGAGGGAGGTGGCCAACCTGATGTCCTTAGGGAGGGAGTTCCACAGACAAGTTCCACAGACGTGTTCCCTTACTCACCCCCTTTCTGGCCATTGAGAGCAGAAGGAAGCCCAGCCCAGAGGAAGAGGAGACCTAGGAGGACCAGCCTGGACCACATGGTGCCCTTTTGGGAAGCAGGCATCGCCCTTCATCTTATAAACCCAACAGAGAAGGTGTGTCTGGATGGCAGTTGGACCACAGAGAGACAAGTATTGTTTCCCAATGGAAGACGTTTCCTCTCGGCGCAAGACCCAAAGCTCGTTTCAGTTGAGGCCCAGGAAACCTACCGCAACCTCCTTGCACAAGTCTCCCTGCAGATTCCACGAGTGTGAACACTTTAGAGCAGTGTTTCTCAACCTGGGGGTCGGGACCCCCAGGGGGGTCGCGAGAGGGTTTCAGAGGGGTCACCAAAGATAATCAGAAAACATATATTTCTGATGGTCTTAGGAAGCCGTTTGGCAGAGAAGGTTGAAGATCTCTCCGCTTGTCCTTCTTTTTTTTTTGAAACAGATTGCGAATTTTCCCACCTAAAGCTCTCCTTTGCTGTGATTGGCAGGCCTCCTGCCAAGGAGAGCTGTTTCTGAGACTCAAGTGGGGAGGAGAGAGCAGGCGTGCTCGGCGCATGGCAGCATGATGCGCATGTGTGGGTGAGGGAGAGTGAGTGAGGTGGGATGGAGGCTCATGCCAGCTAGTCCCTTCAAGGCATGAGGGTTCTGTGTAGGAAGATTGACCCAATTCTATCATTGGTGGGGTGCAAGGGGCTCTTTGATTGTAGGTAAACTATAAATCCCATCAACTACAACTCTCAAATGTCAAGATCTATTTCCCCCAAACTCCACCAGTGTTCACATTTGGATATATTGAGGATTTGTGTCAAGTGTGGTCCAGATTCATCATTGTTGAGTCTATAGTGCTCTTTGGATGTACAGTAGGTGAACTACAACTCCCAAACTAAAGGTCAATGCCCACCAAACCCTTCCAGTATTTGCTGTTGGTCATGGGAGTTTTGTGTACCAAGTTTGGTTCAATTCAATTGTTGGTGAATTCAGAATGCTCCTTGGTTGTAGGTGAACTATAAATCCCAGCAACTACAATTTCCAAATGACAAAATCAACCCCCCCCCATAAAAAAAATATAGTTATGAAGTAGCAATGAAAATAATGTTATGGTTAGGGGTCTCCACAACATGAGGAACTGTATTAAGGGGTCACAGCATTAGGAAGGTTGAGAAACGCTGCTTTGGAGCAAGAGCTGCTTGGCAGGGATTTTGTAACGACTGGGGTAGAATTTCTAGGAAATATGCAAGAGAGAGAAATAACGAAGTCACGCCTGCAAGAACCACAAAGAAGGCCTGGAAGCGTGGGGCTTGGATATCAGCCAGCCTGGAAGCAGTCGTTCTCCAAAGAGATTTAATAGGATAGTTTTATTGTCAAATGCTTTTCCCAGCACACATCACAAAACAGCACACCCATCCCTACACACCCCAACCACCACCACACAGCCCCCAATGCCACATCAATGGGAAACCATGGAGTTCAATATAGTTAGAGCTCTGGGATTAAAGCTCTTTCTCAGTCTGTTCGTCCTTCTCTTTATCACCCTGTACTGTCTGCCAGATGGAAATAATTTTAAAAAAGAATATGCAGAATGAGATGGAGCTCAAAGAAGGCTGAGCTTTCGTAAGCCTGCGGGACCTATGAAGTTCTTCCAAAGAGGGGAGAGAGGGGGCAACCTGTGATTCCTTGTGCACAAGTGGTGACCTTTTGGAGTGCCTTCCTAGAATCATAGAATTGGAAGAGACCTTGTGAGCCATCCAGTCTAACCTCATTCTGACAAGAAGCAGGAAAAATGCAATCAAAGCACCCCCGACAGATGGCCATCCAGCCTCTGCTTCAAAGCCTCCAAAGAAGGAGCCTCCACCACACTCCGGGGAAGAGAGTTCCACTGTTGAACAGCTCTCACAGTCAGGTGGAATCCCCTTTGCTGTAATTTGAAGCCATTGTTCTGTGTCCTAGTCTCCCTTGCTCCCTCCTTCCTATGGCTGTCATGTCTCCTCTCAGCCTTCTCTTCTGAAGGCTAAACATGCCCAGCTCTTTAAGCCGCTCCTCACAGGGCTTGTTCTCCAGACCCTTGATCAATTTAGTCACCCTCCTTGTCAACACATTCCAGCATGTCAACATCTCCCTTCAATTGTGGTGCCCAAAATTGGACGCAGTATGTCTTCCTGTGCAGTTTCCAAACCAAGCGCAGATGCAGTAGGTCAGGATACTCTATAACACTACACAATTAGGTACTATCAGATATAAAAATATATACTATTGATTACTGTAATGAAATATACAAATAGCGTGAAATGAGAATGGAAGTCAACGTATTCCCTTTCCCCATTTGACCCCTTCTCCCCCCCCTCCCTTACCCATACCTAATTATTCCCTATTGTTATCATGTATGTTTGGAAAAATGAAAACTGTTTAATAAAAAATATTTTTTTAAAAAAAGATATAAAAATATATACTATAGCATAATCAGGGCTAGAGAAGTGAAATACATACTATACCCAACATAGGATACAGGTGAGCTCCTAAATGAGGCATTCAAAGTGAGGTCCTTCTTGGTCCTTATTTCATTTGGATTATCTCGCCAATCTGTGGACTAGAGACATTGAACTTTATGGATTGCATTGTGGACTTTATTTGTGGACATTGTATCCAATAGTATCTTCATTGCGAACTTGCGGACTTCGTACCCTTTGATACTCCACGATGCTACTCACCTGTATCCTATGTTGGGTATAGTATGTATTTCACTTCTCTAGCCCTGATTATGCTATAGCAGTGTTTCTCAACCAGTGTGCCGGGGCACACTAGTGTGCCGTGAGCGATCATCAGGTGTGCCGTGGGAAATTGGAACCTGGGGGGGGGGGGGAGTCTACTGTGTTGAAGTATAAAAACCCTAAGAAACCTACCTCGATAAAGGCACAAAATTACAAACACCCCCCTCCCCACCCGTTGTCTACTTGGTCTCTCCCTCTCCATCCATTGGGAAGGCCCGCCTCCCTTTCCCCAAGTAGAGACCTCCTCTTGCCTCCTGGGGGTTCTGTGTGGGAAGTTTGGCCCAGTTCTATCATTGGTGGAGTTCAGAATGCTCTTTGATTGTGAGAACTATAAATCCCAGCAATTACAACTCCCAAATGTCAAGGTCTATTTCCCCTGAACTCCATCTGCGTTCATATTTGGGCATATTGAGTATTCATGCCAAGTTTGGTCCTGATCCAACATTGTTTGAGTTCACAGTGCTCTCTGGATATAGGTGAACTACAACTCCAAAACTCAAGGTCAATGCCCACCAAACTCTTATAGCATTTTCTCTTGATTATGGGAGTGCTATGTGGGAAGTTTGTGTCTTTCTGCCATTCCTGCCAGGATATCTATGTTGAGTTCATCGAAACAGGCCCAGGTTTCACACTGAGTGTATAAATACATTTTAAAAACTTATTAATTATATATATTACTGTGTTAGAGTGTCATTTTGTGTCATTTTGGTTGGTGGTGTGCCCCAGGATTTTGCAAATGTAAAACGTGTGCCGCGACTAAAAAAAGGTTGGGAAACACTGTGCTATAGTATATATTTTTATATCTGATAGTGCCTAATTGTGTGGTACTTCTACTTCGTTGTTTAACCCTTGCTCTGTATTTGCTGGCTACTCTCTATAACACAGCAGGAGAAAGTTACCAGCAGTTTTCATTCAGTTGTATGTTACTTATGTTTTATGTTTTTACTCTGTCATTCTTGTAAACCGCTCTGGGCGCCAGAGAGAGCGGTATATTAAGTTGAACTTAATAAATAAAAATAATAATAATAACTTAGGAGTCTCAGACAGCCCAGTCTCTGCTGAGCCCTCTTGACCAACACTGCTGCATGAACGCCCAAGAACTTAAACCTGTCCACCTTCTCCACTTGATCTCCATTTATGACCAAGGGCTGGATTTCTGGTCTGTCCTTTCTGTAGTCCGCTATGAGCTCCTTGGTCTTGTTGATGCTCAGAACCAGATGATTGTCCCTGCAGCACGAGGGCAGCCGATCCACCTCATCCCAATAGGCAGGCGCATCCCCTCCAGAGGTAAGAAGACCCACCACGCTTGTATCATCTGTGAATATTGCTGTAGTGGACGGAGTTGCAATTATATGTGTACAAAGTGTAAAGCAGAAGACACAACATACAGCACCGTGGTGTCCCAGTGTTGAGAGTGAGAGCCGATGAGGTATGGTGACCTAATCTAACCCTCTAGGAATGTCAAGACAAGAAGTCCATGAACGAAGAACAGACTGACTATAACAGTGTTTCTCAACCTTCCTAATGCTGCGACCCCTTAATACAGTTCCTCATGTTGTGGTGACCCCTAACCATTATTTTCATTGCTACTTCATAACTGTATTTTTTTGGAGGGGGTTTGATTTCGTCATTTAGAAGTTGCTGGGATTTATAGTTCACCCACAATCAAAGAGACCCTTGCACCCCACCAATAATAGAATTGGGTCAAACTTCCTACACAGAACCCTCATGCCTTGAAGGAACTAGCTGGCGTGAGCCTCCATCCCACCTCACACACTCTCCCTCACCCACACATGCGTATCATGTTGCCATGCGCCAAGCATGCCTGCTCTCCCCTCCCCGCTTGGAGTCTCAGAAACAGCCCTCCCCTTGGCTGGGAGGCCTGCCAATCACCGCAGATTAGAGCTTTAGGTGGGAGAATTCGCAGTCTGTTTCCAAAAAGAAAGAGAAGGACAAGCAGAGAGATCTTCAATCTTCTCTGCCAAAGGGCTTCCTAAGACCATCATAAATATATGTTTTCTGAAGGTCTTTGGCGACCCCTCTGAAACCCTCTCGCGACCCCCCTGGGGGTCCCGACCCCCAGGTTGAGAAACACTGGACTATAACAATGTAAGATCCGTGAGTTTAGACACCAGTCTATAAAGCACCCTCACATACTTTCCCTGTCGTCCCAGGTGTGTCACAGCAGTGTGGAGCGTGAAGGCGATGTCCTAAAAATTACCATTAGAGAACATATTTGATAATAGAACAAAGATGGAGGCCTTCAAGCAAGATGGAATAACAGACAACGTCAAGGTCTAACAATTGAGTCCTTAAGGCATAGGTAGCAGAAGTAAAAGTAATGCCATTTCCTCAGTGCAAGTAAGTCAGGTGGAAAGTGGGCACGGATGTTGGGTTGCTGGGTTAGGCAATCACAAGGCTTGCAAAATACGTTGAAAAAAAGCACAAGACTTCCTGTGAGCAAGCAAAAGTGCAAAAGAAGCAGTTTACTGTGAAATGATGTTTTTTATCCATTTGCCTAACATTTGATACAGTGAGAAACATGAGCAAAACCTTACAAAATACATTGAAAAAAGCACAACAATTCCTATGACTCAAGAGGTCCTGCCATGCAGGAGAAGGAGTGGATGTGCAAAAATGTGATTGGCTAAGTCAAAGATGGGACAACAGGGAAAATGTTGAATTTGGAGTTTGTCTTGTCAAAGCATGTATGTGTATGTGTATGTATGTTGGTTTGAACCACAAAGGCTCCTCTATGGCTTGATGGATCCAGACCACACTTGACACCCATGTCCTTCATGATCCAACTTAAAATAATTGAAGAGTTTGAACTAAAAAAACCCCCATCCCTTTTGGGCCCAGAGGAAAGGAAAGACTAAATCCAGGTCCTCCCAACAGATGACCTTCCAGCCTCTGTTTGAAAACCTCCAGAGAAGGAGACTCCACCAGACTCCCAGGCGGTAGCAGATCCCATTGTCAAACAGCTCACGGCAGAATCCCTTTCAGGACTCATAATTGGGACCATATGGTGCTATTTTGGAAAGGAGGGATCACTGTTGAGTTGACCTGATAGAGAGTGCCAATAGTGCAAAGGGCTAGGTTTGGATCATAGAGAACCTGTGCCATGAATGACTTTTATTTATTTATTTATTTATTGTTTGGACTTTTATGCCGCCAACTCCACAAGGCTCGCAGCGGCTTACAAAAGCCAAGCAGCTACACAAAGAAATACATCATCAATACAACAAACAGGGAACAGTCCACCAGTGGGAAGGGCAAAGATGGGGGGGGGGAGCAGGGTGGGAGCAGGGGACGTCAGGGGAGAGCCCAGCGGATCACGCGGGCCCTACTCTCCCGTCGAAGGGGGGGGGGAGCAGAGGTGGTCTCAGAGTGGTCCCACCAAAATGGTCCGAACCGGCCAGCCCCCCATTGACCAGGGGTCTGGTGGAGGTGTCCAGTCTGCGGGATTGCTGACCTTCTTCCGCTGTGGGCCTAAGAGAGAGGGCTTCCGTTGCCTGAAGCCCGGACCCCAGAAAGTTCTGACCCGCAACGGGTTCCAGGACCTGGGCTCGGGCGAGGCAGGTCTCCCCTCTCTCAGGCGAGCAATGGCAAGCGTCCCAAGGCTGGGGGGCCTGCTGGTCTTAGGCCTCCAACGCCACCTTTTCCGGTGGCCACCTGGCCTCCATGCTGGGCGCCCCCCAGGGCTTGCCAATTCCAGAACTATACTGTCCCGGCTCAGTGGACCTGTCAGCCCCCGGCCATCGGAGGGAGGCGGGGGGGGGGGGGTTGTGGCCCGGTCGCTAATGGAGGGGCGACCGGCAGGTGGCCGGCTCGGCGTCGGGGCCGCGCCTCCGGAGCCCTTGCTAGAATTCCGGAGATATCCAGCGCCTCCGGAGGGGGCACCAACGACAACTTTAAAGCATAGGTTCTTTTTATTTATTTATTTATTAATCAAACTTGTATACCACCACTCCCTGAAGCCTTGGAGTGGGGTTTTTTTGGTGCAATTTCCAGTGTGAGAGGGTATATCAGATTACAAAAAAAAATCAAACCAAACCAAAACAAAAAACATTTAGCCACAGAATGACATTGGACATACAGTCATACAGATTCTATGCAATTACATTGGATTCACAATTACACGGCTAACAAACAAACGGGAATTACATTTTCACTCAACATTCACACACATGTACATGCATTCATCGTCATGTATCCAAATATTATTATATCATTTTCTCCCTCCTTGGAGAAGCACCTGTTAGGCCAGACACTGCTTTATTTATTTATTTATTACATTTATATTCCTATATAATTTTATATTTATATTATATTTATATGCTTTCCTGCAGCCCTTCCAATGCATAGTTCCAAAACTTCCATACGCTGAAATGCCAAAACTTCTTTCCCTAAGCACAATGCCAAGGACCAGATCTCTGTTTTCCATACAGCAGAACCTGGCTCCCTGCACAAAATCTAAGACTCCAAAAGCACTTCTTCCTCTTCCCTTGAGAAAGAAGCCCCGAAGTGACCAGACTGCTCCCTTGGAAATCTGCCACTCTCTGAATACACCATCTCTCTCCTTCCCATGGAGCAGAGCATGGCGGGTGAACCAGACTCCTCAGGTCGGTCACACTTTGACCATTATCAGACTCTTTTATATGAATATTCTGTTGATGTAGCCCCAAAGTTATAAATTAATGATAGACGCCTTCCACCCTGGCTCCATCTCGGTTTCCTGGCCAGCTGTTGACTCTTCTTGATTGGTGTTGACAAACACAAGGCTTGTGTTGACTTCCTTCTAAACATAAGGAATGTTGCAAACATTTCCTTAACTTGAAAGAACATTGTCGCAGTTCTTATCAGAGTTTACCTTTTCAATTCTTATTAGCAGGTTTTAATCACAGTCCAGCGTGCAGGTATTTAGTTATTGCAGGCCTTAATACTTTACTGGTGCTTCCAAAATTATTAACTCCAGCCACACATCTTTCTATTCAACTCATTCATATCCACACATCATTTAAAATCCATATTTATCAAATCTGCAATGATATTTTCATGACACCTGGGATTTCCCAATGGAAGAAGATTCGACTCGATTGGTGGGGACGAGAGACAGGGCCTTCTCAGCAGTGGCCCCTCGGCTATGGAACCCCCTCCCTAGGGACATTAGATCGGCCCCCTCCCTCTTAACATTTTGAAAGAAAGTTAAGACTTGGCTGTTCGAGCAGACATTTGCAGATGAAGTGTAATTAATTAAATGAGACCTACAGAATGATATAATGATGCAACGGAAACCGATTTTAATAATGAGACGCTGAGATTTGTATTTTATATTTTAATTGGTAATGGTATTGTTTTATATGGTTGTTTATTAATTGTTTTTAATGTGTTTTATCTTGTGGGCATTCGTTGCCATTGTACACCACCTTGAGTCACCTTCGGGCTGAGAGGGGCGGTATAAAAGTATAGTAAATAAAAAAAATTCTGGGTCAGGATTTGGATTTCTCCCCAAGTTAGCTTAACCTGGGGCTTACCCATTTGTATTATTCTATTATGTCATGCATTACACTTTGTTGAATGGAGGATTCAATCTTGGGGTGCTCCCCCTTTGTTTGGCTTGTTACCATGGCAAGCCCAGCTGTTTGGGTGTGAACAAAGTGTGTGTGTGTGTGTGTGTGTGTGTGTGTGTAGAAGAAACACATGCATTTCTGCACAGAACAATTTGCTGGAACCATTTTGGGATGTCAGGTTAGGAGAGAAAGCCCCCTAGAAATATTTGTTTGCTCCTTAGACTAAAGGTGCATCTGCACTAAAATAGATGCATTTTGACACCACTTTAACTGCCATTGCTCAAAGCTGGGAGTTGTAGTTTTGCACCTCTTTAGTCTTTTCTGCCAAAGAGTGCAAACTACAACTCACAGGATTTGTACCTCACCATGACAGTTAAGGTGATGTCAAACTACATTAGTTCTAATAATAATAATAATAATAATACACTTTATTTATATTCCGCTCTTCTCACCCTGAAGGGGACTCAGAGTGAATTACATCACACATACTGCCGTATGTGATGTCCCTGCCGGTTCCACATACAATTAGAGATGTAGAGATGCATCCAGAGAGAGAGCAATCGATTCACACTGCAGAAAAAAAAGAAAGAAACCGCAAATCCCTATGAGGAGTGGCTGAATGAGCTGGGGATGTTTAGTTTGGGGAAAAGAAGGCTGAGAGAAGGGGACATGAGAGCTATATTTGAACATTTGAAAGGATGTCCGATTGAGGAGAAAAGCTTGCTTTCTGCAGCTCCAAAGACTAGGACACAATGGACCAATGGATTCAAGCGGCTAAAAAAAAAGATTCCACCTAAACATTATGAAGAAAAGAGATGTTCAGCATGGAATATGCTGCCTGGGCATCTGGTGGAGTCTCCTTCTCTGGAGGTTTTCAATCAGTGGATGGGCGGCTCCCTGAGTGATGCAATGCATCTCCGCTGCAGGGCCCATAACCCCTTAACCCCATTCCTTCACCCTTCCAACAAAAATGCCAAAGAAACAACAGGACTTTCTGAGAATGCTTTATATGGCAATAGATGTTTGTAGTCACGCTGGGCTTGCTAAGGCATGCTTGGGTGGGAGAAAGGAGAGTAATACAGTCATGGTGGAGGGAAGTGGAGACGTGAGGGAGATGCTGGCATGCAGGATGGATGGCCACATCGGGGAGGATCCAGGAGTAATTTCCAGCTGTTATGAGACCCCTCTGTTTCCCCCTTCAGAAGTTTCTTCTATTGCTTGAGTGGCTGAAAAAGAGAAGGGGGAGATGAGGGAAGGGGTACAGTAGCCACACGGCAGAGACACAGAAGGCAATGCTAGCCCTATGAACTAGCCATAACGATAGGTTAGGCCCCTGAGATATTTTGATGCAGTGCATAATAATAATATATCACCATTTAAAAATAAGAGTGATGGGCTATTCACTCTTTGTGGAGTCACAATGTTGAGGGGCAGCGTTAGGGTTCTGCTGGGGGAGGAAAGACTTCTGAAGGGTTTCGTGATTGGAAAGGTTTGGGAATCACTGTTCTAAAGAACCAGACAGCCAAACAGGAAAAATGCAACCTCTAAGCGAAAATGTCACAAGAAATTCAATGTGCAGATTTGACAAATATGAATTTAATATGGTGTGGGGGTATGAATGGAAGAATGGAAGTTAATGCTTTTGGAAGCACCAGTAAAATATTAAGGCCTGCAATGACCAACTACCTGCTTGCTGGACTGTGATTAAAACCTGCTGATAAGAATTGTGACAATGGTTCTTTCAAGTTAAGAGAAATGTTTACAACACTCCTTATGTTAAGAAGGAAATCAACACAAGGCTAACTCCAATCAAAAAGAGTCAACATCTGGCCAGGAAACTGAGATGGATCCAGGATGGAAGACGTCTATCATTCATTTACAACTTTGGGACGACATCAGCAGAATATTCCCATAAAAGACTCAGTCTAATAATGCTCAAAGTGTGGCAGACCTGAGGAGTCTGTTCCACCCACTATGCTCTGCTCTATGGGAAGGACAGAGATGGTGTATTCAGAGAGTGTCAGGAATGCTATGGGGAAGCATGATTCTGGTCACTTTGGGGCTTCTTTCTCAAGGGAAGAGGAAGAAGTCTGCTTTGGAGTCTTAGATTTTGTGCAGGGAGCATGGTTCTGCTGGATGGAAAACAGGGATCTGGTCCTTAGCATTGTTCTTAGGGAAGAAGTTTTGATGTTATGGAAGTTTTGGAACTATGTGTTGGCAGGCTGCAGGAAGGCAGTGTCTGGCCTAACAGGTGCATCTCCAAGGAGGGAGAAAAGGATATAATAATATTTGGGTGCATGAGGATGGATGCATCGAATCGTTGCCTTTTTGTTATGCCGCTCTGAGTCCCCCTTCGGGGGTAGAAAAGAGCGGGGTAGAAATGATGGAAATAAATAAATAAATAAATAAATGCATGTACATGCGATGTGAATGTTGAGTGAAAATGTAATTCCCTTTGTTTGTTTGTTAACCAATATAATAGTGAATCCAATGTAGTTGCATAGAATCTGTATGTCTGTATGTCCAATGTCATTCTTTGTCTCAATGTTTTTCTGTAATCTGATGTCCCCTCTCACACTGGAAATTGCAATAAAAAGAACCTATGCTTTAAAGTTATTGAAAAGTTGTTCATGCCAAAAAGGTATACCAATGTCCTACCAAGAACATTAGGATGAACTTGTCTTCTTTGTTGCCTGAGCAACAGGTGACTTCCTAGTTTGTGAAAACATAAAAATGGGGTTCTTGGCCCTTCCTTCCTAACATGTCTCTTTCCTGGAAGGAGAGACTAGTGCGGCTTTGGGGTATCACAGACTCAGGTGACAATCAACATGGCCCTGTTTTAACGGGACGGTGGTTAAGGGGGATGGCTGAGGAAGGGCTGCTAAGAGAGGACGTTCTTGCACCAGTAAATGGTGAAACAGAACCTATCCGTGTAATGTCAATATATATTGTACAAGTTTAAAATGTCCATGCAGCTAGCTGTGATAGAGTTAATCTTTGAAATGCTATGAAACATGTAGAACAGACAAAGGAGATGTTGCAATAGACTCAGAGGCTGGACACTGAATTAATGAGCTGATAACAGTGTGGTATAAATATAGCAGCTGCTATCGCTCTGTCTCTTTGCTCTTCTCTCTTGCATTGTGACTGTGCTAACAAGTGTCATTGCAATGAATGAAATGTAAATAAAGAAAAGAGCCACCGTTGATGCAGAAACAACTGTCTGAAGTCAGTTAATTGGATGATAAGAAGCAAGTTGGTCTGCAAATTGCATTGAGAACGTGTGTCTACACCGACCTGATTAATCCAGGTTAAGCTGCTTGGAAGCTGCCCTGATGCATCCCCAGAGCATCCTCAGTGCCCCTTGGCTATACACAAACAGAAAAGGTAGTGACCAATAACAAATGCTCTGTCTTAGCTTGCAATGTGGGGAAATGTTGAGACTCTAAGCGGCACAAGACCCTGGCCTGCTGGTTCCACCCGGAGCACCCCATTCCCCGGCCTTTATGCAACAAAACCCATGCTCACCAGGAGGAGACGTTGTTGAATTGACCGACTGGACACCTTTAATAAAAGAGATAGAAACAAGGAAACATGAATTGTGGCAATTTATACTCGATAGAGTGGCATCATGTGAACTCTGATGGTTATCAAGAGCAGTGGCCAACCTGGAGAAGTGCTACGCTAACACCATGTGTCAGAGTGGGGTGAATTAAATTAAAATGGGAGCAGGAGGGATTCCTTTGTACCCTCAGCAAACAGCAGAGTTTTACATCTATCCCATTGACTTTTTTTGCCGCCGCATAAAATTGTTGGCTTATGTTTAACTTGTTGTCCACGAGGACCCCAAGATGTTTTTCACACGTACTGCTCTCGAGCCATGCGCCCCCTATTATGTACCTTTGCATTCCATGCTTCACATGCTTCAATGTGAAGAAGTCTTACGACTCTGTTATCTGTGAGGGATACCTTCAAGACTTCCTCTGGATACCATGGTTAGTACTGAACCTTATATCGTCAGACTGGGAAACATTATTAAATTTTGTAAAAAAAAAAAGGAAAAAAGATACACAACTATGCGGTATAAGGAACTTTACTTTGAGTCCATATAGATAAAATGGTTAGCTAAATGATCCTAGCCAGAGCTGCAACCTCGGAAGATAGAAATGTCTTTAGAAGATAATAGGTCTCCTGCCCAAAATTCCAAACGTTTGCCCATGCCTGAAAGGAAGTCATTTCCACCACACTGAGAATTCCACTGTTGAAGAGCTCGTATGGTCAGGGGGTTCTTCTTAATGTTGAGTTGGAATCAGGTGGAATCCATGAAAAAAAAAAAGCTTCAAAAAGGGCTACATGGCTGAAAAAGTTTGCGAGCCTCTGATTTAGATAGTGTGAAATAAGGCCTGACCAAGAAGTTGAGAGGGCAACTGGCCATCAGCTCAAGAAAGGAAAAGCCCACTGCACCTGGAAAAGGGAGGTGTTGGGCAGGATGGTCCCTCTATTCCAGCCCCTGTGCCCAGTACCACCCATTGGCCTGGCTGGGTTCCAGGCTCAGGCTCCCTTACCAGCCAGTGGCTCCAGGCAGTCAGTGCCACAGCTAGTTTTGCAGCACTTCCTCTTGCCAGCGCATTCGACATCCCAGGAAACACGAGAGGCACAGCGACTGGAGGGCAGCTGCTGACCATCATCTTTGGGACAGATACCTTCTTTCTCTGGAAGAGCAAAGGGAGATGTGTCAAAGGCAGGAGGAGCTATTGCAAATCTACAGAGTGCCCTGCCTGTGCATTTTGGCATGCAGCTGGTGACATAATGTTTCCATTTTGGGAGCATTTCAGATTTTGCAATTTCAGAAAAGGGAAACTCAATCTGTATAATAAGGATAATGATTATAACACAGCAATAATTTTACTTTATGGGCCTGCTGCCATTTATGCATTGTTTGCAGACAGCTCTCTGATATAAACTAGAGCAGTGTTTCTCAACCTGGGGGTCAGGACCCCCAGGGGGGTCGCGAGAGGCTTTCAGAGGGGTCGCCAAAGGCCATCAGAAAACATATATTTCTGATGGTCTTAGGAAGCCCTTTGGCAGAGAAGATTGAAGATCTCTCCGCTTGTCCTTCTCTTTCTTTTTGGAAACAGACTGCGCATTCTCCCACCTAAAGCTCTCCTTTGCTGTGATTGGCAGGCCTCCCAGCCAAGGGGAGGGCTGTTTCTGAGACTCCAAGCAGGGAGGGGAGAGCAGGTGTGCTTGGCGCATGGCAGCATGATGCGCATGGGTGGGTGAGGGAGAGAGTGAGAGGTGGGATGGAGGCTCACACCAGCTAGTCCCTTCAAGGCATGAGGGTTCTGCATAGGAAGTTTGACCCAATTCTATCATTGGTGGGGCGCAAGGGGCTCTTTGATTGTAGGTGAACTATAAATTCCAGCAACTGTCAAGATCTGTTTTCCCCAAACTCCACCAGTGTTCACATTTGGGTATATCGAGGATTCGTGTCAAGTGTGGTCCAGATCCATCCTTGTTGAGTCTATAGTGCTCTCTGGATGTAGGTGAACTACAACTCCCAAACTCAAGGTCAATGCCCACCAAACCCTTCCAGTATTTGCTGTTGGTCATGGGAGTTTTGTGTGCCAAGTTTGTTTCAATTCCATTGTTGGTGAGTTCAGAATGCTCTTTGATTGTAGGTGAACTATAAATCCCAGCAACTACAACTTCCAAATGACAAAATCAACCCAACACCCCCCCCACACACACAAAAATACAGTTATGAAGTAGCAATGAAAATAATGTTATGGTTAGGGGTCACCACAACATGAGGAACTGTATTAAGGGGTCGCAGCATTAGGAAGGTTGAGAAACACTGAACTAGAGTTTCCCCTCGAAAATGTAGTACTTTATTTACCCCAGAATCTGGGAAGAATAATTGCAAAAGACATGCTACAGGCTTAATTCTTGCAAACTGTCAGAATGGCATTGCAGCACATTTTGGGATGTAAGGTGAAAAAAAAGTGGACCCAGCCCTACAAATGGTCAGAATGGGTATCCTGTGGAGGCCAGTCAACAAGGTGTGAGGGCAATAGGGCTGCAGCCCAAGAGGGACTGTGGCACCAGCCTCCTGGGGAAAAGGTGGCATTGGGCAGAATGGTCCCCCTGTTCCTGCTCCCATGTCAAGTACAATCAGGCTCAGGGTGCTTCCACACAGGACAAAAATCTGTGTCAAACAGGTTTTAAATTGCCCACTTTGGTGTGGGTCTCAGTCCCCATGCTCCAACAAAAAACCGGGCTTTCCTAGAGGATAGCTGGATGGAGTGGCTACATCCTAAATGACACCTGAGAGACAGGAGAGGTGAGGAGGAAAATACCGCCATCTCGTGCCAGGAGGATGTGAGGAGGGAAGTTATGGGGGCTTTTGGGGGAGGGAATTGGCACCATTGTTTGGACATCTCCAGTAAAAACCAAGACATATCCGGGTTTTTGGGCCTGTCTGGATGGGCCCTTAGGCTCCCTTATCAGGTAGTGGGTCCAGTAGGTCCCATGTTCCAGCCCTTCTGTCAAAGGTAACTCTCAACCTGGTTGGACACCACGCTTAGGCAATCTTACCATATGATGGTGGCAAACAGACTAACCCACATCCAATTCCACAGCACTTCTGCCAGCCCTGGCAGTCCTTGTCACTGCTACATGTGGAAGGGCAAGTGCCCTTGTGGGGAATTATTGCAGGGCATGTACCCTGTTTCTCTGGAAGAGGAAAGTGAGGAATGTCAGGGAGTCAGAAACAGTCTGTTACAGCAATGTTACCCCACTCCACCCCAATTTGGTTGCATTTGTGAGATTCCTCCCCCAGGACTCAGATAGGGAACTTTCAGTTGACTCTAACTGGGAAGTGAGTAGAGGTACTTCATATCTGAGTCCTGGGGGAGGAATCTCACAGTTGCAACCAAATTGGGGTGGAGTAGGGTAACATTTATTTATTTATTTATTATTTCAACTTATACTCCGCCACTCGCCAAGGGCTCAGGGCGGTTGACAAAAACAACAACGTAACAGTAGCATTTAAAACCATATTAAATTGCATTAACACAGCTCAAAAGCTTGCTGAAATAAATGGGTTTTGCATGCCTTGCGGAAAGCTGCCAAGTCCCGCAGAAAAATTGCTCCATTTATCCCACACATGAATAAATGGAACAACATGTTCCCCTTCTTCCTGAAAATTTGGTTGCTTTTGAGTCTTCAATAAACAAAACTGGGTATCAGAATCAGAAAATCCTAGGGTTGGAAAAAGCTCCCAGAACTATCCACTCCAATGCTCTTCTGTCAGGCAGGAAGACACCACCCAATCTCTCCTGACAGATGGCCACACAGCCCCTGTTTAAACACCTCCAAAGAAGGACATTCCACTGGACCCCAAGACAGCAGCAAATGCCATTGTTATCGAACAGGAATTTAGGAGGACTTGCCCAGATGAGGCAGAAGCCCAACAAATCCACAAAGAGGATTCGGTACATTGGCGAGCTAGAAACACCCGATTTCCCTTTCCCTAAATAACTCTCACCGAAGTTGAAGAAGTGCCACCGAGATTTTTTATTTGTCCCAGCTGAGAAGTATGACAGCCACAATACCTTGATGCCCACAAAGCTGACATACAGTACAATGCATAACATACATTTTATAGGAAAAACAGAACTGCCAAGGTTCTAACTTCCCGGCCCCCTCCCCTCAGCCGGCTTCAAGTTGATTGGATGGAGTCACCAGCTGGCTGGCGCGGATGCCCAGACCCCAGGAGTCCTTTATCCTTGATATGTACTTTTAATGTATCTTGCCATGGGTTTCAGTCCAAAGGAAATGAAGACAAAGGAGGTGAGGCAGATTGTGACATCCCTGCTTTTCGAAGGCACGGAAGTCACTTGGTGGATAATGGGGAATCACCAAGGGGCAAAGCAAATCAGATGGCCTGCTCCGAACGCTGATTGCTAGTGCCAACAGAGATATTCATCCCCGGGGGGGAGAACTCCGAGGCCCAGGGAACAATATCTACTGCTTATTTTCCATGCAAGAATGTCTTTGTTTGTACCCAGTATCAGGGATTAACAGCACAGGAGGCTTCCTGGGCCGTTTTGAGTGCTGGAGTCACGAAGGGGTGGCATTTCATCCTATATTTTATACACAGGAATATTAGGGAAATATGTGGGGAAATACATTCATATTAGGAAGGTTAGAGGCATACCTCCCCCCCCCCCCCCCCGAGTCCACAGGAAATCATAAGATAAGTCCCAAGGGATGGAAAAAGAGTAAAGTTCCCTTAAAGTTCATATAAAGTTCTTTAAAGTGTCCCAAAGTCCTTAAAAGTGGGAAAAGGTTCATAAAAGGGTCTGGGAAAGTTTATATGCATTAAAGGGGAAGTGGATGGTTGAGCCCATGGGGTCTGGAAGAAAAGAGAGTTTCCCAAAGTGTCCAAAAGTTCCTGAAAGTTTATAAAAGTAGGCAAAAGTTCATAAGTGTGGGTTACAGGGGCATTGCCACATGAGATAGGGGATTAAGGGATCATTCCAGCCTGATGTCCTTGGTAAAACTAGGAATTCCTGAACTATCTTTTACAGAACCCTGGAAGGGGGGGGGAGGGTGTTCACCTCCGATATCACCATGGCCCAGCGTGGAATACATCTCACCATGTTAAAACTGTGGATGTGGCTCTTAATGAGACATGCCAAATTATTACAAGATGTCTACTGGAGAAATGACACCGTTTAGCTAGTATTGCACCATCGGACATCCACTAGGAAGTAGCAGCCTGTAATGAAAGGACCAAGGCAGTGACATCTCCGGCCCATCCTCTGTCTGGATATCAGGCAGCACGCCAACACCTTACATCAAGAAATAGTATTTAAGATCCACAGACATACTTGCAGGAACACCTCAGCAAGTGAGAGTCCAAAAGTGGCAGGCTAAAATCTGGAACCTCAACGCATGGCTGATATTGGATGAGAGACTCCCCCTAGGCACATGGAAGACTGGGAAACTTGGAAGGCACTGAACAGGCTACGTTCTGGCACCACGAGATGCAGAGCCAACCTTAAGAAATGAGGCCACAAAGGGGACTCCACGACATGCTATTATCCAGATGGAAACACTTTTTTCCTAAAACACAGTAACCAATAATTCTAGCTCGGAATGGTTTGCATGGATTTGGCTATGAAAATGTCTTGAATTTGAGTGAACGATATACTCATTTTGCACAAGTTGCTATTTGAATACAGACCTAGACACGTTTCATTATTTTTGAATGTATATTTTCTGATTGTATATTAGATTGTGTGTGTCAAATAATTAATAAAACAATTTCAAAAAAAGAGAGGAAAGAAATGGGGCCACGAAGTGGAGTCCATGACATGCGAATGTGGAGGAGAGCAAACCATAGACCTCTTGCTGCAATGCAGCCTGAGCCCTGCCACAGGCACAATGGTGGACCTTCTCACAGCAACACCAGTGTTACTCCAAGGGGCAAGCTACTGGTCAAAGGACATTTAGTATCATGCCAAACTTTAAACTTTTTTATGTTTTAAAAATACATTACAACTGTACCCGCAGTTTGCTTCTGATATGATAAATAATATCATAATCAGGAGGTCTTCTTCATCTGCAGGAAGGAGGAGAGCCAAGAAAGGGCTGGTTCCTAAGAGTGAAGCCTGGAGTGGGCTCACCACCATTTCCTCCAGCGAAAAAGATGGCAACCTGCTTCCTGCAAAGGCATGAGATTGGGCAGAATGTGCCTTCTGTTCCTCTCGACCTGCTTGCAACCCAGGCTCAGGTTCTCTTACCAGGCAGTGGGTCGTAGCAATGTTTGTCGCATCCAAAACCGCAGCACTTCTGTCTGCCGGGGCATTTGCTGTCATCTCTACAGTTGGAGTAACAGTAACTGGAACGTATCCTCGTAATGGGACAGTAGCCTTCTTTTTCTGGAAGAGCAAAGGGATATGCGTCAGGGGCAGGCTGAGCTCTTACAAACCTATAGAGTGGCACAGACTGGCTGCAAGGAGGGCTAGTGACTGGCTTGGAAAAAAGGGAAAAAAAGCAATAGCCAAGCAGGCCCTGACCCATGCATATTGAAAAGTGCCTGCATTTCCTGGGGTAGGAGATCTTCAGGAGAGGGCCTTTCCCTCAGTGCCACCACCATTGAAACACGGCAAATGAGGACCACTTTGAGTCCCAACATCGAGAATAAAGTGTGTGTGTGTGTGTATGTGTATATATAACGCTCAAATGCTTGGGATAGAAACTTTGGTAGAAGGCAGGCTCAGAAGCACTTGGGATGCCTGGTTTTTGCGGGGTCCTTGTGTGAGTGGAGCCCTTCCTTTTCCCCTTTTCCCCTTTTCCTTCCTCTCTACTCCCCATTAAGTCTCCCGGAGGACTGACTTGTGACTAGATCTCGTTCCCTAAGGCAGAAATGGGCAAGTCACAATAATACGTTTCAGTTTTAGGAACATTTTAGATTTTGGATTTCCAGATAAATGATACTTTATGTGATTACGATTTTTTAAAGCATTATGCCTTTTGCTCTATTTTCTCAGGCTAGTTTGCTCTGTGGCCTTTGTCCTGCTGTTGTACAGCATTTCTCAACCTAGCGGTCAGGACCCCTGTGGGCGGGTTGTGAGCGGATGTCTGTTGGTCATGGGGGTTCTGTGTGGGAAGTTTGGCCCAATTCTATCATTGATGGGGTTCAGAATGCTCTTTGACTGTAGGTGAACTATAAATCCCAGCAACTACAACTCTCAAATGTCAAGGACTATTTTCCCCAAATTCCACCAGTGTTCACCTTTGGGTATATTGAGTATCTGTGCCAAGTTTGGTCCAGATCCATCATTGAGTCCACAGTGCTCTCTGGATGTAGGTGAACTACAACTCCAAAAAGCTCAATGCCCACCAAAACCTTCCAGTATTTTCTGTTGGCTGAGGGAGTTCTGTGTACCAAATTTGGTTCTATTTCATTTTTAGTGAAGTTCAGAATGCTCTTTCATTGTAGGCGAACTATAAATCCCAGCAACTACAACTCCCAAATGACAAAATCAATCCTCCCCAATCCTCTCTGTACTCAGATTTGGGCGTATTGGTTATTGTGCCAAATGTGGTCCAGTGATTGAAAATACATCCTGCATATCAGATATTTACATGATGATTCATAACAGTAACAAAATTATAGTTATGAAATAGCAATGAAAATAATGTTATGGTTGGGGGTCACCACAATGTGAGAAACTGTAGTAAGGCGTCGCGGCATTAGGAAGGTGGAGAAACACTGATCTACAATCAGTGTTACTAGGTTATTTCTTGCAAACCAACCAAATGACACAGACTAGATTCAGACCAACATATGTTCAGAATGGGTATGCTACCTAGAACCCATAAATGCTGGCCAAGAAGATAAGAGGGTAACTCTTATCTTTGGAAGTTTTTAAACAGAGGCTGGATGGCCATCTGTCAGGGGTGCTTTGAATGCAATGTTCCTGTTTCTTGGCAGGGAGTTGGACTGGATGGCCCATGAGGTCTCTTCCTACTCTATGATTCTATGATTCTAACGCCCCCCATCCCAGCTTCTGTGCCAAGTGCCACAAGGCACAGGCTCAGGCTCCCTCATTGGGCAGCGGGTCGAGACAGGACCCTGTGCGAAATATATCTCTTGACCCAATTGGGTTTATGGCTTAAGTTCTCTTACCTGGCATTGGGTCAAGGCAGGCTTTCCCAGATCCACATGTGCAGCACTTTCGCTTTCCAATGCACTGGTTGTCATTACTGCATTGACGCCAGCAACGTTCTCCTCCAGAAAGCGTACGGCACTCACCACCGTTCTCTGGAAGAGCAAAGTGAGGGATGTCAGAGAAGGATGTCAGTGAGGGATGGTAGAAGGTTTCACAGGTGAGAGCAGCTCCAAAGGCTAAAACTGGGAGTGGGCTCCCCTTTTCCCTGAGTAATATGATATGATACACTGCTTTTGGGGACAAAGTGAGATAGGGCAGAATGGGCCCCCTGTTCCAGCCCCCCCCCCCCGCCAAGTGCAACCCCTTGGCCTGCTTGGGATCCAGGCTCAGGATTCCTTACTAGACTTTGGATAGAGGCAGCGTCCTCGAACATCACGTCTGCAGCAAATCCCGTGGTAGCAGTCACCGTTTGTTGTACAAAGATCGGGCTCCGGAGATTGTATAGGGCAGACACCATCTTTCTCTGAAAAAGCAATGGAGACATGTCAAAAGGTCAGAATCAGAGCCAGCTGGAAGTTTTGGTGGAGGGATCTCATCACTTCCTTGCATTAGAATAAATGGAGAAATGCCAGCAACCTCCAACACATTCTGGTGGCACCTGAGGAAGGGATGGACAACCCTCTCTGAACAAATCTTGCCACCACCTTTGGTCCACCTTAGGACAAGCAGAGAGCAGAAATTGGAAAGCACATAAGCACAAACAACAAAGGAAGAAATCACAATACTCTTTTCTTCCCCACCAAAAGTACAGAACCCATTTGGAGTCTGGAGGTCAGCATCTTGGAGATCTTTCCAGTCCGGAAAAACTGATGGGATGGTTGGATTTGATTTGGTTCTGATTCCCCTTTGTTCCAGTATGGAACTAGTGGTGTCTCATAATTAAGATTAAATTATATTTATTTATTTATTTATTTATTTATTATTCGAACTTATATTCCGCTCCTCCCTGCAGGCTCGGGGCGGGTTACAACATACAATAGAAACATGCTGCACACAACAAGCAGCCAACTATACAATGCAATAAAACATAAAAGCAAAACATATACACTAAAATCAGAGGAATTTCAGTTTTATAACTCAAGGCATAGGACATCCCGGTACAGACCAATTTAATTAAAAGCCAGTCTGAAGAGGGCAGTTTTACAGGAGCCATGAACGGGCGAGCTCTGGAATCGCTCGAGTGTCCTCTGGAAGGGAATTCCACCACACTGGGGCCACCACAGAGAAAGTTCTCTGCCTGGTTGTGGATAGATGGCAGGAGCGGATCGATGGTACAAGTAACAAGTTCTGTTCTTCAGAACGTAGTGATCTCGGGGGAACATACAGGGTAAGGCGGTCCCTCAGGTACACAGGCCCTAGACCGTGTAAGGCCTTAAAGGTTAAAACCAACACCTTGAAGGCAATTCGGTACTCTATAGGAAGCCAGTGCAGTTGCCGAAGGATGGGGGTGATGTGCTCCCTTACTGGTGCTCCCACCAGCAAGCGAGAAGCGGCATTCTGCACCAGCTTGAGTATAATGCAGAATAATTTTGTTAATGAATTTCAAAATAATGAAACAACCTTCCCCTTTACAACAGCTTTGAAGCTTTTCAAGTCATGTGGTGGGGATGAAAGTCTATCAATTTTGACAGGACACTTCAAGAACAGTCAGTTAATGGGCAAAAGCCACTTTCAATCAAAAGGTCTTTATTATCTGTGGAGAGAAGGAGAGCTGTCCCAACATCCAATGGGAGAGAGTTCACCAGGCTTCCAATGGTAAGACCTGGAATTTGTTGTCTCAGTAGAAGTATTCAACATTTTCTTGGGGTGCATTGCAGGACAGTCTCCTTTTCCTCCTTTTATCCCTATGTTTGGATTCTCCTGAAGGAATAATTCACAAATGTCCACTGCTACAGCATGAATTTCATGCCCAGAAGACGTTTAATAGAGAAGAAGGAAAAGGCTGAGAGCAGAAGAAGAAGCAGGACAAATCTCATTGAGGACACAAGGCGATGTCAACTTCTCCAGCCAAGCCCAGCCGGTCAGCATGAAAGTCTCTCTCCCTCCCTGAACCTTGATTGGGTTTAGATACTCACCCCATAGATAGCTATTGGCAGCAGAAGGAAGATCAGACCAGAGAAAGAAGAGACCTACAAAGATCAGTCTGGACCACATCTTGCCCTTTTGGGGAGTAGGCATTGCCCTTGATCTCTTATAAACCCAATGGAAAGGGAAGTTGGACTAGGACTGCCCAATAGTGGAAAGTTCCTCTTGGGCTCCAGGGAACTTACAGCAATTGCCTTGTAGGCGTTTCCCTGCAGATTTCTGATAGGTAAACATTTTTGGACAAGAGTTGCTCCATAGGGATTCTGCAATGGTTGACCTTGGGTTTTGATGGCTCAATGCAATGGAATCCTGGGAGCTGAAGGTTGGTGATGTGCTAAAAATTAGAGGTGTGTGAAACAGCAACAAGACTTTTGAATTTTGTTTTGAAAATCAAGTGGCCCCCCTTTTGAACGATTCGGGGGGGGGAGGGTTGCTGTTGAAGACAGAACCCCCCAAAGGACAAAATTATACTTTCCACAACATTCTTTTCCCCTTTTTATTAGCTTATTACACAGTAGATGTACATCATAGTAAGTTACCCTCTATATTTAATTCTTTGTATCTTCCTTGCCCCTTGTGTCTTTCTCTCCCACTTTCGCCGCTCACAGCCGGCCCTGGCAGCTACATGGCCCACATGGCCCTCGGAGTGGAGCACTCTTCCCTAATGCTACAGCCTTGCTGTAACTAACCCCTCTGCCAACCCTTGCCCCCACTACCGACTGACACCTTATATGTAAGGTTTATAATATTTTATGTTTTATTAAACCACTAGCTGTTTCTCTCTTTCTCTTTCTCCCTTTCTTTCTCCCTTTCTTTCTTTCTTTCTTTCTTTCTTTCTCTCCTTCCTTCCTTTTCCCCTCCCTCTTTCCTTTATTCCCTCTTGTTCTTTTCCTTCTTCTTTCTTCCTTCCCTACCTGTTTCTTTCCTCCCTTCCTTTGCTCTTTGGTTCCATCCTTCCTTGTCTCTTTCCTTCCTCCCCTTCCTCCCTCTTTCTCTCTTTTGTTCCTTCTCTCCTTCCTTCCCCCTCTCTTTCATTCTTTCATTCTTTCATTCTTTCATTCTTTCATTTTTTAAATTTCCTACTCTACATTTCTTTTGTTCCTCCTCTCCTTCCCTCCTTCTTTCCCTCTTTCTCTCCTTCCTTCCTTCTTTCCTTCCTTCCCCCTTTCTGTGTATATGTGTTTGTGTGTGTGCATATATGTGTGTATATATTTCTGTATATATTTATATATATGTATATATGTGTGTGTTTGTGTATATATGTGTGTTTATGTATATATGTGGTTGTCAGAGCTGGGAGATCTTAGCCTTGAGGAGGCTCAGACTCCCAGTCTGCCTTGACCTGCCTTGACGCCGGACCTTGGGGAATTCCCTGGGTGGATGTAATCCTTTTGGAGCAGTGCTGAGTCAGGACGGATGTGACGCAACCTCTTCTGGACATTGGACACTGACTGGGAATATGCTGACTCAGCAGGGGTATGAGGTAATATCCTCCGGACTGTGGGATTGCTGAGTCAGCAGGACATGATGCAACCTTTCCTGGATATTGCAAGGGAAAGGAGGGAGGGGGATGGGGTATATAAGGTGTGTTTGGGTGGCGGTTCACTGCTTTGGCTTTATGGGTGTTGTACCTGCAATAAATCTTGTTGGATCGTGAACCGCCTGCGTGTGATCCTTACGGAGAATTGAAATGTCCTCACATGTGGTCTTGCGCACGAGTTGTAATGTATTTTTGTTTTTTGGCTTTCTAAGTTCCTTCTGCTGTGCTTTTCAGTGTTTTTATGAGTGATGGTCACTTGTTGGCCTGATAGGTGCCTTGTGTCCAAATTTGGTGTCAATTCGTCCAGTGGTTTTTGAGTTATGTTAATCCCACAAACGAACATTACATTTTTATTTATATAGATTTTGAGGCTCGAGCCATTGACCCAGCTCGCGTAACCCTTCGCCCACTCATCATGGCCTCAAAGTCCCCTCCAGCACTTCCTGGTCATCAAAACAATGGATACAAGCACCCAGTTTACCAGCAGTTAGGATTTCTGGGAGTTGAAGGCCAAAACATCTGGGGACCCACAGGTTGAGAACCACTGCTGTAGTCCATCATGATGTTCAGGGTCAAAGGGGAGCACCTGCCTTGCATCATTGTCCCTTGGAGGCAGAGGAGGAGGAGGAAAAAGAAGGAGAGATGGGTGAGATGGCGAAGCAGCCGGTCAGCCACTCTCCTTCCTCTGACGCCACCAAAGCCACACATTGCCTTTTTAAGTTCCCCCTTCCTCACTTGTCTTCCTATTCCTTTTCTCCCTTCTTTTCCTTCTCCTCCCAACTCTTCTTGTTCTTTTTCCTCTTCTTCTCCTTCCAGTGGTCAGGGGCCCCATTGGAGTAATTTTGGGGAGGGGGAGATACGAGAAAGAGAGACCTTTAATTCAATCTAGAGAACGAGAGAGAGAGAGAGAGAGAGAGAGAGAGAGAGAGAGAGAGAGAACTTGTAGTTCCAAACGGCCTCCCGACAGACATGGTAAGACTGATGGCGGCCCCTCTGGATTAAAGGTGGTGCTGTTGAAAGCCCGGTCTGTCAATGGAAAGACAGCTATCATTCAGGATCTCATTTTGAAAGTATATAGACCTTTAGTAGTGTTGGGTCTTTGCATTTATACCCACTTGTTTGTGTTTTTGTGGTGACAAAGAGAAGCCATTATTCCTGAATAAATCTCACCAAGTTGAAGAGAAAGCCACTGAGTTTTTTATTTCATTCCAGCTGGAAAGGATACCGATTGCAGAAGCCTGCCAAAAAAATCAACATGCCCACTGGGCAGAGAGATACAACCTACATAGTCTTCAGATTCAAAAGTTCCCATGCCTGCCCCCCGCCCAAGCTGGCTTTGTTATGATTGGCTGTGATGTCAGCAAGCCAGCCGGAGAGCCAATGGCGACCTGACCCCTGCTTTGGCCACTCAGCCAAGGAGACAATGAAGAAATGTCTACTTGACTGGATTAAAGTGACTAATGTTTGCTAAATGGCTGGGCGATAACCTTTAGTCTCTCAAGCCTAGTAGCCAGGGTTATTATTTGACTTCTTGAATTCACATTTTGGTTTAGCCCCTAGACCGGGGGTGCTCACACTTTTTCAGCATGCAAGCTACTTATAAAACAACCAAGTCAAAATGATCTACCTACCCATTACTCAGAGAGCCATAAAAGCAAAATATTTGGAAATTTGTTTCAATGAGAGCCATATAATGTATTTTAAGATTGAATTCAACTAAATGTGAGTATAATAAGACCCTGAATTTATTCATAATAATAATGATGATAATATTCATTCAGCCTCTGTTACTACTACTACTAATAGTAACAACAACAACAGGTTCCTAGAGTAGAAGGAGACCTCCAAGGGCCATCCAGTCCAACCTCCTTCTGCCATAAGGGAAAAACACAATCAAAGCTTTCCGCACAAATGGCATGGGAGCCATACACACAGTGTATGGCTCCCATATGGGCCATAGCGACACTAGTCACGCCGTCGCCACGCTGACTGGCCAGCAGCATGTGGGCGGCGTCAGGAGCCTGCGGGACGGGACTGAGCCTTCCTCCCGCCCTGCCTGCGATCTACCAGGACGCCCTACACGATCTACCAATAGATCGTGATCTACCTAATGAACACCCCTGCCCTAGAGCCTAGGTCCTTTGTCTTTACAGTCCTGGGATATAGTCCATTGATGAAGTTGATGTTAGTTTCAGCCAGTCAGGATGTGACACAATGGAGAGGCTGTGGTGAAATCCCTCATTCCTCGCAGATAGGAAAATGCCCTTTATGTTGGGCATTACCATATGTCCATGGACCCTATTGTTCTGGGTGGCCTAGCTTCCTGCTCTCCGAGGCCCAGGTTAGTAGAGTCATTTAATTATTATTCATGCAAATGGGTTATGGTGAAGTTCTTTTGTTAGAGGATTATGAGCTCGGGGAGCATGGGGGCTTCCAGAGTCAAGAGTTGCTGGCTTCATGAAAAGGTGGTAAGAGGGGGAATCATGCTGGGTCTAAGGGGAAGTCACGTCAGCCCCCCCCCCAAAGTCCATAAAATTTCATAAAGAGTTTATAAAAGCCCCTATAAAGTTCATGAAATTTCATAGAAAGTCCATAAGAGTTCATAAGAGTTCATGCGGGGTGTATGGAACGCCCTAGGAGCACTGAGCAGCCGGAGTCCATTCATAAACAGGAGTTTCATTCATAAAAAAGGAATCCAATTAATAAATTACAGCCAAATTGGTCAGATGCTAGTTTGGGTTACAGGGGTGTTGTCACGTGAAGCCATTTGGCCATGGAAAAAGCCTTAGGTTCCCACATTGGGGAAGAGATAGGGGATTATGGGATCATTCCAGCCTGGTGTCCTTGGCAAAACTATGCATTCCCTGATTTTGAACTATCTTTTACAGAGTCCGGGGGCATTTCAACGTCCATGTGGAAACCACCCTGTTGGGAGTGGCTCATGACATGGCTACCATGGCAACCCCACCAGTCACAGATGATGAGGAAATACAACACCTTGGGGAGGATGAGAAGCTCTTAGATACAACTGAGTGGACTGCCCTTGATCAATGTACTGGGGATGTCTCTGGGGCGGAAGGAGGACAGTCCACAGACATGGAATTTGTAGTCACAGAATGAAGCAGGAGCTCTTTCCCCAATGGTAGATGAGACAGAACAAGAAAACACTAGGGTCTTGGACATATCTGACTGGATTATCCTTGATGAATGGGGAGGGATGTGTCTTTGAGGAGGAAGCCAGTTTAGAGCACCTTACAGGAAAGGGACCCAGTCAATCCTCAAGGAAGATGGGTAATGGTCATAGGTGACTCCCTCCTGAGAGGAACAGAAGCAGTGTTTTGCAAATCTGACAGGCTTTCTAGAGAAATTGGCTGCCTTAAGTGTGCCATTCGATTCACAGAATGATTTATATTCATTTGCCAAAGAAACAAAGGAGATTGGGTGTCACGACTGGGGACTATATGCCCCACGTGCCCAGGCCACCTGAGTCCAGGGATGGCAGTGAAGACTATTGTGGTCAGTTCCACTTAGGAACTTTCTCTGACCCAGGGAAACGTCTGATTACTGGGTCAGGAGTCAGACTTTCTCCAAAGTTAGCCCCCTTCTATACTATCATCAAATCCCAGGATCTGCTCCAAGGTTATCTGCTTATCTCATGTTATCTGTCAGTGCAAACTCATATAATTTAGTTCAAAGCAAATAATTTGGGATCAGATCCTGGGATATAGGGCAGTGTAGAAGGGGCCTTAGTGTAACCTGGGACTTACCCATTTGTCTTGTTCTATGTTATGCTTTAAACTTTGTTGAATTGTGGCTTCAACCTTGGGGTGCTCCTCTTTTCTTTGGCTTCTTAGCATGGCAAGCCCAGCTGTTTGGGTGTGAACAAAGTGTGTGTGTGTGTGTGTGTGTGTGTGTGAGAGAGAGAGAGAGAGAGTGTGTAGAAGAAACACATGTATTTCTGCACAAAGCAATTCGCTGGAACCATTTTGGGATGTCAGATTAGGAGATAATAATACCACCTAGAAATATTTGTTTGTTCCATAAATTATGGGTGGATCTACACTGTAAAACAGATGCATTTTGACACCACTTTAACTGCCATGGTTCAAGGCTAAGGAATCCTGGGATTTGTCGTTTTGCACCTCTTTAGCCTTCTCTACCTGAAGAGTTCAAACTACAACTCATCGGGTTCCATAGTACTGAGTCATGACAGTTAAGGTGATGCCAAACAACATTCATTCTACAGTAGGGATGCATCCAGGGAGAGGGCAATCAATTCACTCTGCAGAAAAGAAGGCTGAGGGAAGGGGACGCGAGAGCTGTATTTAAATATTTGAAAGGATGTCCGATTGAGGAGCAGAGGGATAAAGCTTGTTTCTTGCAGCTCCAAATACTAGGGCACAAAGGAGCAAGGGATTCAAGATGCAAGCAAAGAGATTAGGAGGAAAAGAGATATTCAGCACGGAATATACTGCCTGGGAGTCTGGTGGAGTCTCCTTCTCTGGAGGCTTCAATCAGTGGATGGATGGCCATCTGTATTGCTACTCTGGACTGGCCTTGCATTTAGTGGCACAAGAAGGTGCTCCCTGAGTGATGCAATGCATCTCCGCTGCAGAGCCTGTGACCCCTTTCCTTCACCCTTCCAACAAAAACGCCAAGGAAACAAAATAAGTTTCTGACAATGTTTATATAGTTATAGATGAGTGTAGTCATGCTGGGCTGCGAAGGCATGCTTGGATGGGAAAAATGAGAGTAATACAGTCATGGTGGAGGGCAGTGGAGATGTGAGGGAGATGCTGGCATGCAGGATGGATGGCCACTTCGGGGAGGATCCAGGAGTAATTTCCAGCTGTTATGAGACCCCTCTGTTTTCCCCTTGAGAAGTTTCTTCTATTGCTTGAGTGGCTGAAAAAGAGAAGGGGGAGATGTTTAGGCCCCTGAGATCTTTCAATGCAGGGCAGAACAATAATATATCACTATTTAAAAATAAGAGTGATGGGCTATTCACAGGATGTGCCGACTCAAGTACTTTACAGAATTCTCCAGAAAGAGGAAGTGGCTAAAAATATCCCTGATTTGGAAGAAGTGGTTCCCAAACTGTGTTCTGTGGAAACATAAGGTTCCACAAAAGCACCATAGGGGTTCTGTGAAATATTTGTAAAATCTTTTAAAATCAATTTTTAATAATCTCCACCCCAGAATATGAAGCTCTTGTTGAAATTCAAAGTACCTTTTGCTTTAGAAATGAAAATTGAAGCTGTTTACTTCCAAACCTACCACATTATACAAAACACGGAGGCAATAGGAGTAGATGAAAGAAGGGAAAACCTTGCGAGTTCACAATGTTGAGGAACAGAGTTGGGGTTCTGCTGGGTGGTGGGAGGAAGGAGAGACTTCTGAAGGGTCTCGTGATGGAAAAGGTTTGCGAACGGCTGTTCTAAAGAACCAAGCATCCTATCAAGAACATTAAGAGGAACTGGACTTCTTTGTTGCCTGAGCAACAGGTGGCTTCTTAGTTTGTGAAAACATTAAATGAAGTTCTTGTTTCTTCTTAACATGTCTCTTCATTGGAATGAGGGACTAGTGCAGCTTTGGGGTACCACAGACTCAGGTGACAATCAGACTGGCCCAGGCCCAGATTAAGCAATGTTGGCGCCCTAGCCACACTTTGGAATTACGCCCCCAAACCAACTTCTACTGCACCCTCTCCCCACCTCCGCCTGCTCGCGGCTCCGCGTGCCTCCTTCTTCCTCCACGCGCCCCGGGGGTGAGCCTTCCCTTCCTTCCTCCTCCTCGCCATGCGCCCGGCTTCCTTGAGTCAAGGAAGCCAGGCGCATCGCGGAGGAGGAAGGGAAGCCCTGCCCACAGGGGCGAGCCTTCCTCCTCGCCATATGCCCGGCTTTTTTGAGTCAAGGAACCCGGGCGCGTTGCGGAGGAAAAAGAAGGAGGCACCCAAAGATCGACTTTTAAAAAAAATGGGGGGGTGTCCGGATCTGCCGCCCCCCCCCTCGGCTGCGCCCCTAGGCCGTGGCCTAGTGTGGCCTTATGGGTGATCCGGGCCTGGACTGGCCCTGATTTGATGGGGCTGTGGTTAAGAGGGATGGCTGAGGAAGGACACATTGAGCTACTAAGAGGGGACGTTCCTGCACCAGTAAACGGTGAAACAGAACCTGAAGTATTCTACACTGACCTGATTAATCCAGGATAATCTGCTCTGGATCTGCCCTGATGCTTACTTAATTACTCACTTGGGCGATCCTTCATTGTCATAGTTTGATGGCCATCACACGTTGTCAGAATATGATGGTGTAGTGTCTTGGCCCCGATGCATCCCCAGAGCATCCCCAGTGCCCCTTGGCTATCCACAAACAGAAAAGGCAGTGACCAATTACAAATGCTCTGTCTTAGCTTGCAATGTGGGGAAATGTCGGGACTCTGGGGGGCATGAGACACTGGCCTGCTGGTTCCACCCAGAGCACCCCATTCCCCAGCCTTTATGCAACAAAATCTATGCTCACCAGGAGTTGATGCTGTTGAATTGAAGAACTGGACACCTTTAATAAAAAGATGGAAACAAAAAAACATGAATTGTGGCAAGTTATGCTCGATGGAGTGGCATCATGTGTATTCTGATGGCTATCAAGAGCAGTAACCATCCTGGAGGAGTGCTACAATAACAGCGTACGTGGGAGTGGGGTGAATTAGATTGGAATAGAAGCAGGAAGGATTCCCTTGTGTCCTCCGTAAATAGCAGAGATCTACATCTATCTGTATATGTGAATATAAAAGTGAAAATATGTTTGTATCTATCTGTATATCTAATTTTCCAAGATGGCTCCCATTCCGAGAGAGCACTGTGACTCCCTCCCTCAATGGATCTGAGACAAACTTGGCGCACAGAACTTCCCTTCCCACAACCAACAGAAAATACTGGAGAGTTTTTTTGGGTATGGGGAATTGACCCTGGATGATGGAAGTTGCAGTTCATCCCACATTCAGGGCAGACTTCCAGAGAGCACTGTGACTCCCTCCATCAATGGATCTGGACCCATCATGACTAACAAAAAAATAGAGAAGTTTTTTCAGGGTGGGGGTGTGGAGATATGGGATTGACTCCATATGATGGAAGTTGCAGTTCACCCTGCATTCAAGGAAAACATTCAGAGACACTGTGAACCCCACTGGTGATGGATCTGGACCAAACTAGGCACACATATGGACCATGACCAGCTTAAGTACTGGAGGAAATTGACCGTTGATGCTGGGAGTTATAGTTCAACCACATCCTTATGCCTTCTCTGATGGGACCATTCATAACATCCAAAAACAAGCAATGACTCTTTCTAATTACTGTACTACAGAATACCTAACCAAGTCATTGCCGGGTACCTAAGCTAGTATAATAAGAGTCAAAAAATTGTAGGTATGCGTGTGGGTTTGTATGTATGCATATTTGTTGGAAATTTCCAAGATGGCGCCAACTTGCAGAGAGCCTTGTGACTCCGGTCTTTATGCAACAAAGCGCATGCTCACCAATTGGTGTTGTTGAAATGAAAGGCTGGACACCTTTAATAAAAGAGATAGAAACAAGAAAACATGAATTGTGGCAAGTCATTATCAGCAAGGAAGACCACACTTCTCGCTCTGTGTTATAGTTAGTGTCTGTTATAGTTAAATGCTGCCACCCATGAACAAGTTAAATCCCTGGAATGCAGCAAGTATGGGCAGAGACGAAGTGAGAATTCATGTCACTACCACAGGTGATAAGGAATGATATATATGTCAACCCGCGCCATTATTCTTTTTCTTTTGATGATGACCATGTAATGAGTAAGTTCTATTAATCTGTAAATAGCTGAAATGTAAATAAAGATAAGAGCCGCTTAGAACTTTTGAAGTGAGTTAATTGGATAAGAATCAGCACTTTGGGTAGCTAATTATTAGGCCCGGGCAATCATGGTTCTAAATGGTTCTAAAGTACTTACAAAACTAAAGTTCTGGTGGTGAAAACTAAGTGGCGCTGGTGCTTTCTTCTCTAGTGTTGCTAAAGTTCTGGTGGTGAACATTTCAGAACTCTAACAAAACTTTCAAAATTTCGTTATAAATGGCAGTTCTAATTGGTTCTGTCTTAAAAATCACCAATAATGAAATAATGAAATTTTGAAAAGTTTTGTAAGAGTTCTGAAATGTTCACCACCAGAACTTAAGCAACATTATAGAAGCAAAGCACCAGTGCCACCTAGTTTTCACCACCAGAACTTTAGTTTTGTAAGTACTTTAGTGTCAGGCTCCAAGCCTCAGCTTCCTTGGTTTCCCCTGAACCACAGTGCAGCCATGATGGCAACAAGAAATCCCCCAGGCCTGTCTGTGCTTCCCAAGTGAAACAGTCAAGGCCGCGATAAGCTGAGAAAGTGGAGACAAGCAGTAGGATAAACTCCCTTCCACAGATGTGGGCACTAATTGGCTTACATACTTTGTCTCTGAGGTTTACCTAAACAGCAGCTGCAGCCCATCAGGGGAACCATGATGTTGCGACGCAAGTACGTCGAATAGATCAGGGCTGTCCAACTTCTACTGGCCCAAAGGCCAGAATTCCGGTCACTGATTCCGGCCAAGCCCCCGGCTCCGCCCCCTCCCCAGCTCCGCCCCTCCCCTGGCTCCGCCCCCCATACTCAATATTGTTACGCAGCGGTGTGGTCCGCCTAACGCCCATGTCCATAAGCTCAAGAAAAACGCCAGACCAGCAGAGGTAAAATTGAAGAAAACAAATCTTTACTCTTGACCTTTACTCTATCACCACCCCACACCACACAGAAAATAACACCAGCAGTTATAGGCCCTTGGGTGTGGCACTAGGCTGCTGCTTGCCTGTTAACCCAGGTGCACAGCATTATTACATATATAGCATACATAGCATTTTCATTCACACATAATCTTGGTCCTGCAAGGACTTATCGTAACACCCCTCCTTGTGTTAATGAAAAACTTTACATGTACAACATCAGCAATGTCAACATAAGTGTAAGTGCTAATAAACAATAATCGACTACTTCTTTATCTTTGGCCTGTTGCTTCTTTTCTTTCTCTTCAACAGGCAAACTCTCAACTTCCTCATAAGTTTGAGGCTCGTTGTTAACCAAACACACCCTGACCTGCCGAATTTGTAACCAGTCAGGTGCTTTTCTTTTCCTAGTTGATCTTCTCAAGCCTATGCTTTGGCTGGTTCCTACCCCAGGATCTTGTTCCTCCTCCTCATCAGATGACTTAGATCTCTTCATTCCTTTTAACTGAGGTTTACTCATACGTTCAGAAGTTGTTGCAACATTTTCTTCCTCTCTTATTGAGGCTTGTGCCTCCTCATGAGTACTCTCATTTGCGATAGGAAGAAATACCTCATGGTTAGCATGGATTTTGTCCCAATTCTGTGGACATGCAAAGTTACCTGACCTTGAAATGACTATTGACCCGTCATCATCTAAGAATCTCCATGCTTTTGCCCCTTGAGCATATCCCACCATGATCAGCTTCCTGGATTTATCCTGGCCTTTCCTTCTAATTGCTTTGGGCACTAGAACCCAAGCTTGAGTCCCAAACGCTCTCAAATGATCAGTGGAGGTCTCTTACCATATAAAAGAAAATAAGGAGTTTCCTGAATAGGTTCAGACCACAACCTGTTAATTAAATAATTGGCTGTATTCATTGCCTCTCCCCATAAGTTGGCTGGTAAACCAGAATCTGCCAATAGAGAATCCTTCACAGTTTGTATCTTCCTCACAAACCTCTCAATTTTCCCATTCTCAGCACTTTGGTATGGGCAAGTGAGCCAGTGTTTTATCCCCTCCTTCTTTAAGAAATCTGCCAAATTATGTGATGTGAATTCTCCTCCTCTATCTGATTGCAAGGCTTTCACATTCACTTCAAATTGTCTCTTAACATAGGCCACCCAGTTCTTGAATATTTCAAACACTTCACTTTTGTATTTTAACAGAAAACACCATGAAAAATTAGAAAAATCATCCACAATACATAAACAATACACAGCCCCTCCTTTACTAGGGGAAAATGGTCCAATTAAGTCTGCATGTACCAGCTGAAAAGGCTTTTCTGACATTCTTAAGCTCTTTTTACTTATTGGTGCAGACTGAACCTTTGTTCTTTTACAAACAATACAATCAAGAAAATGCTTGCAGTTATTCAACTTTAAACCTTCACTGCATTTCTGCATTTTGCTCAATACTTTAAAACTTGGATGTCCCAAAACTCTGTGCAGTTCATGTATACACTTATTATGCAATGGAGTGTTTTGCCAACTATATTCACACTGCATGCATCCTTTTGTTCCAACACATATATACCATTCTGTATTCTTCCTGTACCATACAGTTTGGTCCCTTTCAGGATTTTAACTTTGCCTTCTGAAAAAATAACATCAAACCCTTCACTATCAAGTTTACTCACTGATAGGAGATTAAACTCAACCTGTGGTACATAATACACATCCTTTAGAGTTATGCCCAAACATTTAACATAAACTTCTATTTTTACTTGAACAGAATAATGCTTCCCATCAGCAAGACTTACATTCAAACCATCCAGCTTATGAAACCTTTTAAACAAAGTCTTATCATTCACAATGTGTTTTGAGCACCCTGAGTCAACATAAAAAACGTCCTTCTGCTCAGGTCTTTTGTCTGTTTGCACAATTTTCACATGCGATGACCCCCTCCTCACATGTTGCTGTGCCTTTTGTTTGTCCCGTAACCTTGGGCATTCTCGTTTAAGATGTTTTGGAGAATTACAGATAAAACATCTCCTTACAGCACAAACAGTCTCCTTCTCTTGCTCTGCTGTATTTACAACCGGCTGTCTCTGCTGAGCAATCCCAGCTGTGCTTGCAGCCTCCATACTGCGGTCCTTCTGTTGATCCCAGTCTGAAATTAACCTGGCACAAATATACTGCAAATTAAGCTGAGCCTGTGGGAGTGACTCCAAGGAATTTACTATTCCGTCAAAGGAATCATCCATTGAAGACAGAACAATAAAGCATTTGTTTGCTTCAGTAAGTCTGAAGTCTCTCTGCTCCAAATCCATGAACAGGCTTTGCAAACACTGCAAATGGTCCTTCAGCTCCTCTCCAGCCTGAAGACGCTTTCTGTACAGCCTCCTGGCTAGTACAGCCACAGTTGCCGCAGAATCAGAGATATGCACCGCTTTCAACCGCTCCCAAATAGCATGTGCAGAGGGCAAACTGCAAACGTGGACCAGCTGCTCATCATCCACTCCGAGGATGAGGGTTGCCTTGGTCTTCTCCTGGGCTCTCTGCTGTTCAGCATTAGGGTCTTGTGGTGGTGGGTTCGAAACACATTCCCACAGGGATTCCCTCCTCAGGTAACTCTCCATACGCACTTTCCACATAGAGTAGTTACTGCCATTCAACCTGGCAATGGGAAATGCTGCCAAATTCACTCCTGGATCCATCTTTCCGGCACAAAATTCCAAAATAAAAGAGTAAAGTCAAACCTGGTCTTTTCCAAAAGCAAAATATGGACCATGCAGCGTCAATGCTGACTGAGGCTAGGCTTTAGACCATCCGTCTGTCTGGGTGTCTGGGCCCATAACCTGTTACGCAGCGGTGTGGTCCGCCTAACGCCCATGTCCATAAGCTCAAGAAAAACGCCAGACCAGCAGAGGTAAAATTGAAGAAAACAAATCTTTACTCTTGACCTTTACTCTATCACCACCCCACACCACACAGAAAATAACACCAGCAGTTATAGGCCCTTGGGTGTGGCACTAGGCTGCTGCTTGCCTGTTAACCCAGGTGCACAGCATTATTACATATACTAGCTGTACCCGGCACGCGTTGCTGTGCCCTATTTAGGAGATGCGAGAAAGTCTCAGGCCTTTGCCTTCTCCTCCTCTGACAGTTTATTATGGGTCGGAATGTTCATGTTGGCTGGCCAGTACAGGAGTTATGCAAATCCGCCCTTATTGGCAGCCAATCATGTTGTCAGAATGCAGAGGCTGGGAGAGTCGTTGGCAGCCCTGGAGGATGCTGGGAAATGTAGTTTTATTTTTACTCGTTGTTTTGGGGGCCTTTTAGGTTTTGGGGGGGAAAGTTTCTTTGCTACAAACGTACCTTTGCTTGAGGCCTATTTCTCTGGGCAGGTTTTGTGTTTCTGCGTTGTAAGGTTTCTCTGTTTCAGGTAGTCTTCACATGACGGCTCTTCCTTTATATATATAGATAGTATATGTAATATAAAATATATAATTATATCATATTATTGTGAGAAGTATTATATTGTATTACATGATAATATTATCAATATTACATGTATATACAATATATTATTGCCATAGCACAATATTAATATTATATATTATTAGAAGTATTCACAATATTACATGGATATACAATATATTATAGCAATGAGATTTACTTATAACTCCATACACAAACATACCTGTGCACACACTCCTCTACCCATACTGATACTGGAGAGAGAATGTATAGAGGCCCACACACTCTCCTGTGCTCAACCTGGGAGGCTGCCCCTGTGCTTCTGGCTCTTCAGAGGCCCGGCCTCCCTCCCTCCCAGGCACCTGTGTGCTTACTCAGAAGGCGAGCAATAAGGAAACGCGGGAGGGCGTAGTTTGTCCCCTTGCTCTCCCCGTAGCGAGGAGAGAGGCCCGGCTGGAACTCCATTTCCCGGCATGCTCGGCGGCGGGGAGCGGAAGCGAGGGGCGCAGAGCCAGGCAGGGTCGAAGGAGGGGCGACGCTTTCGGGCGGCTTCTCCCGAAGCCCTTTCCGGGCCGCAGGAGGCAGGCAACCGTGGGCCCGAGTGAGCGCCTTCCCTCCTGGTGGGAGCCGAGGAGGAGGAGCCGCTGGAGTTGGTTTCCCCCGGCCAAGCGGACGAAGGCGGATCCGGCCTAGCGGCTGAGGCGGGCGCGGAGGCCTCCTTGTGTGTGTGTGTGTGTGTGAGGAGAGGGAGGGCGGCTGTTTTGTGGCCTCGCCTTGGCCGAGCCCTTGTTTGGCCATGGTGGGGAGGGGCAGGAGTGACGATGGCGCTGGGTGAGCTTGTGAGGGAGGTTTCGGGGCAAAGGTAAGAAAAGTTTTTGGGTTTCTTGCTGTTGTGTTGGGGTGGTGGGAAGCGGAGGGAAGTTGTGTGTTGTTTATTTTGTGTAGGAATGTTTGTTGTGGGGTCGTGGGGAGGGGGTTAGGCTGATTCGCGGGCTTTGTAGGATGTGGTCGCTAAGTTTTGGCGGCCATGTGCGTTGGAAGGGGGGGTAGGGTATTGTTGTGATCCGCCCCGAGCCTGCTGGGAGGAGCGGAATATAAAATTGACTAATAAATAAATAAATAAATAAATAAATGTTGTTTATGTGTTTTTTTTGGGGTGTTGGGAAGCGGTGAGGGGGCATTGTGTGTATTTTGGTTAGGGATATTGGGAAGGGAGGGAAGTTGTTTTGCGGGCAGATTTAGATTGCGGCGTGGGCTGAAGTGGCGAAGTTTGTAGGATGGGGCGGCAGCGTTTTGCCGGCCATGTGCGCGGGAAGGGGTGCTGGGTATGTTTTTTATGTGTTGTTTATGTGTTGTTTTGGGGTGTTGGGATGCGGTGAGGGTGCGTTGTGTGTATTTTGTTTAGGGATAGTGGGAAGGGAGCGAAGTTGTGTTGCGGGCAGATTTAGATTGGGGTGTGGGCTTAATTGCCGAAGTTTGTAGGATGGGGTCGCAGCGTTTTGCCGGCCATGTGCGTGGGAAGGGGGGCAGGGTATGTTGTGTATTTGTTGGTGTCGTGTGTATGTGTGTATTGGTTAGTGATTGTGGGTAGAGAGGTGTGTTGTTGGCAGGCTTTGAGTAGGGCGTGTAGTTGTGTGGCGAAGTGTTTTGGATCGGTCCGCAGGGGTTTGTCTGCGATGTGCGAACGTTCTAAACGTTCGTGCTGGCAGCGGAGAGGCCGAGGTGGGATTTCCGTTGGTATTTTTGGGGGGTTGTGTTTTATGGTGTTGCGAGGTAGCTAGGTCCGGTTTTTTTAACTGTTGTCTGTACCTCGTGGTCAGGGCCAGTCAGTTGTTGAGTTTGGTGTTTCTGCGACTTATAGTTTTGTTGCCTATATACGACTTTGCACGACCGTGTCTCCTTTATATATATAGATAGCATACATAGCATTTTCATTCACACATAATCTTGGTCCTGCAAGGACTTATCGTAACAAATATGCCCAAATGTGAACACTGGTGGATTGGGGGGAAAATAGACCTTGACATTTGGGTGTTGTAGTTGCTGTGATTGGTAGTTCACCTACAATCAAAGAGCATTCTAAGCCCCACCAATGATGGAATTAACCTATCTTGGCACACAGAACTCCCATGACCAACAGGAAATACTGGAAGGCTTTGGTGGGCATTGACCTTGAGTTGTGGAGTTGTAGTTCACCTCCATCCAGAGAGCACCGTGGACTCAAATAATGATGGATCTGGACCAAACTTGGCATGACTACTCAATATGCCCAAATGTGAACACAGATGGAGTTGTGGGAAAATAGACCTTGACATTTGAGAGTTACAGTTTCTGGGATTTATAGTTAACACACAATCAAAGAGCATCCTGAACTCTTGCAACAATGGAATTGAACCAAACTTGGCATCCCTCCACAGCTGGCCTGGCTCGGCCTCACCTCAGTCTCCGCGTCCTCCTCGGTCCCCTTCCCTGCTTTCTTCGCCTCAGGAGGGTGACGAGGCGGGAGGAACGAAGCAGCGGCCTCAGCGCTTCCCTTCGTCACCGAGGCCGGAGTCAGCGGGGCTTGGAGCTTGGTGCTGGCCTGGAAGCAGCCGCAAGGGAGGAGAGGCGCGTGCCCAGGCCGGCCGCAAATCCCGCCGGACCCGAGATTTCGGCAGCTGTCGCGAGACTACGCAGCCAGAGACAGGATTTCGACCTCCCTCGAAATCCCGTCTGTAGCAACCCAGTTCCCCTTTGTGCCTGGGGGGAAGGGGGCAGCACCGGGGGTCCCACTTGCATTAGGGCCAGATGCTGATTCAGGCTCAGAGGAAGGAATGGAGGGATGGGATGAGATGGTAGCCCACCCTTACTCTCCCCCTGAGAGTTTGGCCTGGGATGATGAATGGCCTGACGGAGATGGAGACTGGGAAGGTCAGGCTGACACAGGGAGTGAATCAGATAGTTATGAGAAACCAGGTGGGCATGGATCTCAGGAGAGAATCAGGGAAACAGTGGAGGATGAGCCCATGAAGCTCAAAGGGAGTCTGACTCTCATGAAGATAGTGAAACAGCTGTTGGGAGGCAAGGTCGGAGCTTTGATAGGAGGGAGAGCATTGAGTCCAGCAGGAGGGATTGGCACCGCAGCCTAGAGAGGCAGAGGGAGGCAAGATCCCGGAGCACAGATTGGCGACGCAGCCTAGAGCGTCGTGGCCCACGCCATGGGGTTTAAGTATACGATCCGTGGGAACGGATCCCCAGTACTTCGGCCACGTCTGATCCAAGCAGATGCGTAGCAAAGTGGAGCTCTAAGGAGCTTGGGTCCTGGTTGAGTTTATCAGGAAGCCTTTGGTACCTTGTTCCTGCCTTGTCCTTAGTTCTTGTTCCTGGTCCAAGCCGCTTTGCTAATGCGGATTGGAGTTCCTGCCAAGTTGATTCAAGTCTTTGCCGAGTCCTTGTTCCAGTGACTCTTTTGCTTATCAACGGATTCCTTGCCTTTGGATTACCTTGCTATTTTGATGGACATTTATTCTTTCTATTGATTCTTTACTTCAATAACTATAGTTAGCTGAATACCGTCTCTGTGTGTGTGATTAAGGGGCCGGCCGAGTCCTTGCATCGTGACACCGTCTGTGGATGGCGTAGTCTCGCGATGCTTGCCTAAACCCGGAAGTAGGTATGTTTTTTATTTTTTATTTTTTATTATTATTATTTTTATTTTATTTTATTAAAACAAGTTAGGGGGCCGCAGGGAAGGGGCTCGGGGGCCATATACGGCCCCAGGCCGCCTGTTGGACAGCCCTGGAATATATCAAAGGGTTTGGACCCTATAATCGTTTGATCGGAACAAGGCTAGTCATCTCGAGCCAACCATCGCATTCCCTGATCATGGATTCCTGAACGGGCCTTGCAGCCTATTGCTTAAGACTCTACCTGCCAGCACGCTGGTTGCTTTGAATCCAGCCCGCTTGGGCCTCCGCTTACTTTGATGCCTTGTTCCTGATTGCTTTGTTCCTGATTGCTTTATTCCTGATTGCTTTGTTCCTGATTGCTACAGAAAGACTTGCCTTTGTATCCTGCTTGATCCTTGGTTACCACGGATCTATATTCAACTGCTGCTACTATTGAACATTGCTGCTAAACCCGATGCCCTTTTAATGGCATCTTAGCTGACTTCTAGCCTCTTTCCTTTACCCGGTTATTCTAAATAAACCTGTTGTACCTCAGCTGATTGTGTGGTTTATCAAGGGAGGTTTGCCAGGTGACCAGGAGGACGACATTTAGAACCATTTAGAATCATGATTGCTCAGGCCTACTAATTATCCTAGCAGGTTTGTATGCATGCACGAGGGTTGAATGAAAAGTAATGCCTCCACCCTTGTTACTTGGGTTTGGATGGGAATATTTTAATAAATCAAATGTAGAAATAATCCTTAGCATGTGCTCTTTAACTTGCTTGAAATTTCTCTCTGAGTGATACGACAATCATCCTGAATCAATCTGTCAACCTTTTGCTTGTGAAACTCGGTGGTTGCTGTAACAGGCAGTCCAACTCTTTGTCACACAAGTCAGATGGTCCCACCTCAACATCTTTAAACTTACTCGCCCAATGACGCACAGTACTCACATCAACACAATCACCATAAACAGCTTGCATTCTCCTTTGGGGTGACACCTTCTGCTGTCAAGAATTCAATGACTACATGTTGCTTAAGTCACATTGACCGACCATCTGAACAGAGTTCCATACTTTGCACTTTAACAACAAAACCTCTCAATGCTAAGGCTTCCCGCCAAAATGGAACTGTAGAGGAGAGTCTACTGAACAAGCCAGTACCTTCAGCATTCCAGTACTGCCATCTGTTGAGGAGTTACGAAGGTGGAGGCATTACTTTTCATTCAACCCTCTTATGTTCCTTGGCAATTTCCAAGATGGCTCTGACTTGCAGAGAGCCTAGTGACTCCTGTGTTTATGCAACAAGACCCATACTCACCACCTGGATTTGTTGAAATGAAAGGCTGGTCATCTTAAATAAAAGAGATAGAAACAAGAAAACATGAGTTGTGGCACGTCATTCTCAGCAAGGGAAGCAGCACTCCTCGATCTCAGCTCAACTGGAAATCCAAGGATATGGGGCAAACTAGCGACATGGTCAACACATCCATACTTGATATCTGTGGCAACATTAAGAGTAAGAGGCTTTTTCCTCTCATTTGTCTGGGCATTTTGCTCTGTAGCCATTTCCCTGCTGCAGGTTTTGCATTGTTTCCAGATACACCTTACCAATCTTTCCCTTGAAAGGGCACTATCTACCCCAGCACCTAGGAAGAGTCACTCTACAATACGTATTAGCTGGTTTGCAGACCCGGATTAACCCCTTTTGGCGTCCTAGGCCACACTTTGGAATTACGCCCCCAAACCAACCTCTACCCCACCCCCCACATGCGCAGCACGGCAGCACCCCTTGTCAAGGAAGGAGGACGCGAGTGGCTTTGCCTCCTCCGCCATGTTCCTGTGTGCAGCACATGCCTGGCAGCGACCCCGGGGGCGGGGCTTCCCTCCGCCGCCTCCTCCTCGCAGCGCGCCCTCCTTCCTTGAGTCAAGGAAGGAGGGCGTGAGGAGGAACAAGGAAGGGAAGCCCCCGGGGCCGCTGCCGGGCATGTGTGGCACCCAGGAACATGGCGGAGGAGACAGAGGCGCTTGCGCATGCCCATGGCCTAGGGTGGCCTTATGGGTAATCCGGGCCTGCTGGTTTGTGTCTTGTAAACCAACAGTGAGTGGGATTACAGCACATTTTAGAGAATAGGCTGCCTTCCAGGAAGGTTAGGGACTCATTATGAAAAAAGAAACAAAAGGAACCACGGAAGGCAAGCCAGATGGTGGAAAAATACTACAAGTTTTGGAGACTTTCGGTAACAGAGCAATAGAGTGACATGACTCTATATTTTGACTTCAGGAGAGCTATTGAATGATTTGAAAAAGAAGAGAAGAAAGACATTGTGGAATCCAGGCCAGTTAATGAACGGATCGGGCACCAAGCAACCTACCTAGAGTCCAATAAAGCCTGGCCAAGAAGATGAGAGGGCAACTGGCCATCAGTTCAAGAGGGGAAAAGCCAACTTGGAGCTGGAAAAGAGAGGTGTGGGGCAGGATGGTCCCTCCTTTCCAGCCCCTGTGCCCAGTGCCACCCATTGTTTTGGCTTGGTTCCAGGCTCAGGCTCCCTTACCAGCCAGTGGCTCCAGGCACGCAGAGCCACACCAAATTTTGCAGCACTTCCTCTTGCCGGCGCATTCGACATCCCGTGAACAACGATAGTCACAGAGACTGGAAGGCAGGTGCTGACCATCATTTCTGGGGCAGAAACCCACTTTATCTGGAAAAGCAAAGGAAGATGTGTCAAAGGCAGGGGCTTTTGCAAATTTATTTATTATTTGTTTAAAATATTTATACCCCGTCTCTTCTCTACCCCAAAAGGGGGACTCAGGACGGCTTACATAGGCAGTAATTCGATGCCAATACATACAGTTAAAACAATAACCATAAACATAATCATTAAACATTAAAACGTATAAATACATAAAATAAATAAACATTAGTTAAAACAGTATAAAATATTAATTATCAATAAAACCGTATCCTCGTATAACTCATCCCTATCAGTCCATTTCCGCCAAAGTGCTGCTTTATGTCTGTTGACCAAAGGCCTGTTCCCACAACCACGATTTTACTTTCTTCCTGAGAGCCAGGAGGTATGGGGTCGATCGTATCTTGCTTGGAAGCTGCTCCATAGGCGGGGCGGGGGGACAGGGACCACAGAGAAGGCCCTGTCCCTCGTCCCTACCAGCCGAATTTGAGATGTTGGCGGGAGTGAAAGCAGAGCCTCCCCAGACGATCTTAGGTTACGAGGTGGGATTTAGAGGCAGATCCGTTCGGACAAGTAAGCTGGGCCAGAACCGTATAGAGCTTTATAGGTCAAAACCAGCACTTTGAATTGAGCTCGGAATTGGACAGGCAGCCAGTGGAGCTGACACAACAGGGGGGTGGTATGCTCCCTGTATGTAGCTCCTGTTAGCAACCTGGCTGCCGCCCGTTGGACTAATTGCAGTTTCCGAACCGTCTTCAAAGGCAGCCCCACGTAGAGTGCATTGTAGTAATCTATACGGGATGTGACCCGTATAGATTACTGCAACAGATTGCCCTGCCTGTGCCTTTTTACACATACATTGGCTTCAAAGAGGGTTAGTGACTAGTTTTTGGGAGCTGTGGGTGGGGGTGGAATAATAATAATAATAAACTTTATTCCCCATCCCATCTCCCCACAGGGGACTCGGGGAGGCTCACATGAGGTCAAGCCCAAACAACAAATTACAATAATACAAAAATCAAAACATCAACAATAAACACAATATAAATGCATACATAAAGGAACATTATACAAAGAGATATCTAAATTCACAAATGACAAGGGGCCACATGTACAAATATAAAACGTTAAAAACTCAGGATGAGATAAACGGAATAGCTTCTTTGTGAGGGAGAGCGCACATAAAGATGTAAACATGTAAACAAGGAGGGGGGGATGGACTCCAAAACGGGGGCATTGAGGAGAGCAATGGTAAAAATTAAATTACTACTCTCCGAAGGCACAGCAGAAAAGCCAGGTTTTAAGGTGTTTTTTTGAAGGTCTCCAGAGTGGGGGCTTTGCTAATCTCTCCAGGCAAGGAGCTCCAGAGTCGGGGGGCCACTCTGGAATAACCAGACAGGCCCTGACCTATGAAATATTCATTAGGTTCAGGGGCGGTCTAAGGTAATTTTATATGGTAAGCAAACATTATTTTGGCGCCCCCCTCCCCACATTATTTTGGTGCCCCCCCCTCCGTGCATGCCCAGAAGCTCCTGTGCGCAGGTGCAGAAGCGTCGGAGTGCACAAGGCCCAAAAGCGGAACATCAGCCAAATATGAACACAGATGGAGTTTGGGGAAAACAGACCTTGGCGTTTGGGAGTTTTAGTTGCTGGGATTTATAGTTCACCTATAATCAAAGAGCATTCCGAACCCCACCAATGACAGAATTGGGGCAAACTTCCCACACAGAACCCCCATGACCAATAGCAAATACTCAAGGCCATCATCCAGTCCAACTCCCTTCACCAGGGCAAGAAAACATAATCAAAGCCCTCCTGTGTGTATGTGAATCATATATAGATAGATAGATATGATTCACACACACATAGTATTATAGATTTGAAAGGGACTCCTAAAGAAGGACAATTCTATGTTGCATGTTCCAGAGTAGCAAACCATACAATCTCCACATCAACAATGACAATAGCAGCAGCCAGAAATACAGTGTTCTCTTGCTACTTTGCAGTTCGCTTATTGTGGACTTGCTGTTTCGCAGATTTCAAAGAAATATTAATTTAAAATATATATCATGGTATTTTAGCTGTTTTATGGGGTTTTGCCGCCGCTGCTCTCCGAAGCGCTTCTTCCTCAGTCCTCCCTACTTTCCTTCCTTCCCTTCGCTTTATTTTAAGTTTATAAAGACTTAAAATAGCGTATAACTACTAAAATTATGTATAAATATTAAAATAAATAGAGCGTCCCTAAGGTAAAGGTTGTCCCCTCATGTTAAGTCTAGTCCTGTCTGACTCTGGGGGTTGGTGCTCATCTCCATTTCTAAGCCAAAGAGTTGGCGTTGTCCATAGACACCTCCAAGGCCATGTGGCCAGCATGACTGCATGGAGCACCGTTACCTTCCCACCGGTGCAGTACCTATTGTGATCTACTCACATTGGCATGTTTTCAAACATATAAAAATAACATACATCATATTCAGAGTGCTACCATTAAATAGGCAATGAATAATATTACAAATAATATACATTATATTATAAATAATCTATTACATTATATACTCAACACTAATATTAAGCAGGCATTAAATAATATTACAAATAATATATATTGTATTACAAATAATCTATTACATTATCTACTCAGGAGTAATATTAAGTAGTTATTAAATTAAATATAAATAATACAACATATTCTAAATAATCTATTACATTATACACTCAACACTAATATTAAACATGCCTCCCCCATGCAAGGGCGCCGAACAGATTTTTGTTCGCCCAAGGAGACTTATGGAACCCGAAAGGTTCCTGAATGCTCTAAGGGACCTGGAGTCTATCAGCGTCTCAGTCGACGAGCTAGTCCAGACCTGGAACCTCTCACTGGCAAGAGCTCTCGACGAGATTGCTCCCAGGCGCCCTCTCCGACCCGCAATCATCGGTCCCCCTGGTATACAGGGGACCTTAGGATCATGAAGCGGGAAAGGAGACGGCTAGAGCGCGAGTGGCGGAAACTCCGTGACGGAGCCTCAATATCAGCTTATAAGCAAAGTGATAGAAACCATTATTAAAGAAAAAATTACTAAGCACATAGAAGAACAGGCATTGCTGAAGGAAAATCAACATGGTTTCTGCAAAGGCAAATCATGTCTTACTAACTTGTTAGAATTCTTTGAGGGTGTAAATAAACACATAGATAAAGGGGACCCAATTGATATTGTTTACCTTGACTTTCAAAAGGTTTTTGACAAAGTCCCTCACCAAAGGCTCCTAAATAAGCTCTTCAGCCATGGAATCAGGGGACAGGTCTTGTCCTGGATTGGAACCTGGCTAAACTGTAGGGAACAAAGGGTGGTAATAAACAGGCATTTCTCTGGGTGGAAAGAGGTGAGAAGTGGCGTACCCCAAGGTTCAGTTTTGGGTCCGTTACTTTTAATTTATTCATTAATGATCTGGATGTAGGAGTGAATTCTGAGGTAGCAAAGTTTGCAGACGACACTAAATTGTTCAGGGTAGTTAAAAATGAAACTGATTGTAAAGAGCTCCAGAAAGATCTCTCGAAATTGAGTGAATGGGCAACAAAGTGGCAAATGCATTTTAACCTAAACAAGTGTAAAGTCATGCACATCGGGGCAAAGAACCCCAAATACACCTACCAATTGATGGGGTCAAAGCTTTCCGAGACAAACCAGGAAAGGGATCTTGGGGTCTTGGTGGACAGCTCAATGAAGATGTCAACCCAGTGCGCAGCAGCAGTGAAAAAGCAAATTCTATGCTAGGCATGATCAGAAAGGGAATCGAAAATAGGTCAGCAAATGTTGTATTACCTCTCTACAAATCGATGGTAAGGCCACATTTGGAGTACTGTGTACAATTCTGGTCTCCGCACCTTAAGAAGGATATAACGGAACTGGAAAAGGTACAGAAAAGGGCAACAAGAATGATCCAAGGGATGGAGCGGCTCCCTTATGAAACCAGGTTGCAACGCCTTGGTCTTTTCAGCCTTGAAAGACGGCGTTTAAGAGGTGACTTGATCGAAGTGTATAAAATCATGCATGGGATAGAAAAGGTGAATAAAGAAAAACTGTTTTCTTTGTCACAAAACACTAGGACTAGGGGGCACTCCCTGAAGCTCCAAGGTAGGAGAAAATTAGGACTAACAAAGGGAAATATTTCTTCACCCAGAGGGTCATTGGGTTATGGAACTCACTTCCAGAAGAGGTTGTGACAGCTGTCAGCCTGGACAGCTTCAAGGCAGGATTAGACAGATTCATGGATACCAAGTGTATCGGTAGTTACTGAAAAGGACATTCAAGTGCCACCTCGGAGTTGGCTGAGGTAGGCATGATTTCCCCGGTACTGGTTGTGGGGTCGGGAGCAGGTCAGGTTTTGCCCTCCCTTCTGCTCGAGATCCCCGTGTACAACTGGTGGGCCACTGTGTGATACAGAATGCTGGACTAGATGGGCTGAGGTCCGATTCAGCATGGCTCTTCTTATGTTCTTATGTTCTAAGCTAATTAAAGAGACTTATGAGCATGCGGTCAAGGCAGCCAAAAATGAATACTTCTCTGCCTTGATAGCGTCTGCAAGCTCACGCCCGGCTCAACTGTTTAAGGTAATTCGATCCTTAACGACGGTCCCTACCGTCCCAAAAATAGCGATCAGGCCCTTACTGCCGGTGCTTTTCAGAGCTTTTTCACAGACAAGATACTGAGCCTCCGCCGGACCTTCCGGCCACAGTTGATACAGTAAGAGAGCTAGAGACTCCGTGGCCCTCCGCCGGCCCACCCTCGACCGGTTTCGGCCACTGGACGAGATGCTGTTGATAAGATAGTGACTGCAGCCCGCCCTACCACCTGCTCCCTCGACCGTGCCCTCCTGGCTGGTTAGATCTTGCCTGGAGGGGTTACGGGCCTCTGTTGAATATCATTAACAGCTCCCTTGAGCAAGGAGTTTTTCCAGAGTGCTTAAAAGAGGCGGTGGTAGCTCCATTACTGAAGAAACCATCATTGGACCCTGCGGTTCCCTCCAACTACCGCCCAGTGTCGAACCTTTCGTACCTGGGCAAGGTGGTTGAGAGGGCAGTAATGGAGCAGCTGCAGTCCTTCTTAGATGATACAACATGGTTAGACCCCTTCCTGTCCGGCTTCCGTTCGGGGCATGGGATGGAGACGGTCCTGGTCTCCATCACAGACCAACTCCGCTGCCAGCTCGACCAAGGCGGGTCTGCGCTGCTCGTGTTATTGGACCTCACGGCAGCGTTTGACACGGTCGACCACAATCTTTTGATCCACCGCCTGGCCATGGCTGGAGTGAGGGGGACGGTCCTTAAATGGCTGACCTTCCTCCGCCAGCGGTCTCAGCGTGTGAGGAGGGGCGGGGTGGTCTCCGAGGGCTCCCCATTAGTGTGTGGAGTCCCTCAGGGGGCCATTCTCTCCCCTCTGTTATTTAACATCTACATGCAGCCGCTTGCACAGCTGGTGCGGAGTTATGGGCTGGTCTGTCACCAGTACGCTGATGACACCCAGCTCATTCTGAGGATGGAGGGCAGGCCGGAGTCCGTCCCCGATAATTTCCAACATTGCCTCGAAGCCGTTACTGGATGGCTGCGAGCCAGTAGGTTGAGGGTGAATCCGGCGAAGACGGAGATCTTGTGGCTGGGCCGCCCGGGCGAGGTGGGTGGCCGGTTTCCGACCCTGGACGGTGCGGCGCTGCACCCAGCGCCGTCAGTGAAGAGCCTGGGTGTCCATCTGGACTCCCAGCTGACCATGGAGGCCCAGGTCTCCATGGCTAGCAAGGCTGCTTTTTCCACCTCCGCCAGGCAAGGAGGCTCGCCCCTACCTCTCCCGGAGAGACCTAGCCACGGTGATCCAAGCCACGGTCATCTCGAGGCTAGATTACTGTAACGCGCTTTACGTTGGCCTGCCTATGTCGGCGATCCGGAAGCTCAAGCTGGTGCAGAACACTGCCGCCCGGCTCCTGTCTGGGGCTCCAGCAGGTTGCCGTATAACACCAGTCTTGCAGGATCTGCATTGGCTGCCTATTGAGCACCGGGTCGCCTTCAAAGTGCTGGTTCTTACCTTCAAGGCCATTCACGGCCTGGGGCCAGCGTACCTGAGGGACCGTCTTACCCCATATTGCCCAGCGAGATCACTACGGTCCGAAGAGGCCAACCTCCTAGTAGTTCCATCTATAAGGTTGGCTCATTTAACATCCACCCGCCGGAGGGCGTTCTCTGTGATAGCCCCTACGCTATGGAATGCCCTCCCGGCGGAAGCCAGAGCCTTGAGGGACCTACTCCCGTTTAGACGGGCCTGCAAAACTTATTTGTTTAGGCAGGCCTTCGGAGAGTAGGCCCATGTGTATATCCACTCGGTATATTTGCTGCTGCTCTATTGTTTTAATTGTACTGCATTGTTTTAATTGTATTTTTTAATGTTTTATGTTTTAACCCACGGCACTGTGCCATTGGTTCCTGTGAGCCGCCGCGAGCCCTCGGGAGTCGGCGGTTGAGAAGTTCCAATAATAAATAAATAAATAAAAATAAATAAACAGGCATTAAATAATATTGCAAATAATATATAATATTAAAATGTATATTATATTATAAATATTTTATTATATATTACATTTTATTCTATATTATTAAATACTATTCTATAATATTAATATAATGCAATATTATAGAATAGTATTTAATAATATAGAATAAAATGTAATATATAATAAATTTATAATATATATTAACTAGATTAATAAATTATATAAATAAAATAAATATTAAATATAAATTATATTAATAATATAATAGCCAGGTTGGGAGTGTTCCCAGCCTGGCTATTATATTATTAATATAATTTATATTTAATATTTATGTATTCTAAAATCATGGTGATGATGATGAGATGTGCGATCAGAGGAAGAGTGCTGCTGCTGCTGCTGCTGCTGCTGGAGGAGTTTCTTCCAAGAGGCGCCGCCGCCGGGCCCTCCTTGCTTGCAAGCCTGCTCTGGGGAGGAAGGGCCCGGGGGTTGGCTTGGTGCCCTCTGGGCGCCCATGTGGCCTACTCCTTACCTGGTGGCTGGGCCGGGAGCAGGACTGAGCGGCCATGCGCTGGCTGGTCTGGGAAGTCCAACCCTCTTCTGCTTCCTCCTCCCTCGCCTCGCCCCCATGTGCGCTGGCAGCAGCAGCGCCGGCAACAGAGGGAGGGAGACGCTCGGGGATATTATAGGCCAGTGCTGTCCAACTTCTAACCGGCCAAGGGCCGGATTCCAGGTCACTGATGACCTGGGGGGCTGCCCGGCCCCGCCCCTGGCCCCGCCCCCCCAGCCCACCCCTGGCCCCGCCCCAGCTGCCGGGAAGCTTTGGGAGAGAGGGAGGAGCCGCTGGCTTCAGCCGCTGCTGCGATGCCTAGCAAGGGAGGGAGGCGCCGCCAGGGGACCCCCTCCCTTGCAAACCATCGCGGCAGCCGCAGAAGCCGGTGCCGGCTTCAGCCGCTGCTGCGATGCCTTGCAAGGGAGGAGGCCCCGCCGGGGACCCCTCCCTTGCAAAGCTTCGTGGCAGCCGCAGAAGCCAGCGCTGGCTTCAGCCGCTGCTGCGATGCCTTGCAAGGGAGGGAGGTGCCGCCGGGGGACCCCCCTCCCTTGCAAGGCATCGGCGCCGGCGAGAGAGGGAAGAAGAGGGTGGTGCAGGGAGGAGGAGCTAGCCCTCTTCCTCCTCCTTGTACCACCCCTTGTCCGTCTCTCACCGGCGCCGATGCAATCGGGCGGCGCGAGAGAGGGACGAGGGGCGGTGCAGGGAGGAGGAACTGGCTCACTTCCTCCTCCCTGCCCCGCCTCCCCCTCCCCCTCGGCCGCTATTTTTTTAAAAAAAATTAAAAATGGCGGCCGGGGGCATAGCGGGGGCCATGCCCAACAGGCTGGGGGGCCGTGTACGGCCCCCGGGCCACCAGTTGGACAGCCCTGTTATAGGCTGCGTGTGGAAGGGTCCTTCACTCATTCATTCATTCATTCATTCATTCCAAAGCAAAACGCTGCTTTAAAGATAAAGCCTTTCTCCTCCTTCCCTGGCCAGGCGTGCCAGCCTGCAACATCTCTCCCTTTTCAGGCACGGTTTCCTCCCTCCTCCTAAGAGACCCAGGGAGGGGCGGAAGGAGGGAGGGAGGGAATCGCATAAATGGAAAGGGCCAGCCGTCTCAGAGGCGAGCCTGCTTCTGGGCATCCTCCACATCGCGCTCCCTCTCTCCGTCTAAACATCGCATTGCTTTCCTTCCGTCCCTTCTCCAGATGCCTCTGGGCACAACGAGCCTCCAAACCAGGGACGGGGGAGCCTCTCCTCTTTCCCTTTCCCACTCAATGCCCGCAATGGGGCTCCTTTCACACAAGGTGGATATTCTCTCCCCCCCACACACACACTGGGGTCATCTGTCGCGACGGAGGGAGGGAGGGGGGAACGAAGGGCCAACGGGAGGAAGGAATGGTTTCCTCGAAAGCCTTCCGACCACATGGCCAGGGCTCTGAGAGAAGGGGAGGGGGGCATCAGAAAGACTAGGCAAAGGGTACCAACGCCTTCCTTGGAGACTGCAACAGGAGGGGGGCAGGGAGGGGGCTGGGGGCTGCAATGAGGGCCGGGGGGCGAGGCGGGGCCGAGCGAAGGCAACAATAGAGGCAGGCGGGGGGAGGGGCATGTGCCCAGACCCCGCTCCCTTCCGCGAAGGGAATAGCACCGCTGTTCTTCCCCCTTCGGAAGCCCCAGGTTCAGCCTCCCTCCCTTCCTTTTTCCCTTCCTTCCTTGCTTTGCTTCCTTCCTTCCCGCTCCGGCCCTTGCCTTGCCTTCCTCCCGGTCCCCACTCCTTAGGAAGGCGAAGAGCCCGAGGATGCGTCGGCGGCGGGGAGGGGTGGGCCGGGGCCTCCCGATGCGCCCGGCATCGGGAGAATTCGCCCCTTCCCAGCCCTTCCAAGATGGCGCCCTACGCGGGCGCGTAAATCGCTTATATGGTGGGACCGCCCCTGATTAGGTTATGCATTTCCTGGGGTAAGAGACCTTTCTATCAATGTCTCAAGCAGTGAGGCACCTGGCACACAGACACATGACAACCAACTTTAACTCTTGATGTTGTTTCAGGGGTGTGAACCTGGGATGATGGGAGTCACAGTTTACCCATATCCTTTTGCATTTTCTTATGAGATCATTCATAATTTCCTTTCTCTTTCTTTTTTTTTCTCCCTTAAGGTTCTTTGAGGAAAAACCCAATCTACACTGGTCCCCTTTCCCTGAGGCAGAAATAGGCAGCTGGTGATACAATGTTTCCATTATGGGAGTATTTCAGATTTCCAGATAAGGGAGACTCAACCTATTTACTTATTTATTTAAACGAACAGAGGGTACAGTTGTAATGTATTTAAAAATACCAACAAAGTGAAAAACTTGGCATTATACTAAACCAGTAGCTGGCCACTTGGACTCTAAAATAACAATAATAGTGATGGTGACAAAAACAATTCCACTTTGTGGGCCTGCTGCTGTTTATGCATTGTTTGTAGGCAGCTTTCTGTTATAAACTAGGGTTTCCTTTTAAAATGCAGTATTTACTCCAGAATCTGGGACAAATCAAAGCAAAAGAAGTGCTTACCAGGCTTAATATTTGCAAACTGTTATAATGGCATAGCAGCACATTTTGGGACATAAGCTGAAAAGAAAGAAATTGTCGACCTAGGCCTACAAACGTTCAGAATGGGTATCCTGTAGAGGCCAGTCAACAAGATGTGAGGGCAGCAGGGCAGCAGCTCAAGAGGGACCATGGCACCTGGGGAAGAGGAGGCGTTGGGCAGAACGGGTCCTGCACCTGATGCCGTGACGGACGGGATTCAGCTGCAGGGAGTTCCACAGTTCCTTTTTCCTCCATCTTGGGCCGGGTAGCACAAGAACAAAAAGCCCACAAAATGGCCCCTTCTTTCTCTCTCTTTACCTCTGCCTGAGCTCCATTTTCTCCTGACACAATAATAGCCACTGCAGCAACAGTAAGCACCCATTTCCTGTAAGCAACATCAGTTTTCCCCTGAGGGCATCACCTGCCCTCTGCCACATTGTTCAAAACAACAAACTCACACAGCTGCTCCAAAGGTGGGGGGCATGAGTTACCTTTTACCCAGTCACCATGAGGAGGATTTTCACCACAGTTACCAGTTTGAGAGATCTAGTTTCTCCAAGTACACTGGCACATTTTGCCCTTTTCTTCCTGCTGCATTTCCCCGGACCATCCCTGGACTGTTCTCCCCAGCTGATTCCAGCAAGAGCCTTGCTACATCTCATAGATTATGGACCCACAGAGACTCCTTTCTGGGTAAGCCGTGTCCGATGTTTTCCGGAGGGTTTTGCCCAGATCGCAGGGATTCACAGGGAACCCAGGTCTTTTGGGCTTTGGGAGAAGCAGTTCGCCAAGGACACTTCCCAGCTGAATATTCCCAGCCTTTTCCCTTCTTGCCACATGGACTTTGTGACTCTCTGCCACTCTATTGCACTCCAGAAGCCATTCTGCCCCTCAGGACTTTGTAGTTTCCCCAAGGACGTTTCTTCAGTTGGACATTTCCTGCTTTCCCCCTTCACATCATGGACCCTCAGCTACTCCTCTGCACCCCAAGCTCCAAAGGCTCTACAGTTCCCAAGGACAGTGGAGGACTACAACTCCCAGGAAGAAAGCAGCATTGTGTTGCCTGTTTTTAAGATCATTCCTCTGGGAGCAAGAACTCTATGGGAATGTACTGGGGATAATTGCTGGGGATCTCTGTATTGCATTGTCTATTTTGTACCCCTTGTGTGTTCCCCTTTTGTATCAATGTAACTTTAAGTTAAACGCCCTCAGCAGAGTGTTCCAGGGATTAACAGAACCCAATAACCCACTTTCCCATGCATTTTTGCCTTGCACAAATAATAGCCATGGGGAGGGACGTTGGGTTTTTTCGTGGGGTAAGGCCCACTCTTTATGCCCAAGACTCCCCCGCATATGTCCCTGTCATTCTCGGAGCTTGGCCAATGATTAAGGGAATGTGTCTGGTCATATAAACAGGACCCAAAACATGGCTGATCCATGCGAGCTTCGGACCCTCATAGCCAGCCCCAATAGCTACCTTTCTGGACCATTTTAAACTGAGCAACCATGCTTCCAAACCCTGCCAGGGCTCCATCCGCAGAGAGTTCCCCTGGTAAACAAATAATACATTTTTCTGGCCATATGATGCTTTTCACCAATATTGGGGGGAGGTCAGGTGTTCTGTGGAACATAGATTTCCGCCATTATGGGCGTGGATCCCCCCCGCTCGTGTCCCCCCTTGGCCTCGGAGCTGGACCCCCAAGGACGCATGGGCTCTGGCAAACCCCAAGTCACACAGTCACCCCATAGCTGGACCAGAGTGGGCTTCGGAACCCCACTTACCGGCTGCAATAACATATGATTTGGTCATTTTGAACTGAGAAACCATGCCCCCCGCTAGACTGAAACTCTCAACACAAAGGAGTTTCGGCCAGGACAAAAGACTGCCATTAAGGAATTCAAGACAAACAATAAACAGGAAGGTGGGCTTCCACATCGAGAGCCCTCCGGCCGTGAGGTATTCAGCTACAAGTTACTTCCTCCACCCAGCCGTTTTTCTCTTTGTGTCCTTTTCCCGCCTTGCGCAGCCGGCCAGGATAGGCCCGTTCGAATTCTGGCACGCTTTCCCTATTGGTTAAAGTGCGCCGTCTCCTCCTGGCCCAGCTGACTTTGACAGCGCGGCCAATCAGCTGTGGCTACACGTGGGAGGGAAGGGCGCCCGATTCAAATGTAAATTGACTGCTTTTCTATATATTGGACTGCTTTCCCATTAAAGACTATGTTTTGCCCTTGGAACCTTGGCGTGGCATTGCATCCTATTCAGCTGAATTAGATTCTTCTCTCGGTAGTGGCGTTCTTCCGTCTGGGTGAGCATTGATCTGGGTTACTTTAGGATTTGTAGTTCTGGGAAGATCATCCAGATTTGGGCCTTAATCCCCGCGGTTTAGGGGTGGCTTGGGCTCTGTCCCCTTAAGGGAAGGGCCCCTAGTCAGATTTCGATAACACACCCATGCCAAGTACATTCAGGCTCAAGCTCCTCTATCAGGCAATGGGTCCAGTAGGCCCCATGTTCCACAATATAGCCCTTGACCTGGTTTGACCCCACACTTAGGTAATCTTACCAAATAACGGTTGCAAACAAGCCGACCCACACCGAGATCTGCAGCACTTCTGCTCGCCCGGGCACTGCTCGTCACTTGTACACTGGGGGGTACAATGATCGCCCCGTCGATTAATTTGATTGGGGCACACACCCTGTTTCTCTGGAAGAGAAAGTGTTGAATGTCAGAGAGTCAGAAATAGAGTCAGCTGGAAGCTCCGTATTTGAGTCCTTATAATTCGACCATACCCTTATGCATTTTGTGGGTATGTATGTATTAGACATGATTAGGTTCTTTCAGAATCTTTGTTATTTGGATTAAATTCAAAATAAATTCCCTTTTGAAGTGATTTTGAAGTGATTTGAGAACTCGGAAGTATCCATGCCCTTTCGAAGCCACTGTCACCATCTTTGTTCTGACTCAGGAAGTGAATCAGAAATGACCCAGCGTTTGGAGGCAAGCAGTTGCTTGCATGCTGGGATGCTTGCCTCCAGCCAATGAGGTACGGGGTTTCAGCACGGCAACCATTGCCCTTTAAAATGGCCTGCGTGTTCCTCGTAGGCTTATTGCGAGCCGGGGACGAGAAGGGAAAGGGACTAGGGCAGCCTGCTTGGGTGGGAAAGGTGCCACGCCACTGCTTAGCAAGGGAAACAACAGGGTTGGGAACAACTAATATCCTTGGGGAACCAGACCATAACAGTTTGCAGCCCTCCTTTCTCTGTCTAGGATTACACATTGTTCTTTTGGAAACCAGAAATCTCCTAATCTAATCTTTTCCTTGGGGAACCACACAATAAATGTTTGGAAGGTCCCTTTCCTCTCCTTGGGGTCACACATTGTTCTTTTAGAAACCAGAAATCTCCTAATCTAATCTTTTCCTTGGGGAACCACACAATAAATGTTTGGAAGGTCCCTTTCCTCTCCTTGGGGTTACACATTGTTCTTTTGGAAACCAGAAATCTCCTAATCTAATCTTTTCCTTGGGGAACCACACAATAAATGTTTGGAAGGTCCCTTTCCTCTCCTTGGGGTTACACATTGTTCTTTTGGAAACCAGAAATCTCCTAATCTAATCTTTTCCTTGGGGAACCACACAATAAATGTTTGGAAGGTCCCTTTCCTCTCCTTGGGGTTACACATTGTTCTTTTGGAAACCAGAAATCTCCTAATCTAATCTTTTCCTTGGGGAACCACACCATATCAGTTTGCAGCCCTCCTTTCTCTGTCCAGGGTTACACGTTGTTCTTTTGAAAATAAGAAATCTCCTCTAATCTGCTAATAATTTCTACCACTATGGCAAGTTTTATCAGTAGCAGTCTAAAACTGAGGGAAAGGGAATCCCCCAAGTTTTGCTTGTCCTGTTTGCAGGTTTTCGTGCATTGTGCAATCACGCCCACGAATAACGAAGCAATTCGGAAATTTCGGGAAATTACGACCTTTTTCGGAAAATTTCAGAAATCATTACCGAATTGAATTGCCAGCGCCCTTTACATCCGAAACAAGTTTCGGTTTCCTTGATCAAACAAGCCTAGTATGTATGTGTGTTTGTGGGTATGAATGTATGTTTGTTGGTAATTTCCAATATGGCTCCCACTTGCAGAGGGCCTTATGACTTTATACAACAAAACCCATACTCACTAATTGGAGTTGTTGAAATGAGAGGCTGGCGACCTTCAACAAAAGAGATAGAAACAAGAAAACATGAACTCAGCAATAGAAACCACTCTTCACACCCACACCCAACAGAGAATGGGATTACAGCACATAGGCTGCCTTCCAAGGGACTGGTTACAAAAAAAAGAAACAAAAGGAATCGTGGAAGGCAGATCAGATGGTGGAAAAATGTATCAGGTTTTGGAGTCTCTCCGATTTTGGTTTCTTAGATAATGAAAACATCCTTGGCAGCTCTCTAACTCTGACAAGGGTCTCCCAAAGTTGTAATACACTAAGGACCCATTCAGACAGGCCCAAATTTCACCAGTTTATTCTGCATTAATTAAACACCTCATTATATCCGGATCTTTATGAAAGATGTGGGTCTAATGAGGTGCTGGGTCTGTGGGGACTGACTTCTGGGACGCGTCACAGGTCAAGTTTCACAGCTATTCCACACTTTGGAGCTCCTGAAGCACCCTTCGCCCTAGCCTCGATTTACCCTGTAAAACTTACTGAAAAATAACCCCAGACTGCCACGGAGCCTCTCCTTGTGTCTGGTGGTGCGAGAAAATGACACGTGAGGGGACTGGGGTGGTGGGGGAGGGGCAAAGGGAATTACCTTCTCACCCCTCCCATCTCCTCAGGTGTCATTTTGTCACACCACGAGGATGCGAAAGTGGCCCCATGGAGGACAGGGATGTTTCCCAGTAAGTTTTAGGGGGTAAATCAGGGGCTTCAGGGTGACTTCATGCTATCCCGATTTCAATTGGGATAGCATGTAGCCACGCTGGGAGGGAAATCCCAGGATTGTGGAAAAGGGTGGGCACTAGAATCCATACCGAAGTAGGTTATTTTAACCCTTCTCGGCATTGGTCTTAGGTGTTCATTTATGTGTTTTCGTCTATGATCTTAAGCCAAGAAGCCCTTGCCGCCAGACTTGTTCCGAACATCAGGTATGTGTTGCCATGGGTCTTATAGCATGAGTCTGTATAGCATACAATGGTTAGCTAGAGGGTTCTAGACAGAGCTATAATCTAGGAAGATATAAATATCTTTAGAAGACATGTCTCCTGCCCATGGAAGGGGAGTCAATAGGGAAGGTTAAGGGTTAAGGGTTACTACAATCGTTAAAAGAAATGTGTAAGAAACAAATCATATATCTATATAGGTATATCTCAGTGGTATATCTCAACCGTTGGGCCTCCAGGTGTTTTGGAATTCAACTCCCAGAAATCCCAGTCAGCTTACTAGCTGTTGGGAAATGTGGGAGGCCCAAGGTTGGGAACCACTTGTACACACACACACACACACACACACACACACACACACACACACACAGTGTGATGCCATTGACCATCTTGTTGGAACTGGGGAGAGTCCCTCTTGAACAGCCAGCAACAGGCTTATTTCTTGCAGAGCAACAGAGTGACATGACTCTACATTGAATGATTTGAAAAAGAAGAGAAGAAAGTCATTGTGGAATCCAAGCCAGTTAATGATTGGATTGGGCACCAAGCAGTCCAATAAAGCCTGCCCAAGAAGATGAGAGGACAACTGGCTTTCAGCTCAAGAGGGGAAAAGCCAACTTGCATCTGGAAAAGGGAGGTATTGGGCAGGATGGTCCCTCTATTCCAGCTGGGTTGACCTCACTGGGTTCCAGGCTCAGGCTCTCTTACCAGCCAGTGGCTCCAGGCAGGCAGAGCCACACCAAATTTTGCAGCACTTCCTCTTGCCAGCACATTCTGTATCCCGTGAACAAGCAGAGGCACAGTGACTGGAGGGCAGATGCAGAGCATTATCTGTGGGGCAGAAACCCTCTTTCTCTGGAAGAGAAAAGAGAGATGTGACAAAGGAGAAGGATTGTTCTGTGCCCTCAGCAAATAGTCTGTCTGTCTGTCTGTCTGTCTATCTATCTATCTATCTATCTATCATCTATCTATCTATCTATCTATCTATCTATCTATCTATCTATCTATCTATCATCTATCTATCTATCTATCTATCTATCATCTTCCAAGGTGGCTCCCAGTTCTAGAGAGTACTGTGACTCCTGCCAAAAATGGATCTGGACCAGACTTGGCACCCCCCCCCCCCCGGTGTCCGTTGCCATCAACTGAAAATACTTGAAATGGTGAGGAGAGGCATGGACTTGGGATAATGAGAGTTACAGTTCACGCACATCCAGAAAGCACTCTGAAACCAACTGATGATGGATCTGGATCAAATTTGGCACACAGACCCATCTTGATGAAATTTAACTCTTGGCTGTGTTTTGGGGGTGTGAACCTGGGAGGTTGGGAGTCATAGTTCACCCTAATCATTTTGCATATTTTAATGAGATTATTCATAATTTCCTTTCCCTTCCTTTTCCCTCTCCATTAAGGCTCCTTGAGGAAAAATGCAATGGACAATGTGACTAGCCCCCTTTCCCTGAGGCAGAAACAGGCAGCTGGTGACACAACATTTCCATTGTGTGTATTCTGATAATCCTTATCAGATTTCCAGATAAGGGAGACTCAATTTACAATAATAATTATGATATGACAGCAATAATTTTACTTTGTGGGCCTGCTGCGGTTTATGCGTTGTTTGCAGGCAGCTCTCTGATATAAACTAAGGTTTCCTTTAAAAATGCAGTATTTACTCCAGAATCTGGGAAGAGTAAAGCAAAGGAAGTGCTACCAGGCTTAATTCTTGTAAACCGTCAGAATGGTATTGCAGCACATTTTGGGACATAAGCTGAAAAGAAAGAAATTGTGGTTCCAGGCCAACAAATGTTAAGAATGGGTATCCTGTTGAAGCTAGTCAGCAAGGTGTGAGGGCAACAGGGCAGCAGCTCAAGAGGGACCATGGCACCAGCCTCCTGGGGAAGAGGAAGTATTGGGCAGAACGGTTCCCCTGTTCCTGCTCTCATGTCAAGTGCGATCAGGCTCAGGCTCTTCTATCAGGCAGTGGGTCCAGAAGGCCCCATGTTCCAGCCCTTCTGTCACATGTAATTCTTGACCTGGTTGGACCCCACGCTTACCAAATGATGGCTGCAAACAGGCCGATCCACATCCAGTTCTGCAGCACTTCAGCTCACCCAGGCACTGGTTATCTCTGTTACATTGGAAGGTGCAACGATTGATGGCCTGCCCATTGATCTTTTTGGGGCACAGACCCTGTTTCTCTGGAAGAGGGAAGTGAGGAATGTCAGAGAGTCATAATAATAATAATAATAATAATAATACTGTTTATTTCTATTCCGCTCTTCTCACCCCAAAGGGGACTCAGTGCGGATTACAATACACATGCGACAGACAGTCCCTGTCGGAGAGACATACAATTTACACATAGATAGTACAGTGCAGTTTTAAAGAAAAACTTCTTCTTTCCTGGCTGCGTCATACAGGTGTGCGTCATAGGGTGTGAGTGCTCCATTACGACATCATTGTTGTTATGTCCTTGCATCATTGCGCCTTCACGTCACAAGGGGGTGCTGTTGTTCCATCCTCATGATGGGAGCCTCTTGTTCCACCACTTCCGCATCTCCCTTCTCCGACAGCCGAACTTTCCCGACGTTGTAAAGTCTGTGCACAAAATTCCTTCCCTACTTTTTCCTGGTCCCTAATTGTTTTTTATTTATTCACAGCTGGGCTGTTGAACTGCTTGGGTGGGCAGTGGACAGGCTCAATTTAGCTGGTTGTCCAAGGCAGCTCAGGGATTAGAACCAGCAACCTTCTGATTACAAGCACAGCTGTGTTACCGCTGTGCTATCTCCCCGGCAGAAACAGAGTCAGCTGAAAGCTCCCTATCTGAGTCCTGGGAGATGAAACTCATAGATGCAACCAAACTGCAAGGTGAAGGAGACCCAAAGAAGCAGACAGATGTGCACAAGGAAACCCAAGAATTTCTTTCAAGAATCGTGATGGGAGATGAAACATGGTCACACCATTTTGAAGCAGAGATAAAGAGACAAGCAATGGAGTGACATCATATGAATTCTTTTTTAAAAAAGTTTGTATTGAATTTCATTTCAAAATACAATGATCACATGACAAAACAAACACACACAAAACATATTAATCATCAACATAGATGACAGAAAAAGAAACACGACTAACACCTAAAAAGTATTGATTACCATTGCCTACCCTCTCTTAGCCTCATGGTATTTTCACTACCATAACACTGAGTGTAGAGCTTTATGTGATCCAACAATGATTTTAGATTAAGTTCATACAAAGAAATAAAGGCTGATTAACGAAGTGATAGGGAATATTTTGAACTATGAGATATACGACTTGTAGAGTTTCATCACCAAAGATACGAGTTCTTTGATAGTTTCGTATCTGCTTCTTACAATAAGAACATATTAAAAAATTTGAAATAGAATAGTATTATTATATATACAAGTTCCTTTCTTTAAAGGAATTTTAGATCTAAATTGAATCCTTTTTTGTAGTACTCCTGTATCTTATCCTAATTATCCTCTGTTTTTGTATTTTTCTTATTATCCCCTTCCCTTATTATTTATTTATTTATTTATTCAAATTTGTGAGTCGCCACTCCCGGGTGGCTCGGGGCGTGTGTTGCAATGTGTTGGATTGTGTTTTAATGTGTTTTTATGCTTTTTATTGTAGGGCTGCATGTCTGTGACATGATGCCCATATATATTGTTGTCATCCGCCCCGAGCCTGTGGGGAGGAGCGGAATACAAAATCGAAGTAATAAATAAATAATAAATAAATAGTTGGGTCTATTTTTGATTTCCAATATCTGGCATAAACCATTTTTGCAGCTGTGGTAGCTAGCTATTATAAAGATCTTTTTGTCCATTCTATCCAAACTGGAATCTGTTATCCCCAGAAGGTAAGAGTCTGGTTTCCTTTCTATTTTCTTCTTAAATATTTTTTTCAACTCTATTTGTACCATTTTCCAAAATTTTCTTGTCTTTGCACAAAACCATAACATATGAAAAAAGTTCCATTTTCTCCCCCACAATTCCAACAATTCGGTCTTGAATTTTTGTAAATTTTTGCCAATTTCTCAGGTGCTAAGTACCACCTATAAATAATTTTATCCAATTTTCTTGATATGCATAACATTTAACTTTGTTCATGTTTTGAATCCAATTTGAGTGCCAATTATCATTGCTCATTTCGTATCCCACATTTCTTGACCATTTTTTCATGTGTTCTCTATGTTGATCACTTTTATTTTCCCATTGTAGTAAAATATTGTATAATCTCCCTACCAATTTTTGGTCTTCTTTTGGGTAATCCAGCTCCCTTATTTTGAAGGCTTCATGAGAGGAAGTCCAAAGGGATATCCCTTTGAAGTATTTTTTATAATATTTTAGCCATACCTTTAACAAGGCACTTCTTATATCTTGGCTTTTCTTCGCGAATGAAGATTCAGGAAGGACTCCTCCCACGCTTTCTACACGCACGTTGATGCTTCGGAGGTTGGATGTGTCCTTCGAGCCTGTGCAATGGATTTTTCTGGTGGAGCGCAGCGTGCACAGAACTGGCTTCACCCTTTAAACCAAAGGCTCGTCTGCCGGGGCCTAGCAAGCTGGGACGGTGGCAGCGAGGTGCTCAGGTCGTAGGTTTGGTTCGAGTTTCCTTCTCTAGATGGTTGACCTTACAGGGTTAAACGAGCACCATCTGCCCGGGTTTGAAATTTAGAGTTTTCCTCCTCTTAGGATGATTGCCAAAAGGCTAGAGAGCCCATCCTGCCCATTGACGCTCTTTGTCAGACCCAGGGGCGGTCTAAGGTAATTTTAAATGGTAGGCGAACATTATTTTGGTGCCCCCCCCAAAAACATTATTTTGCCGTCCCCCATGTAAAACAAATATACAATTATAATATCACAATACCATTAGTAGTATTATATTGTATCAATGTATATACAATATATTATACCATATTCATACTATATTATATCATAATTATATTATACTACATTACAATATAATTATATTATAATATATTGACATTATAATATAATGTAACATTCTATTATATTATTATAATAAAATAATAAAATTATTTATTTAAATAAAATTATCCTCTACTAAATATTTTCATTACTCCTATAAAACTCAAATAACCCAAAATAAAGTAAAATAAAATATTATATATTATTATTTTGTACAATACCACTATACTGCAATATTGTTTGTAATACTACATGTAATATAAAATATATCATTATTCTATTGTTATATTGTATTTGTATTATATTGTATGACAATATTAAGCAACAAGAATAATAATCAACAAGAAATGCAATGTAAATGCATCAAAATCAGAATATATTACCTATCACCTGACTCATAGTTTATAGGAGTCTCCCATAAGTCCAAAATTAGGATCCCAATGTAAATAGAAAAACAGCCAAAATGTTCAAATGAGGTCGAATACAGGCAGAGCGGGCTGGGCATACTTGGGCCCTCCCTCCCTCCTTCTAAGTGTTTTGGCCTCCAACTCCCACAACTCCTCATAGCCTCAGGCCCCTCAGGTCTAGACAGAAATAGAGCCGAAGAAAGGAAGGAGGGAGAGAAGAGGTCACAGAGGAGGAGGAGGGAAAGCCCTTCATTCATTCCTTCACTTACACTTCCTTCACTGATTCTTTTCTCCTTCCCGCAAAAAAATCTTGATGGAGACAAAGGGAGGAGGGAAGCACTCCCTGCCTGCCCAATAGGGAGGGCTTTGCTTACAGGCTTCTGCGCCAGGGGCTACTGGGCATGCGGGAGGTTTTTGCATGTGCAGTTGCTCCCCTGCGCAGCACCTCAGCCCAGAGCAACTGCGCCTGCATGAAAACCTCAGCGTGCCCAGAAGACGGTGTCGGGGCCACAAGGCCGGGGTCAAAAAGCAGGCAGCTGCAGCACAGTCTGAGGAACATCGGCAAGGCCAGGATGGCGCCCCATGCGGACAGGATGGCGCCCCCTTCCCAGATGGCGCCCTAGGCGGCCGCCTACTTGGCCTATCTTGTAGGACCGCCCCTGGTCAGACCCTTCGGTTGTGACCTGTCTGGGATGGGAGGCCCTACCGGTGGCTATTATGCCACCGCCAGCATAGCTCACAACTTCATTAGGGTACGCAAGCCTCTCCCCCACAACAAGGGGGCGCCAACGGAGAGGTACTTCTTATATAGTGGTTATTAAAATTTGCATCTGCCTTTACTTTGATGTAGCATAAATATCCGTGAAAACCAAATTTTAAAACATGTCCTTCTAAATTTTGTAATGTGTTATTTTCCAATTTTACCCACTCCCTTATTCATGCGAAACAATTGGCCTCAAAATATAACTTCAAATTGGCACCCCCAGACCTCCTCTCTCCTTCACATCCTGTAGAATCTTCATCTTGACCTTGGGTTTCTTTCCTCCTCTGGGCCAAACGTGGCACACATACGGACCATAACCAATTTAAGCCCTGGCAGAAATTGACCTGGGATCCTGGAAGTTATAGTTCAGGGCTGTCCAACTTCTACCGGGCCAGGGGCCTGAATTCCGGTCACTGATGACCTGGGGGGCCAAAGGGTCTGCCCCCGCCCCGTCCCTGGCTCCGCCCCTCCCCGAGCTCTGCCCCCTCCCCCAGCTCCGCCCTCGCCCCTCTGAAATTGATGGAATTCATCATGAAATACTTGAGAACGGCACTGTTACTGACTAATTTGAATTTGCTTTCTGCAACCGAACTTGCCTATCTCTGATTGGCCTTTGTAGTCATCAGCGCGCTTGTAAAAAGCATGGGATGAGTCTTCCTGAATCTTCATTCGCAAAATAATGCCGAGAGAGACATACAGATATATATATATCTATATGTCTGTATGTCTCTCCTCTCGGCATTATTTTGCGAGTCTCTTGTATGTTTGTTTGTGGGTATGAATGTATGTTTGCCAGTAATTTCCAATTTGGTTCCTTTATGCAGAGAGCCTTATGACTTTATACAACAGAACCCATACTCACCAATTATATATATATATATATATATATATATATATATATATATATAAAACCTCAATTACAAAGGTGAATCTTTAAATTACTACTCATAAGAGGCATCCATACAGTCAAATATAATCTTTTACTGAGATAAAATGCAGGGACAAAATATTAAATTATTTTAATTTAATATTAAATATATTTAATTCCATCCTCCCCACTCCCCTTATTTTATTGTATCCCATCTCCCCTTATTTCATCTTTAAATATATTTAATTTTATATTTAATACATGGGGGGAGGGAATGAGAGCCTGAGGAGCCCCCCTGCCGGCCCTACCTTTTCCAAACACGCAGGATCCAGGAGTACCCGGACGAGAGAGGCGATGACCGACTGAGTCGAAGAAGGTCCTAATCGCGTCTGTGGGCCTCAGCGATCCAGTAGTAGAGTAGCCGAAGAGTATCGCGAGAACACGCAATGCACACGGGATTCCGCTGTCAACGCCGGCGTGATCTCGCATTGACAGCGAAATCGATGTGGATTGCTTATTCTCACGATACTTGCTCCCGAACCGGAAGTGGGTAATTTTTTAAAATATTATTTTATTTATTTATTTATTTTTAATTCTTATTAAAAAGCTTAGGGGGCCGCAGGGAAGGGGCTGGGGGCCGTATACGGCCCCCGGGCCGCCAGTTGGACAGCCCTGTTCAACCACATCCTTATACATTTTCTAATAGGACCATTCATATAATCCAGAAACAAACAATGAGTATTTCTAATTAATTGCACTACAAATATACCTAACCCGGTCATCGCTGGGTATCTAAGCCAGCATATATTAAAAGTGAAAGTTTGTGGGTATGTATGTTTGTTTGTGGGTATGAATGTATGTTTGCCAGTAATTTCCAATTTGGTTCCTTTATGCAGAGAGCCTTATGACTTTATACAACAAAACCCATACTCACCAATTGGAGTAGTTGAAACTAAAGGCTGGACACCTTTAATAAAAGAGAAGGAAGCAAGAAACATGAATTGAGGCAAGTCATTCTCAGCAAAGGAAACCACTCTTCTCGATTTGGGCTTGATTGGGACTCAGGGATATAGGCCAAGCCAACTGTACAATCAACACACACACAGCCAATAGAGAGTGATTACAGCCATTTTGGAGCACAGACTGCCTTCCAAGAAGGCTAGGGACTGGTTATGAAAATAGTTTCCATTTTGGGAATATTTCAGATTTCCAGATAAGGGAGAATCAACCTATAATGATGATGATGATGATGATGATGATGACAGCAATAATGTTATTTTTGTGGCACTGCTGCTGTTTTTTATACCATAGCATCAGCCTCCTGGGAAGAGAGGTGGCATTGGGCAGAAGATCTCCCTGTTCCCGCCTCCCATGTCATGCGCAATCAGGCTCAGGCTCCCTTGTTGGGTAGTGGGTCCAGTAAGCCCCATGTTCCAGCCCTTCATTCAAATGCAACTCTCAGCCTGGTTGGACCCCATGCTTACCAAACGTTGGCTGCACACAGGCCTGACCCACATCCAGTTCTTGCAGCACTTCCGCTCACCTGGCAATCTTTTGTCGCTGTTAC
>JARBWK010000005.1:3313638-3422065 GCA_030556195.1 Anolis apletophallus
GATGATAAGAGTAGAATAGCATTTTGAGTCCTCTTTCCCCCAGGGGAGGGAGAGGGTATTCTGTAAGGGTCTGTCGAAAAGAGCTATTGGAGCTCTTATCTCATACCTTCCAGCAACATAATCTCTGCCAGGTGTAGCCTTGAAGACGCACAGAGCTGAAAGGGAGCCTTGGGCCACACCACACCAACATGAGAAGCCCCGGCATGAACATTGCTGACTCAGGGAGGATATGAGGAAATATCCACTGGACATTGTGAAACTGGGTCAAAGGGATATGATGCAATCTCTGTTGGGCATTGCAAGCCAGGGGTTGGTCTTTGAGATGATGGACAGGTGATGGGGGTGTGGTTAGTATATAAGTTATGTTTGTTCCTGGGAAGCCAGTTCTGGCTTCAAAGGTTATGAGACCTGGAATAAATCTTGTGGGATCGAATTGCTGTCTGCGCGTCATCCTTACAGATAATCTCAGCGTTCATTACAGATTACCATTGCCTACCCTCTCTTAGCCTCATGGTATTTTCACTACCATAACACTGAGTGTAGAGCTTTATGTGATCCAACAATGATTTTAGATTAAGTTCGTACAAAGAAATAAAGGCTAATTAACGAAGTGATAGGGAATATTTTGAACTATGAGATATACGACTTGTAGAGTTTCATCACCAAAGATACGAGTTCTTTGATAGTTTCGTATCTGCTTCTTACAATAAGAACATATTAAAAATTTGAAATAGAATAGTATTATTATATATACAAGTTCCTTTTATAAAGGAATTTTAGATCTAAATTGAATCCTTTTTTGTAGTACTCCTGTATCTTATCCTAATTATCCTCTGTTTTTGTATTTTTCTTATTATCCCCTTCCCTTATTTATTATTTTATTTATTTATTTATTTATTCAAATTTGTGAGTCGCCACTCCTGGGTGGCTCGGGGCGATTTACACCAAATTCAAGATTAAAAACAGGATAAAAACACCATAAAACACTCAAACACAATAAAATAGGGTAAAAATGCATCAGTATGGTACAGAGCAGGCCAATGGCACAGATGTAAATGGTTGCATTGGCATACAGAACACAGGAAGGTGAGGAGCCTACTATCTTAACGTTGATACCCAAAGGCCTGTCGAAACAGGAGGGTTTGCACACCTTCCGAATGCCATTAAGTCCGTGAGAACAGGATGGGAGCGATTATTGAAAAGGCCCTCCGCCTTGTGGCCGTCAGATGGTACATTTTGACGCCGGGCACCTCCCTTAGAACCTCCATCATCTGGTCCATCTGAATTACCTCCATCATTTTTGAAATCCATTCATCTTTAGTTGGGTCTATTTTTGATTTCCAATATCTGGCATAAACCATTTTTGCAGCTGTGGTAGCTAGCTATTAGGCATGAGAAAAAAGTTATGAAAATGATTCGTTTTGTAAGAAATTCGTAAGAAATGCTACTTTCGAGTATTTCCGCACCTGGAACACCAACCAGGAAGTGGACTTTCTTTTTCGAACTTCGGGGCCAGGATTTTCTTATGTCGTTATTAGGTTGTAAGGGGGCACCCTCCTTCTCTCTCACCACCCTCCCGCCTCCCTTGCCAATAAGTATTATGGCAAGGCAAGCCCTAAACTCGCGCCTTCTTTCGGTTGGAAGCCCGGAAAAATGTAAACAGAGAGGATTACTCAGAAGTAAATCTGCAAAGGAGGGCACTTTGGATGAAGGGCCCTCCTTTGTGAATTTACTTCTGAGTAAACCTCTCTGTTTACATTTTTCCAGGCTTCCCTGCTCTCCTGCCCTGCCAGGATCTAAAGCATCAAAGAGTATTGGGGTGAGAAACCAACCTAATGTATAATAGAATGAATGCTACTGTAAGTGCCTAATATTATAAGTAATCCAACTGGTCATATACCTACATTTCATGCACATGCAATAATACAGCAGTAATAACAATAACAAGAGGTAAAATTCAACCAAGTATTCTGACTGGTCTCTCCTCATGCGGTGCAAACGGGCTCTTCTCTTCTTAGCCCGGGAAATTAGCCCGGGAAAAGCCAGCGTTTGCTGCTTGGGAGCACACACCTACATATTCTTGGGGGGTATTTGCTGCAGAATCCCGCCACATAGAGAAGAATCTGCAGCAAATCCCCAAAGAATATATGTGTGTCAATCCAAGCAGAAAACGCTGGCTTTTCCGGGCTAATTTCCCGGGCTAATAAGAGAAGAGCCCGTTGCACCACTTGAGGAGGGACCACAGTCAGAATACTTCGGTTTGAATTTTACCTCTTCTTATACCCATTGTTATTACTGCTGTATTATTGCATGTGCATGGACTGTAGGTATATGACCAGCCTGGCCAAACTTGGGCCCTCGCTCCTCGGGATCGGGGTGAGAGAGAGGCAGCGAGGAGCCAGGGGGGCTCCTCCTCCTTTTCTTTGCTGCTTCCAAGAATAGAATACCCCTCCCTCCCTCCTCCTTTGCTCCCTCCTTCCTATTTGGAGAGTCCCATCTAGAATTCAGTGTGATTTATTCAAGTTTTGGCCTACAACTCCCAGAAATCTCAGCCAATTTACCAGCTGTTAGGATTTCTGGGAGTTGTAGGCCAAAACCATCTGGAATGCGCATGCGCTGGCATACGAACTACTAACGAATTTCGTTAGTAATTAAGTTACATTTTAGAAATTTTTGGAAATTTTTTTGTAAGTCTTCCTATTACTAATCAAAAAAAATCCCCCCCCCATTAGATTTTCGATTCCCTATTTTTGGGTTCTAAACCATGCCTACTAGCTATTATAAAGATCTTTTGTCCATTCTATCCAAACTGGAATCTGTTATCCCCAGAAGGTAAGAGTCTGGTTTCCTTTCTATTTCTTCTTAAATATTTTTCCAACTCTATTTGTACCATTTTCCAAAATTTTCTTGTTTTTGCACAAAACCATAACATATGAAAAAGTTCCATTTTCTCCCCACAATTCCAACAATTCGGTCTTGAATTTTTGTAAATTTTGCCAATTTCTCAGGTGCTAAGTACCACCTATAAATAATTTTATCCAATTTTCTTGATATGCATAACATTTAACTTTGTTCATGTTTTGAATCCAATTTGAGTGCCAATTATCATTGCTCATTTCGTATCCCACATTTCTTGACCATTTTTTCATGTGTTCTCTATGTTGATCACTTATTTTCCCACTGTAGTAAAATATTGTATAATCTCCCTACCAATTTTTGGTCTTCTTTTGGGTAATCCAGCTCCCTTATTTTGAAGGCTTCATGAGAGGAAGTCCAAAGGGATATCCCTTTGAAGTATTTTTTATAATATTTTATCCATACCTTTAACAAGGCACTTCTTATATCTTGGCTTTTCTTTGCGAATGAAGATTCAGGAAGGACTCCTCCCACGCTTTCTACAAGCACGTTGATGCTTCGGAGGTTGGATGTGTCCTTCGAGCCTGTGCAATGGATTTTTCTGGTGGAGCGCAGCGTGCACAGAACTGGCCTCACCCTTTAAACCAAAGGCTCGTCTGCCGGGGCCTAGCAAGGGTGGCAGCGAGGTGCTCAGGTCATAGGTTTGGTTCGAGTTTCCTTCTCTAGATGGTTGACCTTACAGGGTTAAACGAGCACCATCTGCCCGGGTTTGAAATTTAGAGTTTTCCTTCTCCTAGGATGGTTGCCAAAAGGCTAGAGAGCCCATCCTGCCCATTGACGCTCTTGGTCAGACCCTTCAGTTGTGACCTGTCTGGCATGGGAGGCCCTACCGGTGGCTATTATGCCACCGCCAGCATAGCTCACAACTTCATTAGGGTACGCAAGCCTCTCCCCCACAACAAGGGGGCGCCAACAGAGAGGTACTTCTTATATAGTGGTTATTAAAATTTGCATCTGCCTTTACTTTGATGTAGCATAAATATCTGTGAAAACCAAATTTTAAAACATGTCCTTCTAAATTTTGTAATGTGTTATTTTCCAATTTTACCCACTCCCTTATTCATGCAAAACAATTGGCCTCAAAATATAACTTCAAATTGGCACCCCCAGACCTCCTCTCTCCTTCACATCCTGTAGAATCTTCATCTTGGCCCCTGGGTTTCTTTCCTCCTCTGGGCCAAACGTGGCACACATACGGACCATAACCAATTTAAGCCCTGGCAGAAATTGACCTGGGATCCTGGAAGTTATAGTTCAGGGCTGTCCAACTTCTTCTGGGCCAGGGGCCTGAATTCCGGTCACTGATGACCTGGGGGGCCGAAGGGTCTGCCCCCGCCCCGGCTCCACCCCCACCCCGCCCCTGGCTCCGCCCCTCCCCAAGCTCTGCCCTCTCCCCCAGCTCCGCCCCCGCCCCTCTGAAATTGATGGAATTCATCATGAAATACTTGAGAACGGCACTGTTACTGACTAATTTGAATTTGCTTTCTGCAACCAAACTTGCCTATCTCTGATTGGCCTTTGTAGTCATCAACGTGCTTGTAAAAAGCGTGGGATGAGTCTTCCTGAATCTTCGTTCGCAAAATAATGCCGAGAGAGACATACAGACATACAGACATATATATATATATATATATATATATATATATATATATATATATATGAGTATATAAAACCTCAATTACAAAGGTGAATCTTTAAATTACTACTCATAAGAGGCATCCATACAGTCAAATATAATCTTTTACTGAGATAAAATGCAGGGATAAAATATTAAATTATTTTACTGTAATATTAAATATATTTAATTCCATCTTCCCCTCCCCCCTTATTTTAATGTATCCCATCTCCCTTATTTCATCTTTAAATATATTTAATTTTATATTTAATACATGGGGAGGGAATGAGGAGCCCCTGAGGAGCCCCCTGCTTCGCCTACCTTTTCCAAAACGCAGGATCCAGGAGTACCCGGACGACGAGAGAGGCGACGACTGACTGAGTTGAAGAAGGTCCTAATTGCTTCTGTGGGCCTCAGCGATCCAGTAGTAGAGTAGCCGAAGAGTATCGCGAGAATACGCAATCCACACGGGATTTCGCTGTCAACGCCGGCGTGATCTCGCATTGACAGCGAAATCCCGTGTGGATTGCTTATTCTCACGATACTTGCTCCGGAACCCGGAAGTGGGTAATTTTTTAAAATATTATTTTATTTATTTATTTATTTTTAATTCTTATTAAAAAGCTTAGGGGGCCGCAGGGAAGGGGCTGGGGGCCGTATACGGCCCCCGGGCCGCCAGTTGGACAGCCCTGTTATAGTTCAACCACATCCTTATACATTTTCTAATAGGACCATTCATATAATCCAGAAACAAACAATGAGTATTTCTAATTAATTGTACTACAAATATACATAACCCGGTCATCGCTGGGTATCTAAGCCAGCATATATTAAAAGTGAAAGTTTGTGGGTATGTATGTTTGTTTGTGGGTATGAATGTATGTTTGCCAGTAATTTCCAATTTGGTTCCTTTATGCAGAGAGCCTTATGACTTTATACAACAAAACCCATACTCACCAATTGGAGTAGTTGAAACGAAAGGCTGGACACCTTTAATAAAAGAGAAGGAAACAAGAAAACATGAATTGAGGCAAGTCATTCTCAGCAAAGGAAACCACTCTTCTCGATTTGGGCTTGATTGGGACTCAAGGGATATAGGCCAAGCCAACTGTACAATCAACACACACACAGCCAATAGAGAGTGGGATTACAGCCCATTTTGGAGCATAGACTGCCTTCCAAGAAGGCTAGGGACTGGTTATGAAAATAGTTTCCATTTTGGGAATATTTCAGATTTCCAGATAAGGGAGAATCAACCTATAATGATGATGATGATGATGATGATGACAGCAATAATGTTATTTTGTGGCACTGCTGCTGTTTTTTTATACCATGGCATCAGCCTCCTGGGGAAGAGGTGGCATTGGGCAGAAGGGTCTCCCTGTTCCCGCTCCCATGTCATGCGCAATCAGGCTCAGGCTCCCTTGTTGGGTAGTGGGTCCAGTAAGCCCCATGTTCCAGCCCTTCATTCAAATGCAACTCTCAGCCTGGTTGGACCCCATGCTTACCAAACGTTGGCTGCACACAGGCCGACCCACATCCAGTTCTGCAGCACTTCCGCTCACCCTGGCAATCTTTGTCGCTGTTACATTGGGAGGTGCAACGATTGATGGCCCACCCATTGATTTCCATAGGGCACATACCCTGTTTCACTGGAGGAGGAAAGCGAGGAATGTTAGAGTCAGAAACAGAGTCAGCTGAACGCTCCCTATCTGAGTCCTGGGAGAAGAATCTCACAGATGCAACCAAACTGGGGTGGAATGGGTAAAATTGCTCTGTTTGACCCCCAGAAGGATAAATGAGCAATGTGTCCCCCCTTTTCTTGAAAATTTAGCTGCCTCTGAGTTTTCAATAAACTAAAACTGGGTAGGACTTAGAACCAGAGAATTCTACGGTTGGAAGAGACTCCAAGCACCATCCAGCCTAATGCTCTTCTGTCAGGCAAATCCGCTGGAGTCGGGGTTAACTCCCGAATGTTAAATAGCCCAGCTTACTGTTCTCCTAAGCAGTTCGAAAACAACTGTGCTGTGATTAGAGAAATCAGGGACTGCTTAAAGCAGGGGGGTTAATTTATAACACCATAAAAATGCCAGAGAAGCAAGGAGGAAATACTATGATCAAAAGACTCGGTGTCATAGTGGATGAAGTGACAGCTCCCCTCTGTGGCTGGAACTGAGCAATCTCTAGGATCTGAAGTGGAAAGACTGCTGAATTACCTTTGTCTTGTATGTTAAAAAATAGCATTGAATGTTTGCCGTGTATGTGTGCATTGTGATCCGCCCTGAGTCCCCTTTGGTGTGAGAAGGACGGAATATAAATACTTTAAATTTGTTGTGTATATTTTTATTGTGCATTCTATTCTTGTTGTGATCCGCCCCGAGCCTGCAGGGAGGAGCGGAATATAAAATCGAATAATTAATAAATAAATAAATAAATAAATAATAAGGGTGAAACCTGGAGCGGGCTCACCATTTCCACCAGCTAAAAAGATGGCACCTGCTTCCCGAGAAGATGTGAAATTGGGCAGAATGATGCCCCTGTTCCAAGTGCGACCTGTTTCAAGTGCAGCCCCTTGACCTGGTCGGATCCAGGTTCAGGATCTCTTACCAGGCAGTGCTTCATAGCATTCTTTGCTGCATCCAAGACTGCAGCACTTCCTTCTGCCAGGGCACTGGTGGTCATGTCTACAGTGAGAGACGCAGTTAGCGCTGTTCCCCCGCAGAATGGGGCAGAAGCCTTCTTTGTCTGGAAGAGCAAAGAGACATGTGTCAGGGGCAGGATGAGCTCTTGCTAACCCATAGAGTGGTGCAGACTGGCTGCAAGAAGAGCTAGTGACTGGCTTGGAAAAAAAGGAAATACAAGAAACAACAACAATACAGACCCTGACTCATGCAAAAGAGATGAGCCCCTGGATGCGTGCGCCCCGGCGTTGGCAAGCACGTGGGGGAAAGAGGGCTGGGAGCACACGTCAGGGGCCGGTGCATGTGCGCTCCCAGAACCTGTTCCCTGCACACTTGCCAATGCCGGGGCGACAAAGGCCCCCCTTATGGCCTCAGCCATGCGGGGAGCCAGGCTTTCACCCTTCGCCCCCTCCGAGGCCGGTGGGGGTGAGAGGCGAGTGGCACAGGGGCCCCGGATGGCCTTGGCCATGCAGGGAGCCTGTGTGCTCGCATTTTGCCCCCTCCGAAACCGGCAGGAGCGAGAGGCGAGTGGCAAAAGTGCCCCAGATGGCCTCGGCCATGCGGGGAGCCTGTGCGCTCGCCTTTCACCCCCTCCGAAGCCGGCAGGGACGAAAGGTGAGTGGCAAGCTTTCTCCCGCACGCGTCTTTGCCTCCAAGCTCCTCCTCCTGACTCCCTGCAGGAAGAGGAGGAGGAGCCAACCAGGAGCGCCTGGCTGTTTGGCTCGCATGCGAGCCAGCAGCCATTTTGGAGAGTCAGAGGGGGTGGGGCCAACCAAGGTGGCTTGCGAGCCATAGGTTCCCGACCCCTGTTCTAGAAGCATTTTCTCCTGACGTTTCACCTGCATCCATGGCAGGTATCCTCAGAGCTTGTGAGGCCATACAGCCCAACAAAACCTGCAACAACACAAAGATTCCAGCTATGAAAGCTTTAGACAATCTGGGACGTCTGGTTTTTGCAGGATCCTTGTGTGAGTGGAGTTCTCCTCTTTCCCTTTCCCCTTCTTCATGAAGATGAACTTAATGGATGTGCGACTAGAACACTTTCCCTAAGACAGGAATGGGCGGCTCATGATAAAATATTTCAGTTTTAGGAGCATTTCATTTTTTGGATTTTCAGGTAAAGGATACTTTATGTGTTGATGATGATGATGCCTTTTACTGTATTTTCTCAGGTTAGTTTGCTCTGTAGCTTTTGCCCTGCTGTCTGTTTACAGGCACACTCCAACAATCTTTTCCCCAAATGGCAACATATACCTTAGGATCTGGGAAGATTCAATAAGAATTAGCATGTTTATTTTTAACCGATTACTAGAGAAGAATTATGGCAAATTTTGGATGAAAGACTTCCTTCCAGGCATGCTAGAGACTGGTTTAAATATGTATATGTATATGTACCATATATTCCGGGGTAGTAGGCGACTGGGGCTATAAGATGACCCACCCCCCCAACTTATCATCACAAAATACAGAGTTAGGGATATACTCGCCGTTTAAGACGACTCTGCCTCGAAGCAGGGGCTGCCTTAGCTGGAGGATGTGCGCGTCGGTGGCGCAAGGAAGCCCTCCAGCAGGAAGGCAGAAGGAAGATGGAGACGGGGCCAGCGCCAAGCTCTCTCCCTCTTCCTGCCATGCCGGCATGGAGGGGTCAGGACGGACGACGTGGGAGAGTCAGTGCGTGGCCCAGGCCAGGTGCAGCGTGCAGACGAGGAAGGAAGGAGAGGAGATGCTGGCAAGGCTCACCAGCAGAAGCAGCAGCAGCCTGCTTGGAGGTTTCTGCGGAACTGAGCGAGGCGGAGGAGGGACCGAGCCACCTTCGCCCTCCTTCACCTCAAATTCCACGCACGCAGCTGAGAAACTCCCAAACTCTCAGCTACGCATGTGGAATTTGAGGCGAAGAAGGGCGAAGGCAGCTCGGCCCCTCCTCTGCCTCGCTCAGCTCAGAAGCCTCCAAGCGGGCTGCTGCTGCTGGCGAGCCTTGTCAGCACCTCCTTCCTTGCCTGCACGCTGCACCTGGCCTGGGCCACACATTGACTTTCCCCACGTTGTCCATCCTGATGCCTCCATGCTGGCATGGGAGGAAGAGGCGGAGAGCTTGGCGCTGGCCTCGCCTCCACCTTTCCTCTGCCTTCCTGCTGGAGGGCTTCCTTGCGCCGCCGCCGCGCGCACCCTCCCTCCATCCAAGATGGTGAGGGTGCTCAGGAAGGCAGCCCCTGCTTCGAAGCACGGCTATGGTGCTGAAGGGAGTCAGGAAACTACGGAGTCACTCCTCCTCCCTGTGCCCTCCCTCCTTCCCTCCCTCTTGAGGTAGTTGGTTTTTATTGTTTCCTTTTGATTATTATTATTTTAATTTTATACCCGGCGTATTAGACGACCCCCAACTTTTCTTAAGATTTTCCAGGTCTAAAAAGTCGTCTAGTACCCCGGAATATACGGTATATCAATGATATCATGGAATGCTGCCCAATTGATGGCAAAAGGTTTTCAGTTTTGGGGTATTTCATATTTTGGACTTCCAGAGCAGGAAAACAGTGATAATCAATGACCATAATACGATTTTAAGATAGTGTGGTGTTTTGCTATCTTGTTTCCTCTGAATATTTTGCTTTGTAGCACAACTGCTGTTTATGCATAGAAACTTAATAGTAGAAACATAGTAGAAACATAGCTCAGCTGCCTGGTATATGCTGGTTTATATTTACCCTGGTATCTGGGAAGAATCCATCTGCAATAAGTGTTCCCAGGCTTATTTCTTGCAAACCGACACAGTGACACGGACTAGATCAAGATCAACACAAGTTCAGAATGGGTATCCTATCTAGAGCCCCATGAAGCCCAACCAAGAAGATAAGAGGGCAACTGGGCAGCAGCTCAGGAAGGGAAAGGCCATGCAAGTTCTTGAGGAAGGGGTGATGCTGGGTAGAATGGCCTCCCTGTCTCAGCTCCTATGCCAAGTGCCAGCATGCTCTGGCTCAGGCTTAGCCACAGGCTCTTTCATTGGGCAGTGGGTCCAGATAGGCCCCCATGCCAAAGGCATCTCTTGACCTGGTGGGTTCCTGGCTTAAGTTCTCTTACCAAGCAATGGGTCAAAGCAGGCTGTTCCACACCCAAATTTGCAGCACTTCTTCTTGCCCAGGCACTGCAAGTCATTTCTACATTGAAACCTGCATTGTTGGATTCCTGGCATTGGACGACACTCACCACCGTTCTCTGGAAGAGCAAAGACAATGATGTCAGACAATCAAAATAAAGTCAGCTTGCAGCCTGACAAATACTCATATCCAGCCAGTGTTCAAAAATCTTCTAAGAAGGAAATCCCACCAGACTCCTTAGAAGCAGCAGGGGATTCCACTGTTGAACAGCTCAGACTATCAAGAGGTTCTTCCTAATGTTTAGTTGGAATTTAATTTCTTGCCATGTAATCCATTGGTCTATTAAGTCCTAGTCTCTGGAGAAGCGGAAAATCAGCTGCATCCTCCACACGACATTGGTTCAAATATAATAATAAAAAACAATGACTTTCATGTCCTCCTTTATTAGCCTTTTCTTCTCTTAGCCGAATGTCTCCAGCTCCTTCAGCCTTTCCTTCCAGGAATTGGCTGCTAGACCTTTCACTTTCTTTGGAGAACTTCCAACTTGTCTATAGTCTCCTTCTGCTGCTTTGCCCAGAACTAGACACAGGGATAAGTGCTCGCCCAGAGCACTTCGGTGGAGGGCGACTCATGAAATAATAAATGAAATATTTCAGGTGAGGTCTGACCAAAGCAAAAGAGCATGAGACTATGACTTCTCCTGAGATAGACCAGACCTGCATAAACTATTCCCTGCCCCCCAGCTGTTTGGACCTTTACTCCCAGAAATCCTAGCCAGCTTGGCCAATAGTCAGGAAAAAAGGAGCCAAAGTCCACCTGGATGGCAACAGGTTGTGCAGCTCTGATCTAGACACTAGACTTCTGTTTATGCCACCTAGAATCACATGGACATTCTAGCTGTTGCATCAAACTCCTGGCTCATGTGCAGCTTGTGGTCTGCTTTTTTTTTTGTCATGTCAGGAGCGATTTGAGAAACTGCAAGTTGCTTCTGGTGTGAGAGAATTGGACGTCTGCAAGGACGTTGCCCAGGGACGCTTGGATGTTTTGATGTTTTACTATCCTTGTGGGAGGCTTCTCTCATGTCCCCGCATGAGGAGCTGAAGCTGATAGAGGGAGCTCATCCACACTCTTCCTGGATTCGAACCTGCAACCTGTCGGTCTTCAGTCCTGCCGACACAGGGGTTTAACCCACTGTGCCACCGGGGACTCCTGTAGTCTGCTAAGACACCTAGCTTTCTTTCACACTCTCTGAATTTCTCTCTCTTTTTGTAATGGAGGAAGTTGTGGGTTGCTTAACTTCAGCTCACTGATAGTCACGTGGTCCATGGTTTTCCCATCCCCTTTCAGCTCTTCCAAGATGATGGGACCTATTTTGCTGGGATGGGGTGACCCAACTCATTCTTAGGTCCAGTTGGTTGGACCATGGAGTTTGGAACTCAAACCTTTTGCGTCCCACACCCATAGGTCACTGATTATGCTGAGGGGGACATATGGGGCAATGAATCCCCTGAGACTTGATTCCAAAACAAAAAGGAACTATGCACGGTCTAGAGACAGAAACCCTAGACTATTTAATTCCCACCCGTGAGTATGAATAAATACAAGACATGATGGAGATATAAGAGATTTCTTTACAAAATTCTCTTAAGTATTTACACATCCTGAAATGTTGTGGAGGAATAATTATATGAATAATACCAGGTATTTTCTCTCTGGACATTAATTAATCTCCAACAGCTTTAGATGTTGAATTCTAGGATGTCTCCGAGTGTCTCCCCATGGTCTCTAACACTTCTTCTCAGTTGGGAAACTCATTTTTAACCTGGACAGGACTAGTTGAGAGCAGTTGGGTAGTGCTTCAAGTCTTTGACTAAGACTCTGGTTACCTGATTCAAATCCCCATTTGGCCATAGAAATCCTTCAAGCCTCAAGAGAAAGCAAGAGTAAATCCCTTCTGATCAAATCTTACCAAGAAGCTCCCCTGGGAGCTTCACTTTTGGGTGGCCAGGGATCAGAAAGGACTTGAAAGCACACAACCACAAAGAACAAAGGAAGGATTGCCAGTCTTTTTTTCTATTCCTACCAAAGTGCCTTCAGTAACTTAGAGAACTCCATGGTTTTGCTTGGATTTTCTTATGGTCCTGGCTTTCTACAACTATGAGACCAAAGGTGACTCACAACCAAGATTAAAGAGTAATACAGCACAAAATAATATATTTAGTGTATAATAATAGAAAACAACACAAAGATCTGTCCTAATGGAATGTTACACCGGGAATGTGGCGCAGCTGGCTGGGTGTCAGCTGCATAAGATCTCTACTGACCAGAAGGTCATGAGTTCAAGGCCTGCCCGGGTCGAGGTGGGCTCTCAACCTATTGTGTAGCCTGTTGTTGACCTTTGCAACCCGAAAGACAGTTGCATCTGTCAAGTAGGATATTAAAGTACCACTTAAAGTGGGGGGGCTAAATTTTACTGATTTACGAGGCCATTAAAAAGATCTCCAGGAAGCACACTGAGGAATGAAAGAGTGTGACAGCTCCCCCTGGTGGCCAGATGTTAAATTGCCTCTGTCTGTCTTGTGTGTTTGTGTGTCTAAATGTAATGTGTACATTGTAATCCGCCCTGAGTCCGCTGCGGGGTGAGAAGGGCGAAATAGAAATGAAGTAAGTAAGTAAGTAAGTAAATAAATGTTTTTAAAGCTTTTCAAGCATTACATAGTGAAGATAGGTGTCCAGTGCTACTGACATGACTTTTCACCAAACATTGGTGAGCGGGCAAAATCAAATCTTAATCAGAAAGTCTTCTTATTTTTTTATTTATTTATTTAAAATTTTTACCCCGGCCTTCTCACCTCTATGGAGGAACTCAGACTGGCTTACAGCAAAATTCAATGCCATACACATTTAAAACATCTTAAAACAGCATATTAAAATACATAAAAACAGAGATACATAAAAAACACATTGCCATTAAAATCACATTCAAGGGAGACAAGGAAGGAAGAGAGTCAAGAAAGGGCTGGTCCAACTTCCAGGTGAGAGCAACTCCCAAGGCTAAAACTGGGAGTGGACTCACCCTTTCCCCTGACTAAAGAGAAGATACGCCATTCTCCTTCTGGGGAGAAAGTGCAATAGGGCAGAATGGGCCGCCTCTTCCAGCCCCCGTGCCAAGTGCAACCCCTTGACCTGGTTGGGATCCAGGCTCAGTATTCCTTACTCTTCAGTGCAGGGAGGCAGGCTGTTGGAAACCCACGTCTGCAGCAAATCCCATGGAAGCAGTCACTGTTTATTGTGCAGAGAAGGACCTCCGGGCAGATACCATCTTTCTCTGGAAGAGCAATGGAGACATGTCAATAGGTCAGAGTCAGAGCCAGCTGGAAGTTTTGGTGGAGAGATCTCATCACTTCCTTGCATTAGGATAGATGGAGAAATGCCAGCAACCTCCAACACATTGTGGTGGCACCTGAGGAAGGGATGGACAACCCTCTCTGAAAAAAATCTTGCCACCATCATAGGCCCACCTTAGGATGAGTAGAAAGCAGAAATCTGAAAGCATATAACCACAAACAACAAAGGAAGAATTCACAGATACACGTTTCCTCCCTCACCAAAAGTACAGAACCCATTTGGAGTCTGGAAGTCCGCATCTTGGAGAACTTTCTCATTCAGAATACAGATGGGATGGTTGGATTTAATTTGGTTCTGATCCCCCCCTTTGTTCCTCTATGGGCCCAGCGGTGACTCAGCACCAAGATTAAATTGTAATGAAGAATAATTTCTAAATAATTAAATAACCTACCCTCTTGAAACCATTTTAAAGCTTTCAAGTCCAGCAACTCCTGACATGACACTTCATGAACAGTCAGTTAATGGGCAAAGGCCACTTTCAATCAAAACGCCTTCCTCATTTGTGGAGAGAAGAAGACCTGTCCCAACATCCAACGGGAGCGAATTCTTCAGATTCCCAATGGTAAAACCTGGAGTTTGTTGCATCACTAGAAGTATTCTGCGCCCGTACATTGGGAAGTCTGACTTGGCCACGGTGGTCCACGCTCTGGTTACATCCTGTATAGATTACTGCAACGCTCTCTACATGGGGTTGTCTTTGAAGACTGTTCGGAAGCTGCAACTAGTCCAATGGACAGCAGCCAGGTTGAGAACAGGAGTGGCATTCAGAGAGCGTACAACTCCCCTGTTGCGTGAGGTCCACTGGCTGCCAGTTTGCTATCGGGCACAATTCAAAGTGCTGGCTTTAGCCTTTAAAGCCCTAAACGGTTTGGGTCCAACTTACCTGTCTGAACGCATCTCTCCCTATGAACCATCAAGATGTTTAAGATCATCTGGAGAGGCCCTGCTCTCGGTCCCGCCTTCTTCGCAGGCACGACTGGCGGGGACGAGAGACAGGGCCTTTTCAGTGGTGGTCCCTGGCCTTTAGAAGGCCCTCCCTGGAGACATCAGATCATCCCCCTCCCTCCTGACATTTCGCAAGAAAGTCAAGACCTGGCTGTTTGAGCAGGCATTTGCTGATGAAATATAAAGGTTTAATTAGATATATGGAATGATGACTATGTGACGGAAAGTGATTTCAACATGATACTGAGACTGCAATTGTATGTTTGTAATTGTTAATTTGTTGTTATATGGCTATTTTTGGGTTGTGTTGGAGGGCAGAGACTGCCTTGTGTAAACCGTCCCGAGTCGCCTTCAGGCTGAGAGGGGCTGTATGGAAATGTGACAAATAAATAAATAAATAAAATATTCTACATTTTTCTGGGGTATATTGAAGGACAGTCTCCTTTTCCACCTTTTATTTCTATGTTTGGATTCTCCTGAAGGAAAATACTCATATACACCCACTGCTACAGCATGAAATGCATTCCCAGAAGACGTTGAATAGAGAAGGAAAAGGCAGAGAGCAGAAGTGGGACAAGTCTCATGGAAGGACAAAATGTGATAAATATGATGTGTGGTTGAATTTAATTGTATGAAAGGTGTATGGTTCAGCCCTATGTAGCCCGGAGACACAATTCAAAGAATATTGAAGTCTGGATAATTGCAAAATGAGGTGAAGAATTTATGAACTGCTGAACTGCTGACATGATGAAAGACAGTGATTAACTGTGGTTGAACACAACATGTTTACATAATCAAAGACAAAGATATTAAGAAGGAAAACCAATATCAGTTAAGGAAGAAAAGCTGACATCTGTCCTGAACTGATGGAGCCGGCATATTTTAGCTGGGAAAAACAACCTGTCAGTCATTCACAACTTATTGGAACAACAACAGCAAGAAACATGCTATGTAAGAGACCTTTTTACGATCCTAAAGTGTGCCAGACTGTAGGAGAGCAGGTTCTGTGCACCAGCCTCTTTCTCCAAGGGACGGAGAAGATGCAGAATGGCAGATTTGCAGGGAATACAATCTGGTCTATGTTCAGGTCTCTTCTCCAGGAGAAGGGGGAAGGATGGTAATGTATGCATGATGAATGAATGAATGATGAATGAATGTTGGGGTATATGTAAATGTTGCCCCTTTTTTGTTTGTTTGTGTAACCAATGTAGCTATTTTATTTATTTATTTACTATATTTTTATACCGCCCCTCTCAGCCCGAAGGCGACTTGAGGCGGTGAACACATGGCAACGAATGCCCACAGATAAAACACATCATAAAAAATTAGTAAAACAACCATATAAAAACAATACAATATACAGTTAAAATTATAAAATACAAATCTCAGCGTCTCAATCTTAAAATTGGTTTCCGTTGCATTGTCATAACATTCTGTTGGTCTCAATTAAATAATTACACTTCATCTGCGAATGCCTGCTCAAACAGCCAAGTCTTAACTTTCTTTCGAAATGTTAAGAGGGAGGGGGCTGATCTAATATCCCTAGGGAGGGCGTTCCATAGCCGAGGGGCCACTGCTGAGAAGGCCCTGTCTTTCGTCCCCGGCAATCGGGTCAGTGAAAAAGGCGGGACTGAGAGCAGGGACTCTCCAGATGATCTTAAACACCTAGATGGTTCATAGGGAGAGATGCGTTTGTACAGATAAGCTGGACCAGAACTGTTTAGGGCTTTAATGGCTAAAGCCAGCACTTTGAATTGTGCCCAGTAGCAAACTGGCAGCCAGTGGAGCTGGCGCAAGAGAGGGGTTGTACGCTCCTGTTATCAACCTGACAGCTGTCCATTGGACCAATTGAAGCTTCCGAATAGTCTTCAAAGGCAGCCCCACATAGAGAGCATTGCAGTAATCTATACGGGATGTAACCAGAGCATGGACCACCGTGGCCAAGTCAGACTTCCCAAGGTATGGGTGCAGCTGGCACTCGTATAGTCTGTGAGTCTACTTCTTTCTCTGTAAAGTGATATACCGTGTCTCACTGAAAATTGAATAAAAGAACCTTATTAATGCTTAAAAAGTATTGATGGCAACAAGGCTATGTCTATTACTTCAGCCAAGCCCAGCTGGTCAGAAGGAAGGACTCCTTCTCTCCATGAACCTTGAATGGGTTTCCGTACTCACCCCTTTGTTGGCCATTGGCAGCAGAAGGAAGATTAGACCAGAAGAAGAAGAGACCCACGAAGACCAGTCTGGACCACATCTTGTCCATTTGGGAAGCAGGCATTGCCCCTGGTCTCTTATAAAGCCAATGGAGAGGGAAGTTGGACTATGGTTGCCCAATAGTAGGCAGTTCCTCTTGCGTTCTTTCCAGGGAACTCATTGTGACAGCCTTCTAGTAATTTGTCTGCAGATTTCTGGATGGTAAGCACTTTTGGACAAGAGCTGCTCCATCTACATTCTGCAATGACTGGCCTAGGATTTCTATGGCTCAGTGCAATGGGATCCTGGGAACTGAAGTTTGGTGAGGAACACTGTAGGTACACCTTAAGTGTGCCCTAGGAAATGAAGGATCATCTCTTTTGCCAAATAACACACTTCTAGGTTTTCTGATGGTCTTCTCTAGACTACAAACCATGTATGTGCATAGAATAGCGCTCAGTATCCAGGGCTCATGATGATCTTTGATTGCAGCACCCAGTTGTGGCTACAGGTGAACTGGTGAGAGTGTCATCCTCTTTGGGATACCTGACATTCTTTGTTGTGTTGCAAGTTGTGTTGCAAGCAGTTATGCAGGTCTAGGATATTTTGCTCTTTCCTTGCCCTGTCCTTTGGGCTCGTTAAGGATCAAAAGAGACCTTTTTTTAGAACCGAAGGGGGGGAAAATCAGTTTTGGATTTATTTCCTGGTTTAAACGAGTCTTGTCATTTTCCCTTTTAACTTCCATCTCAACCCTCCAATTTTATCCTCCTACTTAATGTGACTTGACAACTGGAGCAACACTCAGTGCATTTTTAATGCACAAAATGCTTACTTCATTGTATTGTTGACTGCTTTCACAGCTGGAATCACTGGGTGTTGTGTGGTTTCTGGGCTGTATGGCTGTGTTATAGCTGCATTTATTCTAGACGTTTCGCCTGCATCAGGATCCTCTGAAGATGCCAATCACAGATGCAGGTGAAACATCAGGAGAAAATGCTGCTATACAGCCCAGAAACTACACATATATAATATAATATAATATATAAACATTTTTTGGGGCTCCACGAGAAATGTTTCCTTCAAAATGGGCTCCATGGCTGAAAAAGTTTGATAACCCCTGTTTAGAGGAGACATTGAAAAATATGAGGTCATATTTCTCCAAGAGGCCTGCGCTACAGTGGACATAAGTGTCAATGGTTATCTCTCTCTCTCTCTCATTCCTTAGCAGAGACCCCTAGTAATAAGGGAGGGCGACCAAAGAAGGGCTATGTATGTTAGCAGCGACAAGACTGTGGGGGCCATTGGTTTATTTATTTATTTATTTACATCATTTATATTCTCCCTTCTCACCACGCAGGGGACTCAGGGCAGATCATAATGCACATATACAGGCAAACATTCAATGCCATTGACATACAACATATATAGACAGACATAGAAGCAATTTAACATTCCAGCTTCTGGCCACCAGGGGGAGCTGTCGCATTCCTCCATTCTTCCTTGTGTACTTCCTGGAGATTTTATGGCCTCAGAAATCAGTTATTAAATTTAGCCTTCCCACATTAAGTGGTACCTAAATTTCCTACTTGACAGATGCAACTGTCTTTCAGGTTGCAAAGGTCGACAATGAGCTACACAAATTGGTCAAGAACTCACCCCAACCCAAGCATGCCTCAAACTCATGACCTTTTGGTCAGTAGAGATCTTATGCAGCTGACACCCAGCCAGCTGTGCCACATTCCCGATGCATTGGTTTTACTGGTACTGCCAAATTACCTGGCTACAGCCCTTTTAGCAAGATGCAGACTCTATACCCTGTTATTAATTAATGCATATATTCCACCACAATGGGAAAAAGGAGCTGGTAAGAAGAGACTGGGCTAAGCTGGGCTAAGCTGGAAAATTGCATAGACAATTTGTCAAATAGGTTCCCTGGTGCTACAATAATAATGGCTAGTGACCTGAATGCTCAAATTGGACCAAAGGAGGATTCCCTGTATACGTACTATGTATCTTGAAGTTCTTCCTGACTTGGCAGCTCATCACATACCTCATAGGTAATCAAAAGCAAAGGCTGCAACTATGCAGGACTGTCATAAAGGACCCATAAATTAGACCTGGTGAGACTGAATGGTAGGGCTGAAGGTGATAAGTGTGTGTGTGTGGGGGGAGGTTTCACATTTATACCAAGCTCTGAAGCATCGACCATATATTACATTATTGTATCATACAAACCCCTGAATAGGGTTTTAGTGTGTAAGGTGTGAGATTGCATGGATAGTGACCACCTCCATTCCTGAAGGTAGAAAAAGAAATAACCCATATTGCTGAGTATAAATCCCTAACTAATTGTGAGGTAGAGTTGTGGTTTTCCTTATTAGATGGTCTGGCCAATTAGATGAAGAAATTACCAAGAAACTCCATTTAGTGAAAGCTTAGACAGGCAAAATGTCTTGTTAAGGGCAACTTCCTCAAAACAATTTTCAGAATATGATCCTCTCCTTCCAGGACAGTCTGAATCACAAAAGGGAACCTAGACCCCCTTTGTCTAAATTCTGAAACCTGGTATGAACGGGAATGCAGGGACATGAAACACACCCTAATGGGAAACTATAGGTCATATAGGTCAGTTAACCTCCCCACATTACCAACAGAGTGGTTTGATCATAAGATGTACAGAAGCCTGATTAAAGCAAAAAACAAGGAGGCTCAAAGGGAAGCATGGCAATATCTAATAGAGGCCCGTAGCAAAAAAGACTCTGCTGTCCAGCAAAAGGCTTCCTTAGATGTGGAATATGTTGAAAATTTGCTCTAATAAAAAAGGGGGAGGGGGAGGAAAGGGGCTGACGCCAGGAATTGTAGAAGTTGAAGGCCAAAGATCGCCCATGCATAGGCTAGGCCAGGGGTGCTCAGAATGGTGATCGCGATCACCAGGGTGATCTTCAGGCCTCATCCTGGTGATCTTCAGGCCCCTGACCAGGTTTTTTGCTGTTGGTCCTCTTCACGTGCCCCTGCACGCTGCAAAGAAGTCCTCCATCATTGCTCCTCCCCGCTCCCTGCTCGCGCACCGCCTCCAAAATCTCCAGAGTCCAAGAGACAGAATGGGCCCCCTCTTTTGGATTCCTCCTCCTCCCTCCATCCTTCTCCAGCCACTCAGAGTCATAGGAGACCAAAGGGGGCCAGCCTGGATGACGCGATGCATGGCTGGCCCCGCGCACATGCGCAGAAGCGCCCATTCTGCCTCTCGGACTTCTCATGAGCTCTTGGAGGTGGCACGCATGCTGGCGGCGTGGAAATAGGAGCAACGACGGAGGAGGAGAAGAAGGACACTTTGGGGTAATTTCCTTACCGCATCTCAAAGGTCGGTCTTTTTACTTTGGGGTGGGTCCTTGATTGTTCTGTGGCATGTCTCTTTGTTTATTTTTAATGTTTAAAAATGGCCTTTTAGCTCCAAAGCCTCTCTGCTTGCTTTGTTCCTTGAGAAATATATGTTTGGGAATATGGAAATGTGGGAGAAATGGGGTGGTTGGATGTATTTATGCATGTCCCTTTGTTTACCTTGCTGAGTATTAAATGGCCTTGCAGTTCAAAAGCCTCTCTTCTTACTTTCTGGCTGATAATATGTGTGGTAATATGGCAGTGTGGTTGGGAGACTTTGTTTATGTATTAAATGGTGCAGTTGGTCTTATGTATTTTTATGTTCTGTTTTATATTGTTGTTATTAAATTGAAATGTTGATGTTTTATAACTTCATTTTATGTAAACTGCCCCGAGCCTGCTGGAAGGAGCGGTACATAAAAATGAATAATAAATATAAATAAATAAATAAGAAAATAGTTATATGTTTTACATTTCTGGGTAGGTGATCTTTGGGACTTGGTTTTTTAATCAGTAGCTCCCATGCTGAAAAAGTGTGAGCACCCCTGGGCTAGGCCCACTGGGCAAAAAAACAAACAAAACAAAAACAAAAACAAACAAAACCCCCACAAAAAAACAAAACAAAAAACCAGTAATAGATCCTAAGAATCCGTACCTGGGGATCAATCAAAACTTAACCCATCTCCAGTTGGACTGCAGCATCTGAAAGACATGAAGGGACTCACAACTGTGCGTGCAGGAACTTAATTAGGAGGGTTTTGAAAGGGTTAACTTTTTAATAAGTTCATACCTGTGCCCCATAATCAAACTGGGAAATAAATTTTGCTACAAATACTAAGAGAGTGCAATTTTGCAAAAAGCCGTGCCATTTTTAGTCCCATTTTTGGCTCCCCCCACCCCTGGTTCTGTTTTCCAGGAAGCTTCCAAAATTGGGAGCGGGGTACTGTTTTCGTTCCGGTAAGTTTTGGTGCATTGGTGCCAATGGGGAAACTTTAGCAGCTCTTTCTCCATCATTTTTTGGTCTATCAGCATGAAACTCACCTCACTTGTAGGCCACATTTACAACTGCAAATCTGCCAAGTTTCAGAATGTTTAATCAATCCACTGATTTTTGGGAAATTTTAAAAAGTTTTTACCATAACACTTAAAAAAAAATCACAAGAATGTTTTCTAGGAATTGAAGTCTCAGGTGCAAGCCTCAAAAGGGGAAGAGAATGGATACAGCCATCAAGGCCACTGATTGGCTGAGATAGAAAGTGAGAAACACAGAAAAACTTCAACTCCCATCATGCTCCAGAAGGGAGCACAGAGGCTTATTCAGTGCCCGTGCTGTGCAAAGTGCTGCTGGGAAAGTGAGTTCCCATTTTCCTCATGCAGGTGCTGGGGATGGGGGTCGGGAAGGGATAGAGGAGCATCCTGGGAAAGAAGGCAAAGGAGGAGCTGCAGCTTTCCTGATTTGAGAGGTTGCCTACTTGCTGCCTCTGCCTCAGACAGAGTGCCACTCAGCCCCATTAGCTGCAATTAGCTGAAAAGATCAGACTGCTGAGATCTGTATCAGCTAAGGCTTCGGCTGCCCCCCCCAGGCTTGTCTTTAGCAGTTCGGCAGTCAAATCCCCCGAATCCGGTATGCCAAAATAATATTGTGCACACCCCTAACAAATACCTGGATAGCAGTGGGAATAAATTGTCCTCCTTTCTCATAGAGGACAAGGGAAAAGGAAGGGACCTGAGACCAAAACACCTAGAGAGCAAAAATTTGCCCATGCTTGGCCTAGCTCTTCTCAATTTAATAGACAGGTTTCCTGGTCCAGCTCCATAACCATGATGGCTGATCTCTTAAAAAGCAAAATCTATGTTGACATGCTTTGGAGACATTCTGGTGTTCATGGATGGCGCAATTGGGAGGTGGGACATCAGGTCTTCCAGACCTTCTCCAATGTGAGGATGGGGTTCAATTACACCCATAGAGTGTACGTTAACTCCAGAACAATCCAAATCTTAGAATTGGATGGGTGACCCCCACAACAAGGTCCATTTTGTTCAGCTACCCTGGAGATGACATAGAAACCCCACAGCTAAAGCATCCCTGAAAGCATCCTTGTGCAAGAAACATTTTCTCACCAAGTTTTTCTGTGTAGGGAAAAACAGGAAATGCCATGTGCTTTGCACAAAAATGATTTTTTTGCATAATAAGTGAAAATTTTGCTTTAAAATCCTTATTTTGCCAAAAACAAAGCCAGTGTGGTGTAGTGGTTTGAGCATTGTATTAAGATTCTGGACAACAATGCTCTTCAAAAACTACATTGCTTTCAAAGACTTCCTTACAGAGAAAAAAAATGTCTAAAACACCATTTCTCATCCTGGGAGTTGGGACCCCAGGGGGTGGGGTCACGAGGGGCTTTCAGAAGGGTCTCAATAGACCCTATTTCTGATGGTCTTAAGAACCCTTTTAGCAGAGAAGGCTGAAGACCTCTCTTCCTGTCCATCTCTTCCTTTTTGGAAACAGATGGTGAATCCTTCCACCAAAAGCCCTCCTGTGCTGTGATTGGCTGGCCTCTCAGCCGGCTTCTTAGCCAAGAGGAGGGCTGTTTATGAAATTCCAAGCGTTGAAGGGAGAGCAGGTGTGTTTGGCGCATGACAACGTGGTGTGCATGTGCAGGTGAGGGAGAGCGTACAAGGCTGGAGGGAGGCTCACACCAGCATGTCCCTTCAAGGCAGGGGGGTTCTGTGTGGGAAGTTTGGCCCAATTCTATCCTTTGTGCACGCTGCGCTCCACCAGAAAAATCCATTGCACAGGCTCGAAGGACACATCCAACCGCCTTAGTCATCAACATGCTTGTAGAAAGCATGGGATGAGTCTTTCCTAACAATCTTCGTTCGCAAAGTAATGCCAAAAATCCTTTGATTGTAGGTGAAAGAGAAATCCCAGCAATGACAATTTCCAAAGGTCTATTTTCCCCAAACTCCACCAGTGTTAACATTTGGGCATATTGACGGTACGTGCCAAGTTTGGTCCAGATCCATCATTGTTTGAGTCCACAGTGCTCTCTGGATATAGGTGAACTACAACTCCAAAACTCAAGGTTTTCTTTTTCCACCAAACCCTTTCAGTATTTTCAGTTGGTAATGCGAGTTCTGCATGCCAAGTTTAGTTCAATTCCTTCATTGGTGGAGTTCAAAATGCTCTTTGATTATAGGTGAAGTATAAATGCCAGCAGCTATAACTCCCAAATGACAAAATCAATCCCCCTCCATAAAAAAAAAACTCCACCAGTATTAAATTTGGGTATATCGGGTAATTGTGCCAAATTTGGTTCAGTGAATGAGAATACACCCTGCATATCAGATATTTACATGACGATTCATCACAGTAGCAAAATCACAGTTATGAAGTAGCAATGGAAATAAGGTTATGGTTGGGGGTCACCACAGCATGGGGAACTGGATTAAGGTTGAGAAACACTGGTCTACAGTCCTTTTTGGGAAATTTTAAAAAGTTTTTACTGTGACGCCCCCTAGGGTCTGTTTACATCTGTATTTGTATTTGCTGCCCTCACCTGCATGGGTCTTTGTTCTATGGTCCCATTGTTCTGCCATGTGGGCACTCAGGGGCGGAGTTGTGTCTTGGCTCCAAACCTGATGTCACCGCCCACAACTCCTTCCTTTTCCGGAGTTTACCTGAGGGGCTGGACGTCCCCTCCACCTCCATTCCAGAGGAAACACGGGCAAAGCAAGGTTGGAATCTAAGCTTTCTGGGACAAAGCATTTTTAGTTCACCTACTAGCCTACCTTCACTCTCAACCAAGCCTGCAGTACAAAGGAGGATTTGTTCTCATAGACTGTGGATTTTGGGGCCTAAACAGGACTTCGCGAGCCTACAAGCCGGAGAGCAACAGGGCACCTGGGATCAAATAGAGGTACTGTCACTCTGCAAACAAATAGGCAAGTTATTGACTCCTTTTCCAAGGATTTTCTTTGAAACCAACTAAGCATTTTCAGTCAGTCAGTCAGTCAGTAGCCTTTATTTCGGTCAACAAACCATCGGCTAAGTCAGGTGAAAATAGAACAATAGAATACAACATTTAAGAAATTAATAACATCGTATTTGGGTTATGATTAATAAGAACAAGTGTCACAGTTCGCTATCGGTTGAATGACTGTCTTTATCATTTAAAACAGGAACTGATTGCCAATTAATAGTAAGTGTTCTGAGTACTCTTTGTTACACTCTTAGTGTTTACAGGTTATTAATGAAGCACTTGCGGCTTTTTGCCGCTGCAAAGAGAAATTTGGCCACCTGTTCCGTTACCCTTTTGTCAAGATCAGACAGTAAATAAGTACAGTACCAATTTAGGGTTCTTCCTGGCCATTTGGTGAGTAGGGGATATTAACCTTAGTCTATCATCCCTGTAAATTGTGCAAATAAAAAGTACATGTATTACAGTTTCTATTTTACCCTCCCCGCAAGGGCAAACTCTGTGTTCATAATAAGCATTTTGAGCCACCAGCATTTTACTGGTTGTTGTGCAATAAATCTTGTTTGGTTCACTATTTTTGAGTCCAGCACTCATTCTTATAGAGATCCTGGGTTTCCCTGCATGTGGGAAGGCTTTTTCTCTACTTTCAGGGCTATAGCTTGCCATGTCCATTCTTTAAAGCCCTTTTTTGGCCCTGAAGGCAGAAGATTTACCATAACATTTTTTTAATAAATCACAAGAGAGTGTTCTAGGAATAGAAGTCTCAAGTGCAAGCCACAAAAGGGGAGGAGAATGGATACAGTCAACGAGGCCACAGTGAGAACAGAGCTCATAAGCCTGTGTTCCTGATTCCACCTCCAGGCCTCACCAAGCAAAAAGTGCAAAAGGAGCAATTTACTGTGAAATGATGCTTTTTATCCACTTGTCTAACATTTGATACAGGGAGAAACATGAACAAAAACAGATCTCCATCCCAAGGAGATTATAATCTAAGGGTGCATCTCCACTGTGGAATGAATACAGTTTGACATCATGTGAATTGCCAGGGCTCCAAGTTATGGAATCATAGGAGTTGTAGTCTTACAAGGGCTTTAGCTTTCATAGCGAAACAGTGCAGAAACCCGACCAAAGTACAACTTCCAGGAATCCTAAGGCAATGTTTTATGGCAGAAAAAGAGGTGCCAAACTACATCAGTTCAACAGCGTTGATGAGCCCTAAATTTAGACTGAATAGAAAGGCAAAAGTAGGAAGGAGGTTGGAAACAGGGAAGAAGAAAGATAAGAAGGTGCAATGGCAGGTACTGTTGACTGTGCCAAAATGGGCTTCTCAAAGGGAGAGTTGGAGAGATTAGTGGAAGAAATGGGGGTGGGGACATTTAGGGGAAAGGTCAGAAAGGATGAAGAAACTGAGATGCTAAGCTGGGCTGCTAAAACAGTTTGAGATGGAAGAAGACAGAGCAATAGGGGGACGATGGAAGGACACAGAAGTGGATGGAAGGTACTGGCACACAGGACTGGTTGTCTCTTCACACTCCAAGGAGGATCCAGGAGTAACTTCCAGGAGATTCAAGTCCTTTCTGTTCTTCCTTCAGGAGGTTCTCTCTGTTGGTTTAGGCAGCTGCAAAAGAGAAGAGAAACAATTGGCCAAAAGGCAGAGGCACAGAAGGCAATGTTAGCCAGGCGCAACAAGCAATCCCTCCAAAACTCTGGGATCACCCTGAAACACCCTAGAATAAACCCTGTTTACTCTCGAGCCTCATTAACGGCTGGATATGATGCTTCTGCTGCAAAGCCAAGCTATGCATTGTTTGGGACCCTACAGCAACAGAGATATCAGTTGACGTTATCTTTGCCATACAGATATGGCCAGAACAATAGAATTTGCTCAGAATAGCTGTGATCTTGATGGTTCATCCCAACTGAAGTAGACCCATTGCTGAATTGTGAGTCACCCGACCAATTTAATGACTCTAAGCCATCTAATAAAGAGGATTCAGGCTTCCATTTTCGTTGATCACAAATTGAGCTCCTGATTAAAGTGATTCAAAGATGGTCAGAGGCCATGATAGTTCAAGTCCTAAATAAAAATGAGAAATGCATGTGGCTTCTATGTGCTTCTATTGTATGGTTTGTATTGTGTTACTACTGTTGCAAAGGACTTCAACTGCTGGTCTATTCAAGTGCTAATACATGATGCCATATAGACTATTCCAACACAGTTTGTCCTCTGGTCCAATGGATTCTGGATCCATGGATTCAACTATCTATTGCTCAAAAGTATTGTTTGTAATCCAAAAAGGAAATCTTGATGTTGCCATTTTATATATCAGGTTATGCCATTTTACTCCACCATCTATATATATATAATCCGAGTGGTCGTGGGATGTCGTATATAGACAAAGAAACTATGGCTCGCAGAGGCACCAAACTTGGCAGCCTACTGGACCATTACACTCGCTACAGACAACAGCAAAAAACCCGACCTACATACCTCCCAGCACCCCAAAAACGATCCCCAAAAAAATGCCAACCCGGCCGCCGGCTGCCAGCGCGAACGTTTAGAACGTTCGCAAATGGCGCTTTGGCTCAGAGCGCCTCCTCCGCCTCCTCAGGAAGAGCGGCGGCGGGGGGACCTGGAAGGAGGAGGAAACCGGCTCCCCTCCCCCAGCCCCTCCCACCTCCTTCCGCACCCCACCCCCGCCGCAGCCGTCCCGGCAGCTTCCCTCCCACCTCCGCCAGGATCGGGACCCCGGTTCTCTCCCGATCCCTGAGGAGGCAGGAGAAGCTTTTCCCAGGCACCTCTTTTCCCTCCTCTCCCCGCCCCTCCACCTCCTCCAAAACACCCTCCCACCCCGACTCCCCTTCACCCCGCCCTCCTCCTCCTCCCTCCCACCCCACCCGCGCCCCCGACTCCTTACCTGCCGCATCCCTCGCCGCCCGGTTCCAAAGCCTGGCGGGGGGTCGGGGCAGGAGGCGGGACACGCCTCCCCTCCCTAGCCCCTCCCACCTCCTCCCGCGCTCCTCCCGCCGCCCGGTTCCGAAGCCTGGCGGGAGGGGCGGGCAGGAGGCGGGACATCCCCTCCCCCTCCCTAGCCCCTCCCACCTCCTCCCCGCTCCTCCCGCCGCCCGGTTCCGAGGCCTGGCGGGAGGGGGCGAGGCAGAAGCGGGACATCCCCCCCCTCCCTAGCCCCTCCCACCTCCTCCCGCGCTCCTCCCGCCGCCCGGTTCCGAGGCCTGGCGGGAGGCGAGGCAGGAGGCGGGACATCCCTCCCCTCCCTAGCCCCTCCCACCTCCTCCCGCGCTCCTCCCCGCCGCCCGGTTCCGAGGCCTGGCGGGAGGGGAGGCAGGGAAAACGGACATCCATCCCCCTCCCCTAGCCCCTCCCCCCTCTCCCGCGCTCCTCCCCCGCCACCCGGTTCCGAGGCCTGGCGGGAGGGCAGGGCAGGAGGCGGGACATCCCCCCCTCCCTAGCCCCTCCCACCTCCTCCCGCTCCTCCCCCGCCGCCCGGTTCCGAGGCCTGGCGGGAGGGCGGAGGCAGCGGGACATCCCTCCCCTCCCTAGCCCCTCCCACCTCCTCCCGCGCTCCTCCCCGCCGCCCGGTTCCGAGGCCTGGCGGGAGGCGGGCAGGAGGCGGGACATCCCTCCCCTCCCTAGCCCCTCCCACCTCCTCCCCGCTCCTCCCCGCCGCCCGGTTCCGAGGCCTGGCGGGAGGGGGCGAGGCAGGAGGCGGGACATCCCTCCCCTCCCTAGCCCCTCCCACCTCCTCCCCGCTCCTCCCGCCGCCCGGTTCCGAGGCCTGGCGGGAGGGGCGGGCAGAGGCGGGACATCCCCTCCCTCCTAGCCCCTCCCACCTCCTCCCGCGCTCCTCCCGCCGCCCGGTTCCGAGGCCTGGCGGGAGGGGCGAGGCAGAGCGGGACATCCCTCCCCTCCCCGGCCCCTCCCACCTCCTCCCGCGCTCCCCCCCCGCCGCCCGGTTCCGAGGCCTGGCGGGAGGGAGGGCAGGAGCGGGACATCCCTCCCCCTCCTAGCCCCTCCCACCTCCTCCGCGCTCCTCCCCGCCGCCCGGTTCCGAAGCCTGGCGGGAGAGGGAGGCAGGCGGGAGGAGGGCGGGGCGCGGAGAGAGAGAGGAAAGAGACTCCCGCGCCCGGTCCAGAAACAGCTGGGAGGCGGAGGAGGCAGCAGCGGGGCGCTCACGGCCCGCCTTCGCGGTGGCGAAGGTCCCCTTGAGGCCCAGTGCAGCCGAAGGTCCCCAATCGGAGGAGAAGGAGGAGGAGGACACAGCAGGCACCACGCCACTCACACAAAAGCCACAGCGGCGTGGCCAAGGTCAGCTAGTTGTATATAATGGGAGTTGAACATTCATGGATGTTGGTATCCAGAGGGAGTCCTGGAGACAAACTCCAGCAGATTCCAAGGCTCCAGTGTATATGCATTTTATGCTATAGTACAGGGGATTATTTGGTCTTCCAGATGTTCTTGACCTGCACCGTCTAGTATCTTTCTGATGCAGCATACTCAATAGTGAGGAATATTGGGGGGATTGCCTGTGCTTTTGAGGACTTCATTGTCCACCTGGGCCCACCTTTGGGCACATTTATGCCACCCCAGAATTACCACGGGATCCACAAAACTGAAGGCAAGCTTCTTTCTCCCAGAAGTTGTTGGCGTTGCCCCGGTGTCCTCGGTAGATGAAGTGCTCACAGGTCCTGGAGTCGGAGTTGTAGAAGTAGCGACGCCTCAGGGCATCGCCTATTCCTTGATCCACCGGGAGCTGGCAAATCCCTGGAAGGAAAGAGCACAAGGTTGAAGTGCATTTCCATTTGCCCAAAACTCCATCCGGAATTTTAGAGACCAGAATCATGTGCGGGTTATAGGCACATAGGCAGTTAACTTTGAGGTCTATCATTCACGGAGTCACCACAAGTCAAAATTGACTTGAGGAGAAACAACAACTGATCTTCTAGAATGGAGTAGCACAACACAACCCCCATATCTACAGGGGATAGATTTCTGTACTGATTGAATAAATGTGAAACTACAGATAATAACAAACCCTATTGAATCAAAAGATTTCTGGTGGAAGAATATCACAGAATGATGTTGAAGTGCCAAGAAAATGCCTATAGGAAACATCTCGTTAGTGTTTTTAGATCCACCAGTTCAAATCTAGGATCAAGCTCTGGTTGAAGCACCCACAGAATCATTCTGGAGGGTTTGGAAAAGGTTTAGAAAGACTATGTAGGTGAAATTGCAATATCAGTCCCATAGATCTGGGGGTCATACTCTCTCTGTGCATATATATGTAAGAACATAAGAACATAAGAACATAAGAAGAGCCATGCTGAATCGGGCCTCAGCCCATCTAGTCCAGCCTTCTGTGTCACACAGTGGCCCACTAGTTGTACACAGGGATCTCTAGCAGAAAGGAGGGCAAAACCCTCACCTGCTCCCGACCCCCACAACCAGTACCCGGGAAAATCCTGCCTGCCTCCATCAACACAGAGGTGGCACTTGGATGTCCATTTCAGTAGCTACTGATTCCCTTGGTATCCATGAATCTGTCTAATCCTGCCTTGAAGCTGTCCAGGCTGACCGCTGTCACAACCTCCTCTGGAAGTGAGTTCCATAACCCAATGACCCTCTGGGTGAAGAAATATTTCCCTTTATTAGTCCTAACTTTCCTACCTTGGAGCTTCAGGGAGTGCCCTCTAGTCCTAGTGTTGTGTGACAGAGAAAATATTTTTTCTTTATTCACCTTTTCTATCCCAGGCATGATTTTATACACTTCGATCAAGTCGCCTCTTACACGCCGTCTTTCAAGGCTGAAAAGACCAAGGCGTTGCAACCTGGTTTCATAAGGGAGCCGCTCCATCCCTTGGATCATTCTTGTTGCCCTTCTTTGTACCTTTTCCAGTTCCGTTATATCCTTCTTGAGGTGCGGAGACCAGAATTGTACACAGTACTCCAGATGTGGCCTCACCATAGATTTGTAGAGAGGCAATACAACATTTGCCGACCTATTTTCGATTCCCTTCCTGGTCATGCCAAGCATAGAATTTGCTTTTTTCGCTGCTGCAGCGCACTGGGTTGACATCTTCATTGAGCTGTCCACCAAAACCCCAAGATCCCTTTCCTGTGTGTGTCTCACATGTATCCCACATGATAATGAATGTTATTTCATAGATTCATAAGATTGTATCTTTGGAACAGGGCCATTTAGTCCAACCCCAATTCTGCCATTTGTGAGTCCTACTAGAGTAGACCCATTGCTCAGATCCTTGAACACTCAGCCAATGAATGGGCCATCTTTTGTTGTTGTTGTTTATTCATTCAGTTGCTTCTGACTCTTTGTGACCTCATGGACCATCCCACGCTAGAGCTTCCTGTTGGCTGTCACCACCCCCAGATCCTTCAGAGTCAAGCCAGTCACTTCAAGGATACCACCCACCCACCCACCTTGCCCTTGGTCGGCCCATCTTCCTTTTTCCTTCTCCTTTCCCCCAGCTTCATTGTCTTCTCCAAGCTTTCCTGTCTTTTCATGATGTGGCCAAAGTACTTCATCTTTGCCTCTATTATTCTTCCCTCCAATGAGCAGTCGGGCTTTATTTCCACATCTGAACACCCCATTCATTCAGGGGGATGGCTCTAGTTTGCCTGCAGTAGGAGTCGTCCCTTTAACCTCTGCTGAGCTTGCCTTCCCTCCAGTCCCTTCAGTGTCCTTCTCACCTGGGTTGGAGCAGCTCCGGAGACACTCCAGCTGCGTTGCAAAGTTGTTCTTGTTGCCTCCGCAGCCGTTGTAAAGGAACCTCTCGCACCTCTTGGCCTGGGAGTTGTAGAAGACGCGGTGGACGGAGGGGCCATCACAAGAGCCAGAGGCACTAGGGAGGTGGCAGAAATCTAGGCACAGAGGAGATGCCCATTTAGAGGGACCGGGGCAATGTCACCATTGCAAAGGAGGAAAGAAATGTTTGCAATGCATGCTCCTATTGACGCAAATATTCCTTCTGATCAGGCTCCTACTGTTGCCATGTTAGCACATTCATGGGCTAAACCAGGCGTGGGCTAGCTTTACCACTCCAGGTGTTTTGGACTTCAAATCACACAATTTCTAACAGGCAGGAGGGCCTAAGCTCACCCGTGACTGGAATAAACAATGTTATTTCTGCACAGAGATCAACCTCCACATTGTGAAGGAGACTTAATGGTTGAGACCCTGCATCTGAGTTGCATAAACACTGTAGAATTAATGCGGTTTAATGCCACTTTTACTACCCTGGCTCAATGTTAAGCAAGCTTGGGAGATGGAATTTGCTAAAACAGCAGCACTCTTTGGCTGAGATTGCATTGTGTAAAACTAAAACTACCATAGTTCTATAGCACTGACCCATGGCAATTAAAGTGGGACGAAACTGCATTAAATAACAACAACAATTTTATGAACCGCCTCTCCTTGCAGCTCAAGGCAAGTAAAACAAGGTTAAAACAGAGATATAAAACACATGTGATAGGAAAGGTAAAGGTTTTTCCCTGACATGAAGTCCAGTCATGTTTGACTCTGGAGGTTGGTGCTCATCTCCATTTCTGAAGAGCCAGCATTGTCCATAGACACCTCGAAGGTCATGTGGCCATTGGCATGACTGCATGGAGCACCTTTACCTTCCCACGGGGGTGGTACTTATTGATCTATCCACATTTGCATGTTTTTGAACTGCTAGGTTGGCAGAAGCTAGGGCTAACAGCAGGAGCTCACCCCATTCCCCGGATTCGGACCTGCGACCTTTCGGTCAGCAAGTTCAGCAGCTCAGTGGTTTAACCCACTGTACCACTGAGGGCTCCTTTATCCTTAATTGATAAAACACAGAGTTAAATTTCAGGTTAGAATTCACTAATAAAATAAACTAATACCGGTATAAACTAGTAAAATAAACTAAACTAATATAATGCATTTAAGACTGGGTGTAGTCAATTTTATTCTACAGCCACAGTATCAGTCTCCAAATTCAAACACAGATTGTGCTGTGCAACTCTTGCATTAAATGGCAACATCATAATGCAGCTGAATGCCCAATTGAATATATGAGTGTATTACAGGAAATGGATATGCGAGTGTGCATTGCATGGGGAGCGGCATGCTTAATGCAGTCAGATCTGCAACTCTCCTTCTGCAACCTTGAACTGAATCTGGAAATTCTGTGCCAAACAAAAATGTCTAACTTCTTCTGAAGGGCAATTTTAGCACTTTTGCATATAAAGTTCCAATGGAGATAGAAGATGCCATCTTTCTTTTTCTTGCAGCTTTGTTACAGAGGTTGGTTAGGCTGCCACAAAAGAGATGTTCAGCAAACCAGGTCTTAGATGGAGTGACAGGAAGCAGCTGGAGAAATTCTGCAAAGCCGAATTACAAAGAAACGCCCTGCAATAAATATAGACGCTGAATCATACTGCCTGGAATCCTAGTGAGGAGTGAAGTGCAAGTTCCCATAAAGCCATGGCTAACCTCTCCTTGCACTTCAGTACAAGACTGCACAAAGGGAGCTGAATACATTGTTCTGTTGTTCTTGTTTCTATAAGACCCATTGTTGTACCCAATGTACGCACTGTTGTACATTGCACAGGATGCAAATTGCACACACAAGGTCCCATGCATTTCATTTCACATTTGCTTGTGCACAGGGCCGTAGCCAGGATTTTGATTTGGGGGGCTGAGTTTGGTTCGGGGGGGCTGGGACTGGGTGGAAGAGGGTCTACCCTAGCAAACCTTTTGTATTGTTATCCCAATAACCCCATGAATGTGGGAAATAATGAGCATGGTGATCAGATCATGATATGAATAAACATAACAGTTTAAATAATGTACCAGTAAGGCCTTTTCGCGGACCACCCTGAGAATTTCGGGGGGGGGGGCTGAAGCCCCCTTAGCCCCCCCTGGCTACATGCCTGCTTGTGCAGGAATGCAGTTCATTGGAAAGGTGGCATTGTGTGAGTGTGAGGAAGAGCTCCATTTACTTAACATAAGATTTTGGTTCAATAAAGCAGTGTCTTGTGTCAATCTGCATTATACCAAATGCAGAAAGAGTAGTTCCAAATTATTAGCAATTTCTGGGGGGGAAAGTAATGAAAAATAATGAATTCTCTGCCTAGGTAGTTGGTACACAATCTAGGGAAGTGTTAAGACCTTGAGACATGTTGAGTCTTTCTGGAGCATCCTAAACATCTCATGTTGTTGGTGTTTATTTGTTCAGTCGCTTCCAACTCTTGGTGACCTCCTGGACCATCCCAGGCCAGAGCTCCCTGTCAGCCGTGGCCACCCCCAGCTCCTTCAGGGTCAAGCCAGTCACTTCAAGGATACCATCCATCCACCTTGTCCTTGGTCGGCTCCTCTTCCTTTTTCCTTCCCTTTCCCCCAACACCATTGTCTTCTCTAAGCTTTCCTGTCTTCTCATGATGTGGCCAAAGGACTTCATCTTTGCCTCTCATATCCTTCCCTCCAGTGAGCAGTCAGGCTTCATTATCCAAGTTACTCTCAGCATTTTCCTCCAACACCAAAGTTCAAAAGCGTCTCTCTTCCTTCTCTCAGCCTTCCTTATGGTCCAGCTCTCACATCCATAGGTTACTATGGGGAATACCATTGTTTTAACTATGTGGATCTTTGTTGCCAGTGTGATGTCTCAACTCTTCACTATTTTATCGAGATTGGTCATTGCTCTCCTCCCAAGAAGGAAACGTCTTCTGATTTCCTGGCTGCAGTTGGCGTTTGCACTCATCTTGGCACCTAGAAATACAAACCTTGTTACTGCCTCCATGTTTTCTCTCTCTATTTGCCAGTCATCACTCAGTCTGGTTGCCAATCTTAAACCAGTCTGTTGTTCCATGGTCTGATTTTACTGTTGTTACTTGGTCGTTATACAGATTCCTCAGGAGACAGACAAGGTGGCTTGGTCTCCCCATACCACCAAAAACTCGCCACAATTTGTTATGATCCACACAGTCAAAGGCTTTAGAATAGTCAATAAAATAGAAATAGATGTTTTTCTGAAACTCCCTGCCTTGAAACATCTCATGGCCTTCATGAAACAAAACTCATGCTTACCAGGAGCAGGTCGAGATTCACTTTCTGTAGAATTCAATGGCCAGGCACCTTTAAAAAGTGACAGAAAAAAGAAAATGAAATATAGAAATAATTTTCAGGAAGGGAGACTTCTCTGCTCCAAGTTCATATGAAACCCCAGTGAAATGGTGCAAGCAGAGGGCATGATCCACACTTCCATACTTGAGATCTATGGCAACATTAAGAGCAGAAGCAGCAAAGGATGCCCTGGGAGCTGCAAGTGCCCCAACCTCTGTCATTTAATGGTGGGTCAGAGGTCAAATTCCAGCCTGATTACACCCTGGAGTTACACTGAAGGACTGAGAGATGCCCACAAAACACTTTTGTAAGTAGAGACCGTAAGTTGATGAATTAGTGGAAAGTGATCCCATTGATAAGGGTGTCCTCCAAGGAACTCATCTGAGAATAGCTGTCTTATTCATTGCAAATGAAGAGAAAGGCATTACAGCACATTTTGGCACACAGGTTGTATTTCAGGAGGGCTAGAGCTTGATTTAAAAAAAACAAAGAAAAGGAATTGTGGAATCCAGGTCAGCTGATGATCGGGATGGGCACCAAGTAGCCTGTCTAGAGCCCAGTAAAGTCTGGGAAAGAACATGAGAGGGCAACCTGGACTGCAGCTTATGAGTAGCCATCCTTGACTGCTTCCCAAAGAAGAGCTGATGTTGGGCAAAACAGAGCCCATATTCCAGCAACCATTCCTCTTGGTTGGGTTCCAGGCTCAGGCTTCCTTACTGGGCAGTGTCTCCAAGCAGCCTGTCCCACACTCAGTTGAGCAGCACTTCTCCCTCAGAGACATTGACTGTCCCTTGAACTGTGAGCAAAGCAAAGCTTATGTAGCCCCAGAGGAGTCCTTGGAGGGCACACATCTAGTTTCAGAATCCGCTAGAAGATCTGCATCAAAGTCCTGGTGGTGGGTGGGATGTCACTGCTGGCTTCTACTAGGACAAGTGGAGAGATGCATTTTACAAGCTCACTCTGTCTGCAAAATGTGGCAGCCTTGGAGTTTCAGTAAGTACAGTTGGGTGCATTAAGTCATTCTGTTGTGCTAGGAAGGTTCAGGCAGGACAGAAGCATCTTCAGAACTCAATGGATATTACCCAAGTTTCATGTGTTCAGGTCACTTTCTAGAGCACTGCTTCTTCAAATGTGGGTCCTGACTCCAAATGGGGTCCCTTGACCTCAGTGTTGGAGTGAAAGGTTTCTTGACATCAGCTAGTGACTGTTTCAGACATTTACATGAATCTTTTGTGCAGAATTTATAGTGGACCCTTCAGAAGATGTGTTAGCTATACTACATAAAAAAGGAAAATCAGCCTGCTTAGTAAGACCTGCAAATGCTGATTTGTTATTAGTAAATGTTTGGTGTGTATATCCATTTTATATATCTATACTCATATAACCAGGGTCACATTGGACAGAAAGGGATCCCGAGTGGAAAAGTTTGAGATGCCCCAGTCTAAAACAGCATACCAGGTCCAAAATGACTTGGTCTGAACAGGTTATCAGGAAAAAAAAGTTTAAATGTGAGGGCACTTCATTTCCAGCTTGGTAACAACAATCAGGCCATGGCTATAGAGAAGCCTGGGCCACTGACCTACTCCTGTTGCCCAACTAGTTTGAAAAAGAGCTGTGTGTAGGTTCTGGTGCAAGGAAGCTGGGGGGGGGGGGGTGTCCAAGGGGACCTTTGCTCACGGTCCAACGGAGGCTTCTTCTCCATGGCTGTGATGTGCTTCATGATGAAGACACTTTCTCCCTTTAAAGACCTTCAGATAAGGAGGCTCTACAACACCTCTAGGTTGTTCCACTGCTGAACAGTTTGAGTCTGGACCACATGGTGCCCTATTGGAAAGGAGGCCAATCTGCCTGGCAGTTGGACCACACAGAGCCATGTACTAGCTTTCTCTTGGCACCAGACCCAAGGCTAAGTGTCAATTGGACACACAGCAACTGTAATATTACAAGTTTTCTTGGAAATTCCTGGAGTGTGAATACTTTGATCCTTTTGCAAACTCCCGTGAAGATCACAGGAATGACCAGGGATTACAAATACCCTGCCTTCTGCACCAGCTCTACTTTCCAGGATAAAATGTGTGTTGGATGAAACGATGGGTGAACCAATGTGTTCCCATGACAAGAAAGAAGCTCCCGACAAGGCTAGGCATCCAAACAAGAGGAGCTTTGTGAGAAAGGGACAGAGTCATGACTCTGATGATATGGCCGAGTCCCCTAACCAGGACTTCCCACCAGGCCGTATTTGCTATCATGGACAACCAGTATTTACACCAACCCCTGCTGGTCGATTACCATCTACTCATTTTCCTGTTCTTAGATAGCATGACTGATATACCATCAGGCCTTGCCTGTCCCTTGTCTGTATTTTTCTCCCTAATAGTGCATTGAATGTAGATTATTTGTTCAGTCGCTTCCAACTCTTGGTGACCTCCTGGACCATCCCAGGCCAGAGCTCCCTGTCAGCCGTGGCCACCCCCAGCTCCTTCAGGGTCAAGCCAGTCACTTCAAGGATACCATCCATCCACCTTGTCCTTGGTCGGCTCCTCTTCCTTTTTCCTTCCCTTTCCCCCAACACCATTGTCTTCTCTAAACTTTCCTGTCTTCTCATGATGTGGCCAAAGGACTTCATCTTTGCCTCTCATATCCTTCCCTCCAGTGAGCAGTCAGGCTTCATTATCCAAGTTACTCTCAGAATTTTCCTCCAACACCAAAGTTCAAAAGCGTCTCTCTTCCTTCTCTCAGCCTTCCTTATGGTCCAGCTCTCACATCCATAGGTTACTATGGGAAATACCATTGTTTTAACTATATGGATCTTTGTTGCCAGTGTGATGTCTCAACTCTTCAATATTTTATCGAGATTGGTCATTGCTCTCCTCCCAAGAAGGAAACGTCTTCTGATTTCCTGGCTGCAGTTGGCGTTTGCACTCATCTTGGCACCTAGAAATACAAACCTTGTTACTGCCTCCATGTTTTCTCTCTCTATTTGCCAGTCATCACTCAGTCTGGTTGCCAATCTTAAACCAGTCTGTTGTTCCATGGTCTGATTTTACTGTTGTTACTTGGTCGTTATACAGATTCCTCAGGAGACAGACAAGGTGGCTTGGTCTCCCCATACCACCAAAAACTCGCCACAATTTGTTATGATCCACACAGTCAAAGGCTTTACAATAGTCAATAAAATAGAAATAGATATTTTTCTGAAACTCCCTGCCTTGAAACATCTCATGGCCTTCATGAAACAAAACTCATGCTTACCAGGAGCAGGTCGAGATTCACTTTCTGTAGAATTCAATGGCCAGGCACCTTTAACAAGTGACAGAAAAAAGAAAGTGAAATATAGAAATAATTTTCAGGAAGGGAGACTTCTCTGCTCCAAGTTCATATGAAACCCCAGTGAAATGGTGCAAGCAGAGGGCATGATCCACACTTCCATACTTGAGATCTATGGCAACATTAAGAGCAGAAGCAGCAAAGGATGCCCTGGGAGCTGCAAGTGCCCCAACCTCTGTCATTTAATGGTGGGTCAGAGGTCAAATTCCAGCCTGATTACACCCTGGAGTTACACTGAAGGACTGAGAGATGCCCACAAAACACTTTTGTAAGTAGAGACCGTAAGTTGATGAATTAGTGGAAAGTGATCCCATTGATAAGGGGGTCCTCCAAGGAACTCATCTGAGAATAGCTGTCTTATTCATTGCAAATGAAGAGAATGGCATTACAGCACATTTTGGCACACAGGTTGTATTTCAGGAGGGCTAGAGCTTGATTTAAAAAAAACAAAGAAAAGGAATTGTGGAATCCAGGTCAGCTGATGATCGGGATGGGCACCAAGTAGCCTGTCTAGAGCCCAGTAAAGTCTGGGAAAGAACATGAGAGGGCAACCTGGACTGCAGCTTATGAGTAGCCATCCTTGACTGCTTCCCAAAGAAGAGCTGATGTTGGAAAAACAGACCCCATATTCCAGCAACCATTCCTCTTGGTTGGGTTCCAGGCTCAGGCTTCCTTACTGGGCAGTGTCTCCAAGCAGCCTGCCCCACACTCAGTTGAGCAGCACTTCTCCCTCAGAGACATTGACTGTCCCTTGAACTGTGAGCAAAGCAAAGCTTATGTAGCCCCAGAGGAGTCCTTGGAGGGCACACATCTAGTTTCAGAATCCGCTAGAAGATCTGCATCAAAGTCCTGGTGGTGGGTGGGATGTCACTGCTGGCTTCTACTAGGACAAGTGGAGAGATGCATTTTACAAGCTCACTCTGTCTGCAAAATGTGGCAGCCTTGGAGTTTCAGTAAGTACAGTTGGGTGCATTAAGTCATTCTGTTGTGCTAGGAAGGTTCAGGCAGGACAGAAGCATCTTCAGAACTCAATGGATATTACCCAAGTTTCATGTGTCCAGGTCACTTTCTAGAGCACTGCTTCTTCAAATGTGGGTCATGACTCCAAATGGGATCCCTTTCGCTCAGCTGACGTCACTAGCTTGACATCAGCTAGTGACTGTTTCAGACATTTACATGAATCTTTTGTGCAGAATTTATAGTGGACCCTTCAGAAGATGTGTTAACTATACTACATAAAAAAGGAAAATCAGCCTGCTTAGCAAGACCTGCAAATGCTGATTTGTTATTAGTAAATGTTTGGTGTGTATATCCATTTTATATATCTATACTCATATAACCAGGGTCACATTGGACAGAAAGGGATCCCGAGTGGAAAAGTTTGAGATGCCTCAGTCTAAAACAGCATACCAGGTCCAAAATGACTTGGTCTGAACAGGTTATCAGGAAAAAAAGTTTAAATGTGAGGGCACTTCATTTCCAGCTTGGTAACAACAATCAGGCCATGGCTATAGAGAAGCCTGGGCCACTGACCTACTCCTGTTGCCCAACTAGTTTGAAAAAGAGCTGTGTGTAGGTTCTGGTGCAAGGAAGCTGGGGGGGGGGGGTGTCCAAGGGGACCTTTGCTCAAGGTCCAACGGAGGCTTCTTCTCCATGGCTGTGATGTGCTTCATGATGAAGACACTTTCTCCATTTAAAGACCTTCAGATAAGGAGGCTCTACAACACCTCTAGGTTGTTCCACTGCTGAACAGTTTGAGTCTGGACCACATGGTGCCCTTTTGGAAAGGAGGCCAATCTCCCTGGCAGTTGGACCACACAGAGCCATGTACCAGCTTTCTCTTGGCACCAGACCCAAGGCTAAGTGTCAATTGGACACACAGCAACTGTAATATTACAAGTTTTCTTGGAAATTCCTGGAGTGTGAATACTTTGATCCTTTTGCAAACTCCCGTGAAGATCACAGGAATGACCAGGGATTACAAATACCCTGCCTTCTGCACCAGCTCTACTTTCCAGGATAAAATGTGTGTTGGATGAAACGATGGGTGAACCAACGTGTTCCCATGACAAGAAAGAAGCTCCCGACAAGGCTGGGCATCCAAACAAGAGGAGCTTTGTGAGAAAGGGACAGAGTCATGACTCTGATGATATGGCTGAGTCCCCTAACCAGGACTTCCCACCAGGCCGTATTTGCTATCATGGACAACCAGTATTTACACCAGCCCCTGCTGGTCGATTAACATCTACTCATTTTCCTGTTCTTAGATAGCATGACTGATATACCATCAGGCCTTGCCTGTCCCTTGTCTGTATTTTTCTCCCTAATAGTGCATTGAATGTAGATTAGGTCCCTAACTGGTTTTCTGTTCTATGCCTTTATTCTGCCTTCTACTGTTGTATTCTGTTTGCTTTTGGTTGTGCTCATATTTTGTGAACCACTCCGAGCCTTCAGGGAGTGGCGGTCTATAATTGTGAAGTATAAATAAACAAATAAATAAAAGAGTTGCTCAGAAGATGCTTCCTTTCCTTCCTTGGAAGCTTTGAAACAGTTGAGAGGTGGATCATCCACCAGAGAAGGTTGAGTTGTAGCCTCCTGTAATGGCAGGGAGAGGAACTCAGTACTCGAGGATCTTCTCCAAGCACCGGTTCTTTGGGTGTCTTCCAATTCTGCTGCTCCATAATTTAAGTCAAGACCTTGGATGCTCAGTGTAACTATAAGAAGGGAGTGCCATCATTGATGCTGTATCTGAAGATGCCACCCTCCAACATCCTACCATTGGAACTTGCCAACACTCCAAACGAATTGTTCCAAAGATGTTGGAAAATGAGGTCTGCCACACTTTGCTGGCCATGGGGTGAATCAGATTCAAGGGCAGTTAACAACAGACTAAGCTACACAGGCAAAAGACTAAAGGCTGAAATTGTAAATCATGCTTGCATTGTTAAAATGATCATAATAACTTCTTCTCATGTGGCCTTGTTTGGGTTGCTGGTTCTCAGCCTTTCAAGCATATGGTGAGACCCAAGGAAGACAACAACTGCAAAGGGTCAATGCAGATCTTGGAATGAGTTGAAAAACCTAGAATGGCGATGCCCTGTCATTTCCCCAACCCACAACTCACCTCTGTGAACTGGCAAGGTGAGAGCATGGCCCTGATCCAGTGCCACCCGCTCTCTGTTGTGATGACTCTCTGGAGGGACGCACTTCAGGCCACAGCCAAAAAAACAGCACTTCTGCCCTTTGGAACACGCCCGGTCATCCCTGCAATGCCTTCCACATGGGAAAAACTCCTGTGGGAGACTTTTCTTGGGGCAAAGGCCAGGATTGGCTGCAAAAGAAGGAAAAACATCAACGGGAGCAGATGAATGTATAGAACCACTCTTTGAGAGGTGGAACATAACCCTCTGGAAGAGTAGGCAAGGTAAAGGGTGGAAAGAGTTAATGCACACTCAGCACCTGGATTGTTCCCAAGGACCATGACCTACAACAAGGCAGTGGGAATAGGGTCACCCTGACACAAAGTCCTGGGTCACATGGTTGGTAAATTAAACTTGGGGTGGTGACACACGGCTGGGGATTGGCCCACTGGATTTGGACAGCAAAAGGACTGAGGGGGATCTCTCAACTGAGGAGGCCCTCTATGTTTCTAAGCATTTGGTTGGAGGAAAGAAGCAGTGCCCAGAAAGATACCCACCACATATGCATGGTCTCTTTTGTAAGCCTAGCTAGCAGGGCCTTTGGCAATGTAGTGAAAGTGCTGTTCATCCCGTAGGACCATTTTAATGGCACAGCATTGTTGAGGCCCCTGCTACCTCAAGAGTGCAACACACTTTGGCAATTCATCCATTGGTTTAACTCAGGAGAGAAGCAGTGAAAGCTAAGGGAAGGCCCTCTAGGAGGGAGAGCAGGGCGAGGTCCTCTATAGGTCTTGGAGTTTGGGCAGGAGGAGATAGCAGTGCCTCTTTGGACACCTGCCACACATGCAAGGTCTCTTCTGGAGGTCTAGCTGGCAGAGGATCTGGCAACATGGTGAAGATACGCAAGAACCATTCTCTGGTAGAGCCTTGGTTCATCCTGAAGGACCTTTCTTTGGCACAGCCTTGATGTGACTCTCTGTGAGTCGTGGATCATGGGTGGGGGAGAGAAAGCAGTGGCCCTTGGGAACACTCCTGCTTCCTCTTTTGAAGACCTAGCCAGAAGGGTTCCTTGCAAAGTGAGGTGGGGGAAAGTGGTGGGTGCCCGAGGGTCATGTTCTGCTGAAGAGCCTTTACCTGGTATGGCTTTGGTGCACCTTTTGTATTCTTCACTGTGACAACACTTCTCATCCATGGCACAATCTGAATCACACGAACAGCGCTTTGAGGGGGCTGCAACATCATCTCTTCTGGGGCAATAGCCAGGATGTACTGCGAGGCAAAGGGACATGAAAGGACTCAGGCCAACAATGAGCACATTCCTGAACCCTTGGGTGGGTCCGATGAGGTTATGGATTCCCACCAAAAAAGGAAAATGCCTTGGCTTGATTGCAAAGGGTCAGCACAAGTCAGGGGCAAAAACATGGCCAACTGAAAGGGGTTCAAGCCTGTACTGAGTTTTGCTCATCGTCATCATCATCTACTAAATAGTTAATTTCCCCTCACAATTACTGCTTGGCTGATTTTCCTTTTTTTTGATGTTGAATCATAGAATCCTATAGTTAGAAGAGGCCCAAAGGGACATCCAGTCCAATCCTGCATGGTGCAGGAAAACACAATTCACCACTCCTGACAGATTAAAAAGTTTTAAAAAAAATATTCATGAAAGCTAGTTGGAGGGTGTCGGATTTTGTATCTTAGTGATTAGTTAGGTTGTTTTATTGCAACCTTTTAGTGTTTTTAGCATAGTGTAGTTTAGTGCTAGGTTTAGCATTTAATATAGATATACTGTAGATATATATCTCACTTTTTTCTTTGGAAAAGTTGTGTGGCGCCCCCTAGGGGGCTGTATTTATCTGTATTTTGTTTGCCATCCACTTGCATGGCTCTTTGTTTCATAGTTCCTTTGTCTTGCCATGTGCTTCTTTGTTCTGCCATGTGCTCACCTGGGGGAGGAGCTGCATTCTGGCTCCAAACCTGGTGACACGCCCTCAACTCCTCCTTTTACCGGAGTTTACCTAGGGTCTGGATTTCCTCTCTGGCCTCATTTTCCAAAGGACTCAAGGACAAGCAAGGCTGGAAGTTAGGTTGCTGCGAAAAGGCAATCTCATTTCACCTACTGTCTGCCTACGTCTTCAACCATATCTTCAGCAAATAGGAGAATCCTTTTCTCACCAGAGGCTGTGGATTTTGGGGCCTGATCAGGACTTCGTGTGCCTTCAAGCCAGAGGACAACGGGACGCCTTGGATTTAATAGAGGTACCATCATTATGCATGTCCAGGCATAGTGATAGACTCCCTTTTCTTAAAGGACTTTGCAACCAACTCAAGCTTTTGAACCATCAGCATTTTTACTGGTTGTAATCAATAAATATTGTTTTGAGTTCACTCTTTTGAGTCCTGCACTCTTTTCCCATAAAGATCCAAGGCTTTCCTGCATGTGGGAAGACATTAACTCTGTTCCTAGGGTCAAAGCTTGTTTGTCCAACTTTTAAAACCCTTTTTTGGACCCTGGGAATCAGAAGAAGTTGAATGAATTGTATTAGAATCAGTGAATAAAATTGGAGCATTTATGTGTCCTATTGGTATCATAGGAATGGTCTAAACATGCATGTAACATATGAACATGAGTGTCACTCAAAGCTGGTGAGGATGTGGAAGGTTACCTCAACAGCTTGGTCAACATCTACATATGCTCTTTCCTCTGACCAATCCTAAGAAGAGTTTTCTTATGTATGATGTATCAAACAAACACTATGCAAATAACTCCTCATTTTGTGCAAAAAATATATACACAAATGTGACAAATGTCAGAGCTATCCATGCTTGTTTGGTGAGATGGCTCTATGTATTTTGAGCTCTATGCCTCCCATTTGCTGAGATGATTAAAAAACATCAGCATGCACCAGGGAAGGGGGAACTGTCATTTGGAAGGTCACTCAGGGGCCAATTCATGTTTGCAAACTCTAAGGTGATACAGGATCTCCTAGGTGAATTATGCGTCATCCTGAATGTTGCCACTGGCTGCATCCCAGGAAGGGGGGCCTCCCATGAGAGAGGACCATGGCTCCTCCTGCTCCCGCTGACCACCCATTCATTCCTTGCATAGACAGATGGATTGACATTGGCCTACCTCCAACAGGGAGGACACATTTCTTGACATTTCCAGTGTGACAACACTTCCGATCTCCTGGGCAGGATGCATCTTCCACACAGTAGGCCTGGAAGGACCTTGGAAGAGCAGGAACTGTCCTCCTTGGGCAATTGCCAGGTTTGGGCAGTGCTGGAAATGAGATATAGGGTCAAAAGGAAGTCCTAGGAGGACAGAGCAAAAAGGAAGCAGAAAGTGGCACAAGGAGACTCAGACTCATGTTGCATGCATTTGCTTGGGTTGCTGAGTCTCCCAAGGCTGCTAGGAAACCATCGCCGCCACCACAACAATCAATTGAAATGTCACAACAAGTTGAAAAATTGTGGGCCCATCATTTCCACTTGGGTTCATTGCTCGAAGGATGGTGATGTTCCCCACATACTGTAATTTATTACTATGGAGCATAATGTTCATATTGAAGTGAAAGTGCTGGTCCTTCTCTTTCAAATGACCAGGTTAAGATGTCCACCAGTGACACAGCCTTGGGCTGTATCTTAAGAGGGTTCCTTCCTCCAAACTGGTCTACATGAGAATTAGCACCACCTCATTACCTTCCGCCCCTCACCTCCACCTGAACTGAGGTGAGAGTGCATGTTCTGGCCCTGACTATGTGAACAGGTCCCGGTGAAAAACAATATTGGGATGAATGTCAATCTATATTTGACTCAAATTCTCTTCCATTATCCAAAAAGTCCCATTCTCCTTCTAACAAGCCCACATTGGCCCATTGCCCTCGGGCCCTCACCTCTGTCAATGCAGGCATGGTGACATTCCTCCCGTGTCATAAAGTTGTTCTCATTCCCTCCACATCCCCTAAAAATGAATTTCTCACACTTCCCAGAGGTTGAATTATAGAAGAATCGGGGCATGTAGGCATCACAGTCTCCTTGTTTGGGAGGAAGGAGACAGGTATCTAGAAGAAAGAAGGAGAATGCTATTAGGAGGGAGATAAATCAGGTGGAGCACTAAAATGCAGCAATAGTAAACTTTGGGGGAACCAGTAAGATGTTTCTGCTGAATCCCTTTGTGGAAAGAAGGGCCATGAAGGGTTCTACATACATCTTAGTCCAAATGAAGAAAAGGAAATGGAAGGCCACAACAGAGGCAGTGGCACTTTTCAAGGCAGGAGATGACCCAGATTATTTCAGTGGGATAAAGGGAGGGACATGGCTTATTCCCAGAAGGAAGAAAGTGCATAATGCAACCTATAGATGCACATGTATGCAAGGATGGAACAATGCTGATGGATGGGTCCAAAGAGAAAAATAAATACATAAACAAATAAATCTGAATTTTTCCTGCTGTGCAGATAAGCAATGATGTTCTTTTAAGTTTTTTAAATGAGCATATTGAAGGGAAGAACCTGAATTTGTGCAAGACAAAGCAAGGGAGTGGAAATTGCAAGAGGCCACCCAGCCCTTTGGCCTGGCACCAATGTCCTAGAGAGTAGGGTCAAGCAAGAACCACCCTTTCCAACCCACAACTGAAAAGGACATTCAAGTGCCACCTCGGAGTTGGTTGAGGTAGGCAGGATTTCCCTGGGTACTGGTTGTGGGGGGTCGGGAGCAGGTCAGGGTTTTGCCCTCCCTTCTGCTCGAGATCCCCGTGTACAACTGGTGGGCCACTGTGTGATACAGAATGCTGGACTAGATGGGCTGAGGTCCGATTCAGCATGGCTCTTCTTATGTTCTTACAACTCACCTTTGTGCTGCGGTTCCAGTGAGGGATCCCGATCCAGCTCCAGTCGCTCTCCACTGTGATGGCTCTCTGGAGGGACACACTTCAGCCCACAGTCGACAAAGCAGCACTTTTGCCCCTTGGGACAAGACTGGTCATTCATGCATTCACCTTTACAGGGGCTGGACACCCGTGGGAGGCTCTTCTTGGGACAAAGACCAGGGTTGGCTGCAGAAGTGGGAGGAATTAGCAAGAGACAGAAGCAGAAGCTCCTTCCCATAAAGAGTTGACCCAGAATCCCCTGAAGGAAGGGTAGGCAGGCAAATTGGGGACATCAGTCAATACTAGGCACTGGAAGCCTCGTGTCCCCTTCCTCCTTAGGTCCCAATGTCATCCCTTGAGATAAGAGTGCAGGAACAGGGTCACCCTGACACACAGTGAAGGCGCATCAGACTTTGGCCCACATGGAACAGCCCAACAAAGAGGCAGTGAAGGACTGAGGGAATGTTCTCTATGACAGGTAAGCAGGATGAGGTTCCCCATGACTCTATGGGTTTGGGTGAAGGAAGAAAGCAGTGTCCCTTTGGACATTGACACACATGTAGAGTCTTTTTAAAGGAGGTATAATTGGCAGAGTCCCTGGCAATGTGGTGAAGGTACTGTTCATCCAGAAGGACAATTATCTGGCATAGCTTTGATGATGTCCTCTTTGGGTCTGGAAGCTTGGGCTGGGGGAGAAAGCAGTGCACCCATGGTGCTTGGGTGCACCCATGCTGCTTTGAGATTGCACAAGATTTTGGCCATTGATTCAATGGATTAAGCCAACAAAGAGGCATTGAAGGAGTGAGGAATGTCATCTATGAGGGAGAAGTAGAGTGAAGTCCTCCAACGGCCTATGGGTTTCAAGGTGCAGCCTTGCTACCTCTTTTGGAGTTCTAGATGGCAGGGCTGCTTGCAATGTGGGGTGCTGGCTGCCTCTGGGTCCATCTCTCCAGAAGGATCTTTACCTGGCAAGGCTTTGGTGCATCTTCTCCACCCTTCACTGGGGCAACACTTCTCATCCAAGGCACAATCCAAGTCCCATGAACAGTGCTTTGTGAAGTTTGTGGCATTGTCTCTCCTGGGGCAAAAGCCAGGATTCACTGTAAAGGAAAGGTACAGAGAGGGGCCAAGAATGGACACTGCTTTCTGGTCCCCTGAAGTTGGTCAGGTGAGGGCAGGGACCCCGTCAAGGGAGGAAACCGTCTCAGATTGACAGCAAAGGGGACAGCCCTTTGCTGCCAATCTTGTTTCTATAATGTATGGGGGAGGGAATGGAAAAATCACTTTTTTGGGGTCCAAAACCACATCTTGGGGAAAACACTATGCAAACACAACTTTCTTGTTAATGCATTTTTTTTTGCAAATGTGCCCCCATATGAACAAGTGGCACTTGGGAGGTGACATCTCAGTTTTACTGAAGACATGCCTAACCATTAAGCCATGTTTTCAATTTTCTGAGATTATTTGTGAGGAACTGAAATTTCAGGAAGGAAGGAAGAACTGTTATATGAAAGGCCACCTGGAGTAGATGTTGTACTTCTGACAACATCTAGAGTTGGATGTCAGGAAATTGTTCCCTAGATAAATCCCACAATCCTAGAGCATCTCAGCAATTGAAGCCTCATATGAAAGAGCAGACTCCTCCTGCTCCCCTGTATTGAGGACGGCTGAACAGATGCTGGCCTACCTCCAACAGGGAGGACACATTTCCTGATATTGCCGACGAGACAACACTTCTGCTCTCCTGGACAGGGCCCATCCTCTATGCAGTAGGCCTGGGTAGGCCGAGGAAGCCCAGGAAGCATTCTTCTTGGGCAATCACCAGGTTTAAGGAGCACTGTAAGGAAGAGAAGGAGAGTCACAGAGGTCCAAGATGGACAGGGCAAAGAAGGAAACAGAAGGTGGCACAGGGAGACCTAGCATCGAGCTCCCATATTTGAATGCCTTTGTTGGGGTTCTTGGGTCTCAGCCTCCCAAAGTCAGAATGAAACCCAAGGAAGAAAACAACAAGGGTCCTATAGTTTCCCCCCAGGTGTGTGGCTAGAAGGTGTGGTGATGTTCATCATACTCTGCAATTTCAAAATATAGAGCTCAAAGTGCATTTCCTTCTCCTTGTCCAGCTATTCCAAATGAGCTTTAGAGCCACCCCACTGCCTTCTGCTCCTCACCTCTGTGTGAGCAGACATGAAGACATTCTTCCCGTGTCTCAAAGTTGTTCTCATTTCCTTTGCATCCACCATAAATGAATTTCTCGCAGTTCCATGAGGTTGAATTGAAGAAGAATCGGGGCATGTTTCCTCTACAGTGTTCTTTTTCTGGTGGAAAGAGGCAGATATCTAGAAGAAGGAAGGAAAACGCTACTCAGCAGAAGGTGGGACAGGGAGGCCCAGCCTCAAAGAGCCCTCTTGACTGGCCTTGCTTGGGTTGCTCCTTCTCCATCTCACAAACCCACAGACAAGGCCTTTTGTAAGGGGTTGGAAACCTTTTCTGAGACCAACCAGAACATCATTCCATGTTGAGAAGGAGGGATGAAACTGAGGTCTATTAAATGACTTGCAATTTGGTAGCTCTCTGTCGGTGGTGCTTTGATTGTGCTCTTCCTGCATGGCAGGGGGTTGGATTAGATGGCCCGTGTGGTTTCTCCCAACTCTGATTCTTGACTTTAAAGTGTTTGCGGTGGATAATCCAAAATGGGTTGGAATGCTTTGACCAAAGGACATGGTCTTGGTGATTCTGGTAGATTATTACTGTGATCTCCACACGATTTCTCTGGAAGGAGAAAGGCTTGGGAGAAGGTCATTCCTGCTTTCTTTCTATCCTTTTTTCTTCCCTTTTTAGTGGAGGTTTGCCACTGTCTTTCTCTATGGCCGAGAAAGTCTGACCTGCCCACGGTCTCCTAGTGAATTTCCATGGCTGGTTGGATATTTGAACTCTGGTCTTATTAAAAAATGATAGGTAAAGAAAATGTCCACCTGGAAAGCCAAGTGACCACACAAGAGAAACCGTAGGAAGTCAGCCAGTTATTCAAAAGGGACGATATGCATGCCTAAACAGATTTGCACAGTCCCATTACTTTCACTAGAGTATGGCTTTACAAAGGATGCAAAACCTGGGATGCTCCTCCAGACACTTCTTATATATGTTTCCTGTTAATGTTTTACATTTAAGAAAGATTATCTTTTTTTGCAGTCTGAGAACTTTATCCGAGGCATCTCTAAAACATCTTTTTGGCTTTGGGCGTAGTTTCTCACCTTGGAAGGTCGCCAGGGAAAGTGTTGGTGGCTCATCATGTGCTTCTGGGACTAAAAAGAGAAAAGAAGCAGTTAGGTCCCAGGTTTCACTATCCAACTAGACTGGACCACTCATCAAGCTGAGCATGACCACTGAGAAAGGCCTTGGTGGACACCTTGAGTCCCCCTTTCTTGGAGGAGAGGGACACGCATCAAAGCAAGGGGACTCCAAACAGGACTTCCAAGCTCTTGTGGTGATGGGAGTTGTGGTTTCCTGTGTTGGAGTGAGATATAACTGGCAACTGGACCTTTCAGCTTCCTTTGAATATGGAAGGAGAAAGGGGGCTGCCATCTGCTTCCTTGTCTTCTGCAGCAAAAGGTCCTAAGCCCATCGTGTCTCCAACAACTGATTCCCTCTTCTATTGCGGCCTTCTCACTCTTTGGAAGGACACCTCAGTGACCAAATTGTCAGCAGCAGAAAGCGCTGCAATGCTCTCAAGAGTTGCTTGTCCTCCCCATTTTGGGCAGGTCCCCACATTCAGCCTCCCATGGGGAGAAATAATTCAATGAAAGTTGGACTTTGGAAAAGACTCTTGGAGATGGGTCCTTTCCATGGTCCTCAGGATGCCAGAAGAGCTCTACTAGGCCAAGTCCAAGGCAGTTCTCACCCAGCAGATGATTTCTCAGAATGGCAGGCAGGTGTGCCTTTGGGGAGCAAGATACATGGCAATAGAAGGAGCATGCCAGCCACCACAAGTTTAATATAGGTTGAGAACCTATATGACAATTATGGGTAGGCAATCACCTTGTACTCAATTGCATATAAATTGAAATTTATTTATTTTGGATTGGGTAGACGGTATAGGGCTATTTTTCCTGGCCTTTTGCACTCCCCCTAAAGCCTCCCCAGAAAAAAGGCAAGCCTCATTGATCGCAAGCAAGGAACAATGGAGGGAAAGGTGGTCATTCAAACTGGAAGATGCTTCCAAAGAAAGGAGAAGGGGAATGGGTGCTACCTGTTTGCATACTCTCACTTCTCTTCTCCTTCTAGCCAAGCCCAGATATGCCCTATTTTGAGAAAAGCAGGCATCCTATCCAAACCAACCAACCAATCATAACCAATCAATCCATAAGACTAATCAATGGCCAGTAAGGAGCCTTTGCAGTAGTGTCCCCTTCCATTGGAACCATTTGAATGGCCCCATTGCCGCCAAATCTTCCCGAAGCAAAAATAGACCTTCCAGTTGCCAGATCGAGAAACAGCATTTTCCCTCCCGAATTTTGGCAGCTCCCCAAAAAACAGAATGGGGGCAACCGAAAATATGACACTGAAAACCGCACGGGGTGTAACCTGAATTGCACACCCTTAATACCTACATAGAAAGGTGGCAGAAAGAAATCAGTGGGAACAATCACTGAAAAAGTACTGAGCACAACTACATAGTTTGATCCCACTGAAATATCTCACCAAACTATAATCCCCAGGATCCCATAGCATTGAGTTGAGGCAGTTGATTCTACAATGTAGATGTACGCTAGGACAATCCAAGCTCAAAAGGTAAAATATCAGGAAAAACAAGGACACAGAACGTGGGAGGCACTTCACGCATGGGGATTTCTGTACTCACTGCCTATCCTTTCCCTCAGTCTGGCCAAAATGGGCTCTGCCTCGAGGGCGAAGAAGCCCAGGAGCAGCAGGGCAACATGGTGGCTCTTCATGGCTGCTGGTGTCCTTGGCCAGGGAGGGGGAACCTGGAATATAAACCCTCCCGGATGCCAAGGCCAGGACTGATGGGTCTTCCCAGTGTGCCATGTCCTGCCCCCTTGACGGCTGGTGCTGAACCCTGCTGCGTTGGGTCAACATTACTATCTACTAGTTTTATCTGAGACCTCAATCAGCTGGGGGCAGGTCATTGTCACTTTTGGGAGAAGACACACAATGTTCATGTCATCGGGCTCTCTTATCATGACCACTGGGGCTTATTTTGGGCAGCTAAGGTCTGCGGAATGTGAGGTACAGCAAGGTCCATCTTTGCAGTCCACTAGCATGACAGGCTAGCATTGTGTACACAAAGGGGTTGGACTGGATGGCCCTTGTGGTCACTTTCAGTTCTGGATGTTTGATCCAGTTTGGTACCTCATTAACTGTCAACCATGATACAGTTTTACCCCAGTTTTAGATGCAGTACCCCAATGTTATGATTTTCTTCAAAGGCTTTATCCTTTTCTGCTAAAGATCAATGGTTCCTTACCAAACTACAGCTCTTAGGATCCCATAACTGTGAACCATGGCACACTAAAGCCCGGCCCTACTAAAGCCCAGCCAGTTTAGATCAAGCATAGACAAACTTCGGCCTTCCAGGTGTTTGGGACTTCAACCCCCACAACTCCTAACAGCTGGTAGGCTGCCCATGCCTGATGTAGATGCAACCCTGAATGACCATGGTTCAATGCTATAGAACATGTCCATCCAGAAAAACCTTTCCCTCAACCAAGTTTGTGAGTGATGCCAGATTTTGTTGCTTTTCTTTGATATTACTTTACTTAGGCGATCCCGCATAGTCCAAGGATGATAGTCCTCCAAGTGATGTCTCTTGGCAGCGGATATGCATGGTCTCCCGCAGTGAGGCCATCGGTTTCCAGGTGGAAGGCAGTCCCAGTCGGGGTTGGCTTGATGCGCCTTCGTCTTGGCACATTTCTCTCTTTTGCCCTCCATTCGTGCCTCTTCAAATTCTACAGCACTGCTGGCCACAGCTGACCTCCAGATAGAGTGCTCAAGGGCCAGGGCTTCCCAGTTCTCTGTGTCTATGCCACAGTTTATAAGGTTGACTTTGAGCCAATCTTTAAATCTCTTTTCCTGCCCTCCAATATTCCGTTTTCCATTCTTGAGTAACTGCTTTGGGAGACAGTGATCTTTGGGCATTCGGACAACGTGGCCAGTCTAGCAGTGTTGATGGAGCGTTTCTTCAATGCTGGTGGTCTTTGCTTCTCCCAGCATGCTGGCATTTGCCCACCTGTCTTCCCAAGAGATTTGCAGAATTTTTTTTGGAGAAAACGCTGGTGGAATCATTCCAGGAGTTGCATGTGACATCTGTAGATAGTCCACGTTGCACACAGAAACACATAGAAAATGTTGACCATTTCCGCTCCCATGGCAGCTCCTTCTCCACAAAAGTCAACATTGACACTGGAATATGACACCGCCTGAACTCTGCGAGCGCAGCATTTTTCTGAATTAAGCTGAGAGTTTTTGAGAACTGGGACATCCATAGGGATACCAAGGGGCTTGTTGATAAAGCTATTGCCCTCTTAACCCTGCTCTACGCCTGCATCTGCTGCTTTTCTGTAACATAAACACCCTAAAATTTTGCAAACTATCAAGTAACTTTGTGGTCATTAATAAAGCGGTGTCCTATTTCGTCTTTTGTTCTGAGGTGAAAACTACTACTACTACTACCAGCAACCACTACCACCACTACCACCACTACCACCACCACAACCACAACAACAGTAAAAGATGCTCTTTACCATAGTAGAACATTTAGAAGATCTCTATGGCACTTTGGATATTTCATAAGCAGATATGATTCACCAAAAAAAGGCAATTGGCGCATCTACACCATAAAATTAATGCAGTTGATACCACTGTTATTGCCATGGTTCCATGTCATGTAATCCTGGGATTTGTAGTTTGCCCTTGCTAAACTACAAATCCCAGGATTCCATAGCATGGAGCCATGGCAATTACAGTGGGGCCAAGCGACATTAATTCTGCAGCGTAGATGCCCCCTCAGAGTTCCAGCTGAGTAGGAGCCGTTTCTAAAACACACAATATCTCCAAATATTTTCTATCCGATCTTGCAGTCATTTCTGAACTGATTCCTGGTAACTTTATGTTGCCCTCCAATTGCGCCACTTGGGAGCTAAGGAATCAAAGGGCTGTGTCATACTCCGCTGCATGGGCCAGAAAGCACCTTACAATTTGTTGGTGTGGCAACAGCCTGGGCTCCAGTCCAGGGTTTATTACACATTTACAGATTTCTCCATGCAAAATCAGCAGCTCATTGTTCAAGCCTTTCATGGCCGGAGTCCCTGGGTTGCTGTGAGTTTTTCAGGCTGTAGGCCATGTTCCAGCAGCATTCTCTCATAACGTTTTGCCTGCACCTGTGACTGGAGAGGTTCTGTTGGAGGTGAGGTAAGTGGAGTGTACGTATTGGTGGAATAATGTCTAGGATGAGAGAAAGAAAACATGTCTGTTTAAACAAAGTGTGGATGTTGCTAATAGCAAACTTGAATAACATAGAGTGGCCATGCAGCTGCAGAGCCAACCAGTGAGGTAACATGGCCTTTGTTGCCTGGGGGCACCCTCTGTTTAGGCAGTATTAACCGGCACTTGATTGTGTTTACTCTCTGGTGTCCTCCTGTTTCTGAGTAGTGTTCATAGCAGACTATATAGAGAAGCTATTGAAATCCATAAGAAGCATGTGGACAATTTCAACAGGAAGGAGGAAGCCATGACAATGAACAAAATCTGGTTACTTGTATTTAAAAAATCCCAGAATCAAGACAGTAAATAAAGAATACCACTCAGACACAGGGGGACTCCAGACAGCAAACCATCAAGGGCCAGTTAAATACCCCCAAACAGAGGATGCCTCAAGGCAACAACAGCCAGGTTACCTCTATGCAGATACCTTCACTGATTGACTTTGCAGCTGCAGTGCTACTCAATGCTATTCAAGCTTGTTAACGGCAACTTTCACACTTGCTTTAAACGGACAAGGGTTCTTTCTCCCACCCTGGACATTCTTCAGTTATATACACACTCCATTTGCCTCACTTCCAACAGAACTCTGAAGATGCCATTAGCCACAGATGTAGGCGAAATGTCATGTTGTAGTTGAGCCTGAGGCTGAGAGAGAGGAGTCTGTAGTTAGAAATGCAAAATGTGAGCAAGAGTCAGATGAAGAGCAGGAAAGGAAGAGATTAAGGCAAATACTTAGTGATTCTTCTGGGGATGAAACGTTTCTGGATTTTTCGGAGGACGATGGGAGTGGGGACGAGGAGCAGGCAATGGGAGGTTGGGATGAGGGGTCACAGAGAACTGAAGGTGACTCTAGTGCAATGAATTGGACGGATGTGCAACAGATACGGGATATCTGCTTGGAACCCACCAGCAGTGATTCGTTTGTGGGATTCACGGGAGATGGGGAATGGGGGAATGGAAATGGGACTCATGGGGACTGCTGGGGAGAGTTAAGTCGCCGCAGGAGATGTATTGTCTGGCGCGAGGGACAAAGGGCAGCACGGGCAGGGATGGGGAAGGGGCGGCGAAATTAGGCCCCGAGGAGGACTGAATACAGGGGGCTTGCAATTAACTATTGGTTGCAGCTGGCAAGGCATTCTTCTTGCCCTCCAGGCCGTTGCCTACTGTTCTGGATTGCTGCTGGACTGACTGTTTGACTGGCTGTGGATGTGGAATTCTGGAAATTGGTATTGTATTTCATGAGATTCCACATCTTTGTTTCCTGTCTTCGGCTGCTCCACCTTAAATCCCTTCTTAATTTATTCATAAATGATCTGGATGTAGAAGTAAATTGTGAGGTAGCAAAGTTTGCAGATGACACTAAACTGTTCAGGGTAGTTAAAAATGAAACTGACTGTAAAGAGCTCCAGAAAGATCTCTCGAAATTGAGTGAATGGGCAACAAAGTGGCAAATGCATTTTAACCTAAACAAGTGTAAAGTCATGCACATCGGGGCAAAGAACCCCAAATACACTTATCAACTGATGGGGTCAAAGCTTTCTGAGACAAATCAGGAAAGGGATCTTGGGGTCTTGGTGGACAGCTCAATGAAGATGTCAACCCAGTGCGCAGCAGCAGTGAAAAAAGCAAATTCTATGCTTGGCATGATCAGGAAGGGAATCGAAAATAGGTCGGCAAATGTTGTATTGCCTCTCTACAAATCTATGGTGAGGCCACATCTGGAGTACTGTGTACAATTCTGGTCTCTGCACCTTAAGAAGGATATAACGGAACTGGAAAAGGTACAAAAGAAGGGCAACAAAATGATCCAAGGGATGGAGCAGCTCCCTTATGAAATCAGGTTGCAACGCCTTGGTCTTTTCAGCCTTGAAAGACGGCGTTTAAGAGGTGACTTGATCGAAGTGTATAAAATCATGCATGGGATAGAAAAGGTGAATAAAGAAAAATATTTTCTCTGTCACCCAACACTAGGACTAGGGGGCACTCCTGAAGCTCCAAGGTAGGAAAGTTAGGACTAATAAAGGGAAATATTTCTTCACCCAGAGGGTCATTGGGTTATGGAACTCACTTCCAGAAGAGGTTGTGACAGCTGTCAGCCTGGACAGCTTCAAGGCAGGATTAGACAGATTCATGGATACCAAGGGAATCAGTAGTTACTGAAATGGACATCCAAGTGCCACCTCTGTGTTGATGGAGGCAGGCAGGATTTCCCCGGGTACTGGTTGTGGGGGTCGGGAGCAGGTGAGGGTTTTGCCCTCCTTTCTGCTAGAGATCCCTGTGTACAACTGGTGGGCCACTGTGTGACACAGAATGCTGGACTAGATGGGCTGAGGCCCGATTCAGCATGGCTCTTCTTATGTTCTTATGTTCTGTGCTAGATTCTGCTGCTCCTTCGTGTTGGATCCTGGATTGACCTGACTTTGCCGCTTCGTCTGCTTTCCTCCTGGCATGACTAAAGGACCATTTGGCACTTGTACTCCATCTGCATTTCCCCTGGCGTGACTATAGGACTGTTTGATGCTTCTACTTCTTTGCATTCTGCCTGGCTGGTTGTGAACCTGGACTGGCTGTGCACTCTCTCTCAGCCTTATTTCTGTTGTAAAAAAGTCAGAACTGGGTGTTTATTTTTTCTACCATCTACAACATTATCATCATCTTCACATTTTTTAAACATTTTTTATTTTGCAATTTTATATATGGAACACCAGTTTGCGATGCTATTGCATATAATGGGATTTGAGTACTCAGGGATTTTGGATCATGTTACCAAACCCTTACATATTACATACAAAAAAACCATAGAAAACATAGAATTCTATACTCTATTATTTATCATTTTACATATATATCCATGCAAACATTTCATCTCATTGTTTGCTATACAGCTGGATATATGTAGCTATGGTTTTTGCCTCCACGGATTCTACTATCTACAACACAACAACAACAAAAACAACAACAACAATTTCCAAAGACCAATGCCATTGCATATAATGGGGCTTGTGAACACTTTACAATGGCTGCAGATAGTGAGATCCGAGCCGTGGATAGTGAAACCCAAAGCACGGATACAAAGTCCCAATACGCAATTACTGGTACCAGTGACAGTCCGCTCTGTAGGTCTATGCGCCTGGTGAGATGAAGAAGTCCAATGTTCCCGAATAAATCAGGACATCCATAGATTATAGATCCTGGAACCAAACTCCAACAAATTGAAGAATTTAAAAAAATCCCAAACTTTATTTTCTATTTCCCTATTGGTAGTGTTTCTATATTGAGTCAAAAGAAGATATGCAATGTGTGCTTAAACTAACCATACTAATATAATACACATAGAAATACATCAACGGACCCAAAGCACAAATGAAGTAGCAATCCTGGAAACATAACAATCACAAAGTCACAATACATGGGGGTCTATATATATATATTTGTATTATTATCATACATGTGAGTCAAGCACTAAAGTATCGTAGACCCAAGTCTCTACTGAGACTATAATGAGCATAAATTGATACAATACAATTTCATAGAACATTTCAAAGTGAGTCCATAAAGGTTCAAGTCATGGGATCCGAAGGAGAAAAGAAGTTCCTGCCACCACTCAATTCTGTGGAATCCTGGGAGTAGTAGTCTGCTGGGGTACCAGCCCTCTTTGGCAAAGAAGGCTAATGACAATGTAAAATTACAGCTTCCAGGATTCCATAGCATTGAGTTGTGGCAGTTCAAGTGGTCGCAAACCACATTAGTTCTACAGTGTAGATGCTCTCCCAGTTTGGGGGCAAGGTTCACACTCTTTCCTCCTCTTCCTCCTCCTTCTTCGTCCTCTCTTTGGTCCTTAACTGCAGCAGCCAAGCAGACCCAGCCACAGATGTGCCAGCAACACTTCATACGTTGCTGCGGGCAGTCCTTGTCCCTTATGCAGAAGGTCAAGGTGGGACACTCAGGCTCCTTGCCGTTCTCTGTAGCCACAAGGGGACAGGATCCAGGGCGCACTGCAGGAGAGAAAGAGCAGGTGGCTGGAAAGGATGTGACCCACTGCAGGGCAATTTCTTGGCATACAACGGAGCCATTGAATAGCGAAGCAGACCTAAAGGGATGCTGTTGGCTCCTAAACATGCCACCAAAGATGACTGCTCTTGGATTCAAATGCCCTTCCTCCTCCTTCTGGACCCCTTCCTCTGTGGGGCTCTACTGGGGTCTCTCTGTATTTGGTGTGTGTGTGTGTGTGTGTGTTTGGGAGGGGGGGAATTTGGACCCACATCTTACTCAGCTCTAAAGCCAAGGGGTGCCTAAGGCAGCCATGGGAGATACGACTACCGTTGTTCATCTGCTCACTTGGCTCACTTAGAGGAGTTACCAAAGCTCCTTTAGATAGGTGACAGAAAGGTGGTCTCTGAGATAATGAAGCATGTGGCAACTGTCCTACAAGATGCAACTGGAGTCTCATGGGAGATAATGCAGTTAGACAGGAATGCATTGGCAGTAATCCTAGTGTGTAAAATACAGTTCTAATGGACATGTGGTCACTAGGCATGGTTTAGAATCCTAAAATGGCGATTCTTATATCAAATGGGGGGGGGGGGATTTTTTTTGATTAGTATATCAAAGACTTACAAAAAAATTTCCCAAAAATTTCGGAAATGTAACTTAAGTACTAACGAAATTCGTTAGTAATTCGTATGCCAGAGCATGCGCATTCCAGATGGTTTTGGCCTACAACTCCCAGAAATCCTAGCAGCTGGTAAATTGGCTGGGATTTCTGGGAGTTGTAGGCCAAAACTTGAATAAACCACACTGAATTCTAGATGGGACTCTCCAAATAGGAAGGAGGGAGGGAAGGCGCGCGCGTGTGTGTGTGAAGCAGGCCCCTGCGATGGGGCATGGCAGCAGAGCAACGGGGAAGAGAAGGGGGGGAAGCCTGGAGGACTACACTTTCCAGAATGCATTGCCTAGCCTACCTAGCAGCAGCGTCACTTCCAGTTCCTCATAGAAATGCGGGAAAAAGAAGAAGCTGAATGAAGGCGGGAAGGAAATGAGGGGGAGAAGACAGGGAGAAGTGAGTAGTACAATAATTAATTAATTAATACTTAAGAATTTCTTACGATCATAACGCAAATTGTTAGCCTCAAGGACCGTAAAAGGAAGTCTACTTCCGGGATCGCGGCAGCGATACGTAAAACCTCAAAAGTCCCATTACATACGAATCTCTTACGAATCCTTTTAATTTCCGTTTCATTTTTCTCATGCCTAGTGGTCACACACTTGCAGACTGATCAAATGAGTGGTGATGTGTTACCCAAGAGACATATTGAATAGGCTGAGTCATGACCATGTGACATTTGTGACAAGGGTTGCATCCTTCATCTTTGTCCCTGCTGATGACGGGCCAGCAGTGGGTATATAACCTTCGGGACTCCAGGAGTTTTGGACTGGGGACCAGGGGACCCTGATCTAAGTGTGTGTATTTGTATTTAGAGCAATGTGTCAAGATGAAAAACCTCCTGAGTTTGGATGAAAATTGAACCAGAGAGTAGTTCTAAACAGTGAGCAACACAAGATCAGACAGTACAGCACTTACAATCTGCTGATAAGCACTCTGTTGTATGTGTTTATTTTTGGTTGCCTTTGAGGCATTTAGTCCAGTGCATAGCATTTCCAGGAGGGCATGATTGGGAAAACTATAAATCACACACCTATCCCATCTCGACAGATGCAAAATGGGTTCTACTCTGAGCGGTAATGGATATATCTGGGATGCGCTAGCAGTTTTGGAGATACATCTCCATGAGCCTTCATTTCCAAACTCTTTAGTATTTTGGTACCCCCTCTCTGGATACCCTTCACCTTAATGTATTGTCAAAGGCTTTCATGGTCGGAATCACTGGGTTGTTGTGAGTTTTCTGGGCTTCATGGCCATGTTCTAGAAGCATGCTCTCCTGGCATTTGCTTGCATAGCTGGAGGCAAAATGTCAGGAGAGAATGCTTCTGGAACATGGCCATGCAGCCCGGAAAACTCACAACAACCCCTTCACTTTGTTGATAAAGCTCTGGCATCCAGAACAGGAATTCAAAGGCAGTCTGCCCAAAGTGGAACAAAGTCACATTCCCACAAATACAATGATGCTGGGACTTTCCATCATCTGGACATAAAGCCACGGCACTTCGATTGATGCAATGTAAAATTATACAAAGGGTTTTGGATGCTATTTGGAGAAAGGGCTCAGAACATTGGACAGCGCAGAGGTCAGATTAAAGCCTCAAGTGGATTCACGTGAAAGCTGGTCTATGGTGCCCCTGGGACATGCCACTTTTGGAGAAAGAGATCTCCAAAAGTGATGGCTGCACATTCCCACAGGCACAAAAGTGGGAAGTTCCAGTGCCTAATAATAATAATAATAATAATAATAATAATAATAATTCCTCCTCCTTCTGGACCCCTTGCGATACGAAATCCAGCATATATATCACGTTTGCTGTGACATACTGTTTTTTTGTGTCAGTAAAATCATAATAATAATATTTATTTATACACTGCCCTAAATGTCTGCCAATCTCGTCCATTTCCATATGCTCAATGGTGCGAGCTGGCTTCAGTGCCAAGCAGACGCCATCCACAAGAAGGCACCTACTTCTTGCCAGCCAGATTTCCAGAAAGATTTCTAGGGTCACATTCTCGGGATGCATTCACCGCAAGGAGGTAAATTTCCACTTATTCCATTCTTGTATGCAAAGATGTATAATTATTGGAGCTTCCCCCTCCCTCTGTGGAGATACTTGTCTACACTTGGGGATGAAAGACACATTTCTACACAATTTCCCCTCTGCTCATAAAACTTCTGAAAAAATTGCAGACACATTACTATTTTGGCTCCTTCTAGACCAGACACGGGCAAACTTTGGCCCTCCGGGTGTTTTGGACTTCAACTCACACAATTCCTAACAGCCTACCGGCTGTTAGGAATTGTGTGAGTTGAAGTCCAAAACACCCGGAGAGCCAAAGTTTGCCCATGCCTGGTCTAGACTGTGGCACTCTGAACAGAGGCAGGACGGTAGGCCAAGACTGAGGCTATTTGTTCCATTGCTATCCCATTATCCACTTCCTCCTCCTCTTAAGTCAACTGCAGATTCTCTGCAGGTTTTCCTGGGGAGGGGACCTACCTTCCTCGGGCTCCTTGCAGACACTGGTGCAGCCGATGGGGCAGCACTTTTGGGCCCCTGCACAGTCATGGTCCCTGCTGCAGTTCTGCCGATTCGGCTCTGGACAGGGGCCCATGGACCCCCTCAGCTGCAAAGGACATGCTCCAGGTTTCACTGAAACACAAGAGACCCAGGTAATGCTCAGAAGGAAATGAAAGGGAGCCAGGGAGCCCTATTGGGTGCAGGTCTCCATCCCTACCTTTCTCTTTGTCTCTTCCACAGTTGTTGCATTTCCTCTCTGTCTGTCCATCTATCTGCCTCACCCTCTTTCTCCCTCCATCTCCCTTCTCTATTGACAATTCTTCAAATCATAGACACTTAGAACTGTGGAACTGACATGGACTCCAGCGGTCATCCAGTCCACCCAGTAGGAGTCAACTCTGATTTATTTATTTATTTACAGTATTTATATTCCGCCCTTCTCACCAAGCAGGAGACTCAGGGCGGATTACCATGTACATATACATGGCAAACATTCCATGTCATAGACACGCAACACATATAGACAGTCAGATAGTCAGAGGATATTTAACATTCCAACTTCTGGACACCAGGGGAGCTGTCGCTTCACTGTCCATCTGCGACACTGATGAAGTACTTTCTGCATTCCCCACATGCTTCTGCTGGAGATTTTTTAATGGCCTTGTAAATTAGTTAAATTAGCCTCCCCACACATAGGTGGTACCTAAGTTTCCTACTTGACAGATGCAACTGTCTATCAGGTTGCAAAGGTTGACAACAAGCTACACAAAATTGGCCGGAAGCTCAATCCGACCCGGGCTGGCTTTGAACTTTTGGTCAGTAGTGATCTTAATGCAGCTGACACCCAGCCAGCTGCGCCACAATTCCTAAAGCACCCCTTGGAAATAGCTACTCAACCTCTATTTTAAAAGCTTCACTGAAGGAGAGACCTCCATTTGAGGTAGGCTCATAGAATCCTAGAGTCAGAAGGGACTCCCAGGGCTATCCAGTCCAACCTTTTTTTTGCCTAGCAAAAACACACAATCCTTCCCGATAGATGGCCATCTAGCCTCTGCTGAAAAACATCTAGAGAAGGAGCCTCCACCAGGCTCCAAAACAGCAGCAGATTCCACTTTCGGGTGTTTCTTACTGTCAGGAAACCCATCCTAACATTAAGTGGCATCTCTTTTCCAACATTTCCAACATTTAGTACCAAATTGTGACTTATGTCTCTGGAGCAGCAGAAAACCAGCTGGCTCTACTCTTATTTATTTAGAGTAGAGGCGGCTTCCAAGTAGGCAACCATATGAAGCCATAGGATATGTACAATTACAAATATATAAATAGATGATCCATTATAAATAGAGTTATAAAACATATTAATATATTTATATAAAATATATAAAATATATTAAATCAGTTTAAAAGCATATAAAACAATACATTAAGAGTTAATCACATGATTGATTAAACTGGTGGAGTTTGGGGAAAATAGACCTTGTCATTTGGGAGTTGTAGTTGCTGGGATTTATAGTTCACCTGCAATCAAAGAGCATTCTGAACCCCACCAACTATAGAATTGGGCCAAACTTGGCACACAGAACCTCCATGCCTTGAAGGGACTCGCTGGTGCAAGTTCTCCCTCCAGCCTCGTACGCTCTCCCTTGACTGCCCATGCGCACTACGTTGCCATGCGCCAAGCACATCTTCTCCCCCCTCCCCACTTGGAGTCTCAGAATCAGCTCTCCCCTTGGATGAGAGGCTGGCTGAGAGGCTGACCAATCACAGAGGAGGAGAGATTTTGGTGGGAGGATTTGCTGTCTGCTTCCAAAAAGGAAGAGAAGGACAAGTGGGGAGATCTTCAGCCTTCTCTGCAAAAGGATTTCCTGAGACCATCAGAAATATATATTTTCTGATGGTCTTTGGTGACCCCTCCGAAACTCACTCATTACCCCCCCAGGTTGAGAAACACTGATTTAACTAGTACCATCCAATAAAGTTGCCCATAGTTATTCCCACATCGGTTTTCAGCTTTTTTTTTTTTAATTTCAGGGGTGCGTCAACAAAATCACATTAGTGATCAGAGACTGGTTTCTTCACCAAACCACACTTGTTAACCATGATCACTATCTTGATGATCTTGAAGGTAGAAAGTACTGAGCAGCCTCATAGAGGATTAAGTCATTGAAAGAGGCCCCTGTGTGGGCAATGCCCTTTCTGCCCCTTCCTTGCCCCACTGATCTGGATCTGAGTCAGGTGGCTTACCCCGGAGAGGCTCTGTGCAAACCCGGATGCATCCGTTCTGGCAACACTTCTTCCTGCTGGGGCAATCCCGGTCGGTGCGGCACCAGTCTCGGCACAAATGCAAGGTCTTTGGGAAGGCCATTGGACACATTCCAGAGTGTTCTGTTTCTGGTAAGGATGCAAAAGTATATATTAGGGCTGGTTGATTAAAAAAAAGGTTCAAAACTCGTTTCGCATGTAGGGGGCGCTGGGGCTTCGAATATGACTGACTTCCGAAAATTTCTGGAAAAAATTCAAAATTAATTTGTAAAAATTCAGAAATTTCGGACTGGTTTTGTTAATGGCGGACACGTGTGTTTAACCCAGATTGGACGCGGGATTTCTTCCCTCTGCATAAGAACTGGGGGAAAGGCGGGTTCCCCCAGTTCCCATGTGGAGGGATGTTATCCCGCGTCCAATCTGGGTTAAATGCCCAGATTGAATGCGGGATAACATCCCTCCGCATGAGAACTGGGGGAAAGGTGGGTTTCCCCCAGTTCTCATGCGGAGGGATGTTATCCCGCGTCCAATCTGCAGCCAATGTGGGGAATCCAAATCCAGAAGGGCGGAAATCCAATCCGAACCCTTTTAGAAAATGGCGGCCGCGACTTCGAATTTGCAAAAACACTTCCGGGTTGCTTAAATCGCTTCAAAAACGCTTCAAAAGTAAGTTCGATCCGAATTTATAACAGATTTCATATCGGAAACACCTAACCAGGCCTAATATATATGTGTGTGAGCACACACATGCACACACACAGTCATCTCTTTGCCTCATTTTTAAAGGTTAGGTCTTCCATTCAGTGGAACAGTGTTTCCCAACAAGTGTGCCGTCACACACTAGTGTGCCGTGAGTGATCATAATGTGTGCCGTGGGAAATTGGCACGCCCCCCTCCTAGCAGCCCCTCACAGGTTTCCAAGAAACAAATTGAGCCTTTCTGCTTGGAAATGTTTTTTTCAAAACTATTTTACTGGATTTTTCGAGAGCCCCAAAAAAAAAAAAAAAAACAGGAACTGTTTATAACAGCTTCATGACATCCATAGTTAACTGGAAGCAAGTTTCACTCAGGGTGAAATTTCACAAAGGTCTGGAGAACAAGCTCTATGAGGAGCGGCTTGAAGAGCTGGGCATGTTTAGCCTGAAGAAGAGAAGGCTGAGGGAAGACATGATAGCCATGTATAAATATGTGAGAGGAAGTCATATATATGTTTTGTTCATTGAAACAGGCCCAGGTTTCACACTGAGTGTATAAATACATTTAAAAACATATTAACTATATGTATTACTGTGTTAGAGTGTACTTTTGTGTCATTTTGGATGGTGGTGTGCCTCAGGATTTTGTAAATGTAAAAACCGTGCCGCGGCTCAGAAAAGGTTGAAAAACACTGCAGTGGAAGACCAAAGGTGCATCCACACTGCAGTTGGGCAGCCCTTGGACTACCATGGATCAGTGCTATGGAATCCTGGGAGTCACTCACCTGGAGGAGGAGAGGTCAGGAGAGGCTGGACAGATGTTGGAATGGGAGCTGGCCTTGACCGAGGTGCAGCTGGCCAAGCAGTGGATGCTGTTGGACACAGGATGATTGAGTTCAGTCTGGCCCAATGTCACGCTGCTTCTTAGATTCTCTTGCATACTGCCCATTGCATGAAAAGCCAAACTTCTAGAGTAGACCCACCATTTATGAGCACTAGTAAGAAAATGATCCACGGCACCTCTTCCAGTTGAGACTAAGCAATAGCACCCAACGTTGGCTAGAATTCTGTTGTTGAGCAGACCTATTGAAACAGTGCAATCAACTTAACTGTTCAATTGGGTCTCCTCTGGGCCTTTGTTTCTCTTCTGTGCATAAGCACGTCTAGCACACTGTTGCATCTCACCACACCCCACTGCTCTCAAACTAAAAGATGCTCCACCACCTGCAACATTCCTTTTCCACGGTTCTTTCCTCAAAGACTCCGTTCTTTAGGAAGATTGAAATGAGGACTACCCATCAGGACCCGACAACAGGTAAGAACCAACCAACCTCTCTTCCATTTTTCTTTCCTTTCTCCTTCTTCCTCCCTTCCTTTCCCCCTACCCTTCCTTCCCTTCTCCTTCCTGCCATCTCCATCTCTTTATTTCCATTTCCCTTCTCCTTCCCATTTTCCTTCTCCTTTGTTTCCTTTTCCTGTCTTCATTCCTTCTCTTTTCCCTCCCCCTTCCCTTGCCCTTCTTCTCCTTCTCTGCCCCCCTCTTTGCTTCCTTTGGCTTCTTCTTCCTTCCATCTTCCTTCCCTCCCATTTCCCTTCCTCTGCTCCTCCTCCCCCCTTCCCTTCTCCTTTTTCTTCCTTTCATCTTGTTCCCTTATTTTTTGTTTTCCTCCTCCTTCTCCCTTTCTTTTCCCCCTCCTCTACTCCTCCTTCTCTCACCTGTCCCTTCCTCACTTCCTCCCTTCTCCTTTCCCTCCTTCTACCTTCCAGGATGAATATAATCTCAATATCCTCATATTGAACCCCTCCAGTGGAATTCCTTCCATTTCCTCTTTTTTTTTTTCTGGAAGAAGCCTAATTCTCGAGGCCTGTTTGACCGTTGACCTTTTTTTCTTTCCGCCTGTCCCGCACCATTTGTTTTCATACTACAGTGATTTACCATTGATTTATGTCAACTCACTGGGACTTGTTTGGCAATTCAAAGTGCTGGTCTTGGCCTATAAAGATTTACAACTCCAGCCCAGCTTACTTTCCATACTTCTTCTATTTTGTTTGTGATATATTAAGATCCACATTAAACCTTGAATACAGTTCCACCCTTCTCTGCAAACACGGCTGGTGGGGATGAGGCACACCATCTCCTGTGGTGTCCCTTCACCTGCTGGTCCATTTCCGGCACAATTCAGAGTGCTGGTCCTCCCTCCCTTCAAAGCCTAAAGACAACTGTGGGCCAGGCAGCTTGATTTAATGGGGTGAAAAGAGGGGTAAAAATGCCTCATAGCTTATATCCAGGGGAGAGGCCATGGAAAGCAGTCTCGGTTCCAGCTTGAAAACCAAACGGCAACAGTGGGGATGTTTGTCAAAGAACCTTCAAAGTGGTGACCCCCAAAACCTGTGGAACTTGCATTTCCCAGCATCCTCAGGGCTGGCACCCTCCCAGCCTTTCATTCTGACAAAACTAAAGGCGGATTTGGTCCTGTACTGGGAGCCCAGGCATTTGGCTAATAAACTTATAATAAGGCAAAGGGCTGAGGCACATACACAAACACATCGGTAAAAATGATGTAAATAAAATAATAAAATTCTATTCTTCCTCCTCTCGTCTGTCTCCTCCCTCACTCTCTTCTTTTCTTCCTTTCTCAAACCCTCCTTTCCATTCTCTCTCTTCCTCCTAAAATGAAGAGCAAGCACATGGGCAGCAAACGGCCGGTGAAGAATCCTTGGAGGTGGTGACCCTTCCTGCATGCCTTGTCCCTGGTGCAAGGCTTAACTGCCATGCTTAGACGGCATGGAAGGTCCTCTCCGACCCATGCGAGATGCCACAATGCATGCTCCCTCTCTGATGCACAAACACACTGGGCCGAACCTGGAGGAAGCCCTTTGCATTGGAAGCCACAGTCAGTGGGGCGGCACTTTGTGTTTGCTGGGCAGTCAGTATCATTCACACAGAGATCTGCACACTTCCTCAGTGTTGTTGTAGGTGTTGCCTCTGCACATGGATGGGATACTTCCACTGAAAGAGGAAGGTTTGCAAGTGCTGTTCATTCTAGGTGAGGTTGGACCAAAGCAGAATAGAGTAAGGCCATGATTTCTCTCAATCTAGACCAGTGGCTCTCAACCTTTCTAAAGCTGCAACCCCTTAATACAGTTCCTGACCCCCCCCCCCAAACCATAAAATTATTTTCGTTGCCACTTCATAACTATCATTTTGCTTCTATTATGAATCATAATGTAAACATCTGATATGCAGATATTTACATTTTCATTTATTTTCATTCACTGGACCACATTTGGCACAAATACCTGATACACCCAAATTTGAATTCTGGTGGGGTTGGGGCACTGATTTTGTCATTTGGGAGTTGTAGTTGCTGGGATTTATAGTTCACCTACAATCAAAGAGCATTCTGAACGCCACCAAAGATAGAGTTGTATTAAACTTGGAACACAGAATTCCTGTTACCAAGAGAAAATACTGGAAGGGTATGTGGGCATTGAACTTGAGTTTGGGAGTTGTAGTTCACCTCCATCCAGAGAGCGCTGTGGACTCATACAATGATGGACGTGGAGCAAACTTGGCACCAATACTCAAAATGCCCAAATGTGAAGACTGGTAGAGTTTGGGGAAAATAGACCTTGACATTTGGGAGTTGTAGTTGTTGGGATTTATAGTTCAAAGAACATCAAAGAACATTCTGAACCCCACCAAGAATAGAATTGGGCCAAACTTCCTGCTTGGCTAACAGAAAATACTGTGTTTTCTAATGGTCTTTGGCAAACCCTCTGACACCCCCTAGCGACCCCCCTGGGTGCCCGACCCCTAGGTTGAGAAATGCTGATTTAGACCTTATGCTCCTATTGATGCAGCCTAGAATCACACGGGCCTTTTTAGCTGCTATATCACACTCTTGGCTCACATTCAGCTTATGGTCTACGAAAACTCACGGATCCCTTTCATATGAACGGTTTTCAAGCCAGGAGGGACTCATTCTGTATCTCTGTATCCCATTTTTATTGCTTAGTAGCATAACCTGCCACACGTTGCTGTGGCCAACCTTCCCTGCCTCTTTCTCTCCTTTCCTTCTCTCCTTTCTTCCTTCTCTTCCTCTTCCCTTCCTTCCCCCCTCCCACCTTTTCTTTCCCCTCCTCTTTCTCTCCTTCCTTCCTTCTCTACCTATTCTTGGACTGCAACTCCCAGCAGTGCTCCTGAATCATCTACCTACCTTCCTACCTATCTATTAGGCCTGTTTTCGAACAGAAAATTGCGTTTTGGAAGTCGATTCGGATGTTGGTTTTGCTCTGGCTTCGTGAATCATTTTTTAAAGTGATTTTATCAAAATGGATTTCGAATGTATTCTGATATTCTGAAGTATTCGGAAATAGCATCCGCGATTGCGCAATGTGCGAAAGTCAGCAGAAGGGAGAGTCAAAACTATGGGGAATCCCTTTTCCATCCGTTTTTGACTGCTACTAATGACAAAACTAGCCACTGGTACAAATCTGGTGATTTCACACAAACCACCTGATAGCCATCAGCCAATGAAGAGAGGGAGCAAGAATGACATACGAGCCCTTTCTGAGAATAGCGACGGAGCTCTCGGAATGGCGAATCTACTTCCTGTTTGGGGCGCTGTGCACGATGTCGCTTCAATTATTGGAAGTCCGAAAAAAACATCCAAAAATCAGATGTATCCGATTATCGGAAACAGGCCTACTCTCTATCTAATCTAGCTATCTGGACGATTGCTGGGAGTTGCGGTCCAGGAATAGGAAATTGGAAATATGCAGGGATTGGGATGCTCTCAAAGAAATCCAAGGAGAAGAAAGCTTGCAGCTTGGAAGCAGTGCATTTGGATCATCCTCCTCCCCTAAAGGGCCTGGTCTAGGGGATGCTGGGAGCTGTAGTCCGGAAGAGAGTGTGGATATGCTATTGTGAGTTTTGTTTGCTGGGGGGTGGGGTGGGGTGTCATTTTGCGCATGCTTGTTTAGCTTTTTAAGTCCCTTCTGCTGTGTTTTTCAGTGTTTTTATTTACTTTTTGGCCTGATAGGTGTCTTGTGTCCAAATTTGGTGTCAATTCATCCAGTGGTTTTTGAGTTATGCTAATCCCACAAACAAACATTACATTTTATTTAAATCGAAGTGGAGTACTTTCCATTTCTCCTTTTTGAAATTCATTTGAGTGGAGCAAGGAATCCCTGAGGAGAATTCCTCAGAGGACAAACACTCCTTACTGAAGCTCCTTCCTTCTTCCAGGCAGCTCTTCAAGGCTTTCCTCTCCTGTTTTCTTCATTGATTGTGGTGTGCTTTTAACTCATTTCCAACTTACGGTGACCTTACGGCGAACCTGTCACGGGGTTTTCCACCTTATGTTCTTTTATAGCCTTTAATGCTCTGTTATGGGCTTTTTCAGAACTGACACCTGGCCCCTTTCTCTCCGGTCAAACATTAGGGCAGGGAAATGAAACATGCCGAGGCATAGAACCGAGTCATTAAGTCCCTACTTTGAGAGAAAAGTAAAGCTATGAAAGGAGCTAATGAAGGCAGGAATGAGGCACATTTAGGTTGGGATGGGGTCATTCTGTGCTCTCCAGCTAGACCGGATAGGTCCGGGTTGACCAGGGCTGCATCTACACTGCAAAATAGTTTATTTATTTATTCTTTTTATTATTTATTTACTGCATTTCTATCCCGTCACTTCCCAACCCCCAAAGGGGGATTCAGGACGGCTTACATTGTGCCCTGTTAAGAGGCTATTACAAGCAATTACAATAATAAAATCACAAATTAACATATCATAATTTAAACAATACATAATTAAAAACCATACATAAGCCAACATTAAGACAGTAAACCAGTCTTGTTAGTCGTATCATCATTGCAATACGTCCCTTTAAAGTGCTGCATTACATCTATTGACCAAAAGCCTGGTCCCAGAACCATGCCTTTAATTTCTTTCAGAAAGCCAGGAGGGAGGTGGCCGATCTTGGTTTTTTGTTCTTTGGACTATAAGTTCCAACATCTTCCCAAACTCCACCAGTATATTAAGTTGGTCTTGTAGGGTCTGTGTACCACGTTTGGTTCAGATCCAGCTTTGGTGGGATTCACAGGGCTCTCTGGATGGAGTGTACTACAACTCCACCTTCTTCTTCCAAATCTACGGAAACCCTGCCAGTCTTTTAAGTTGGGTCATGATGCGTTTTTGTATCAAGCTTGATTCAAATCCATCAATCCATCTAGGAGCCATCCTGATACATACAGACAAACATAATTATATACATAGGTATATGTATGGAATATGTATGGATATATATTAATATGTAGATTATATGTATACATTGTGTGTCTATATACACACACACATATACGTTTGGGAACTTTTCTATGTGATCCCTTATGATTGTTTGGAGCAGAGTTATGACTTTCTATTCCGGGCTATAGCACAGCAGGTTAATCATCTTAAACAGCAGGCTCTACATTGGCCTTCCCTTGTCGATGATCCGGAAGCTTAAGCTAGTGCAGCCCGCCGCAGCCCGCCTCCTCCTGGGTGCTGCAAGATCTGACCACGCGACCCCCCTCTTGCGCGAGCTGCACTGGCTCCCGATTGAATTCCGGGTCCTCTTCAAGGTGTTAGTTCTCACCTTTAAGGCCATCTATGGTTTGGGGCCAGTGTACCTGAGGGAGCGACTTACCCCTTATGTGCCCGCGAGATCACTGCGCTCTGAGGAGCTTAACCTCCTTGAGGTGCCTTCCCTTGGAACCTGCAGACTGGCCACTACACGGCGGAGGGCATTCTCTGTAGCTGCCCCAAGTCTCTGGAACGGCCTCCCGGAGGAGATCCGCGCCATCCGCGCTCTTCTGCCCTTCCGCAAGGCCTTGAAGACTTGGCTCTTTAGGAAGGCGTTCGGCCCTTAACTCAACCACACTGTGTGCCATGCCGCCTATCCCCCCCCAGAGGCTTATCTTGTACCCCCAGCCGTTGCTGAGGGCTAGTGTTTTTAATATGTTTTAACTGCTTTGATGTTTAATGTGTTTTAACTGTTTAATCTGTTTTATTACTCACGGTGTTTATGCTTCTTCTGTAAACCGCTCTGAGCTCCGGAGTGAGCGGTATACTAAATCGAAGTTAATAAATAAATAAATAAATAAATCAAGCTGGAATAAGGCTTGCCAACTGGAAGGTTGACAGTTTGAAGCCTGGGTCAGGGTGAGCTCCTGACCTTTAGCCCAGCTTCTGCATACCTAGCAGTTTGTAAACAAATGCAAGTAGATAAATAGGAACTGCATTAAAGCAGGGAGGTATTTTGACACAGCATTTCGATCAGAAAAAGGAGGAAGTTAATGAAGCTCCTTGGCAAGGAGAAGGAGCGACAGCACCCCACCATGGCTGGAACAGAGCATAACCTCCAAAAGATGGGAAAGCTTATATATACCTCTATCTGTTGCCTGTCTTGTCATTGTATATTCGGCATTGAATGTCTGCTGTGTATGTGTTGTGATCCGCCCTGAGTCCCCTTCAGGGTGAGAAGGGCAGGATATAAGTACTGCAAACAAATAAATCATATGATAAAAGTCTTCTCAGAAAACAAAACTTCTCTGTTGGGAATGTAGTTTTCTGCACAAAAAGACCCACTTGCAGTAGGAAAAATTTTTTGCACAAAAATATTTTTTGCACAGAAAAAAGGCCATTTGTTCCACACAAACCAACAACGCACAATTTTTTGTTGCCTAAGCCTGCACTTGCACTGAGGAATGAATTCAGTTTTGGCACCACTCCATCTGGCATGTTTCAAAGCTATGGAAAACTGGAAGTCTGTGACTTCTGGTTTTACAAGGTCTTTTGTCTTCTTGGCCAAAGAATGCAAACTATAGCTTCCAGGATTCCATAGGGTGCCCCTCTCACCTTGCCCAGAGATGCAACCCAGGCCAAGTCTGTACCTGCAATGGGATGAACACACTCCAGTCCGCATCCTTTGAAGCAGCATTTCTGGCCTTTGGGGCAGCTCCGGTCATCAACACACTGATTTGTACAAGGCTGAGCGTTCAGCAGAATCCTCTTTCTCGGACAAATGCCGGGTCTAACTGGGCCAAGAAAGACCAGAAGTTCAGCAGAAGCTGAGGACAAATGTGCTGCCACTCAAGCCTTTTGACATCCCACATCCATCATCTAATTCTGCACTTGACCACCCCATTGATTGCCAAATATCTCAGAAGTTCGGTATTGTTTAGTACTAATGAAGTTAGCCATGGAGAGCCAGGAATGCCTCCAAGGGCGGCAGGAATGCATGCAGTTTGACACCAATTAAATTGCCATGATGACACAATGCTTGGAACCCAGGATTTGTAGTTTGGTTTGGTAATAATAATAACAACAACAACAATAAAGTCAAACTGCATTCATTCTGTAGTGTAGGTGCACCCATAAACACCATTGGATAGTGGTGAACATCTCTCTTTCAAAGGTCTTCAAGCAGATGTTGGAGGACCACCTTCTCAGGAGCTTTGGCTGGGGATTGGATTAGATGTCCTTTGGAGGTCCTTCTAAGACTCTAGTTGGGACTAACCATAGGATTGAAGTCAGTGCCCCTTTCTACCTTGAACTCTGGTTCTCTGGTTTTCTGCTTCCTCACTTTGTCTCTCCAATCGGAGAAATCACCCCCTCCAAAGGGACTTGCCTTGGACTTTTGGGGCCCACCTGCTTTACCTGGCTCAGCAGCCACACAACGAATGTGGCAGTCCAGTTGGCAACACTTCTCTCCTGGTCCGCACCAGGAGTCGTCCAGGCAGCTGACCAGGCAAGGCTCCTCCACGGAAGGGCGAAGGTTGGGGCAGTAGCCCAGGCCCACTGTGCAAAAGGGAAGGAACGGAAAGCACAGTGAAAGCCCTGGCAGACCATGCAAAATGAATCTGCTAAGCCCACCTCCTCCAAGACGAACTGAACCACCTAAATTGGGCTTTACAGGCCAATGGATGCTCCACCACCATGTCAGACGACAGAGAAGCCATTGAAATCCACACGCAGGTGGACCATTTCAACAGAAAGGAAGAAACCATGAAAATGAACAAAATCTGGCTCCCAGTATTTAAAATGCTCTAAAATCATAACAGTAAATAAATAACAACATTCAAAAACAGGGGAACTCCAGACAAGAAACACTCAGGGACAGCTAATCACTTCAACAAAGGATTCCCCCAGGCAGTAAGAAGCCACACCTTGAAAACTGCTAGGCCATTAAATGCTAATCAAGGTGGGGCCAATTGAAACATTCACGCCTATCTCAGACAGGATTTCTTTCTCCCAACCTGGACATCATTCCACAGATAAATAAACCTCACTTGCATAGTTTCCAACAGACCTCTCAACCTCCGATGATGCCTGCCATAGATGCAGGTGAAACATCAGGAGAGAGTGCTTCTGGAACATGGCCATACAGCCCGAAAAACTTACAGCAACCCAGTGATTCTGGCCATGAAAGCCTTCGACAACACCTTTCATTAGTTCCCAAAGGTGTTCCTTCCTTCCCTCTCATTCTTTAAAGATTTCCCACCTGTGTGAGTCCATCTCCTTCCAGCCAGCTATTTGGGCATCTTGTGATCTGTTACCTGGCTCACCAAATGCACCCACATACCCATGGCAGGTTGCACACAGATCCTCATCGTCCCAATGGTGCAGCATTTCTCACTCCCGGGGCAGGAGGCGTCCGAAAGGCAGTAAATCCGGCTTGTGGGGACATCCTGGTCCCATCCTGGTGGGCACCAGCCCTCCTTCTCTGGGGCAGGAGTCCCAGCCATAGAAGTATCTGCATAAAAAGACCACAAAGATCAGAAGGGTGTTGTGTGGTTTCTGGGCCATATGACCATAATCAAGCAGCATTTTCTCCTGATGCTTTGCCAGCATCTGAGGCTGGCATCTTCAGAGGATCCGATGGTGGTTAAGGGAGTGGAGTATATATACCTGTGGAATGTCCAAGGTGGGAGGAGAGAACCAGTCTATTAACCAAGTGTGAAGGGTGCAATTAGCTAGCCTGGCAGATCCCACTCAACACTTGCAAATCAAGCTGGCTAATTGCACCCTTTACACTTGGTCAACAGGCAATGGTTCTTTCTCCCACTCTCCACTCCTGGTCTGTGACTGTAACAACAACAACAACAACAATTTGATACCTAAGAAATCTATGTTGTAGAACAGTGTTTCTTAACTTGGGGTCAAGACCCTTGGGGGGTTGTGAGGGGGATTTCAGAGGGGTCACCAAAGACCATTAGATTTTTCAACCCTTGTTTGAGGCTGATCGGTGGCTTAAAAGTCCCCTGTGGCAGTCCAGGAGGGCTGTCCTGGTTTACAGCAGTGTCTTTGTTGTCAAGCACGTCCGTCGGGGCTCTGGTTTATTTATTATTTTACTCTGTCATCATCATCATCATTATTATTATTACATTTATTATTTTACTCTATTATTATATTTATCATTTTACTTTTTATTATTACATTTATTATTTTATTTCATAATTGTTATCATTACATTTATTATTTCATTCTATTATTATTATTACATTTATTATTTTACTGTCTTTATTATTATTAGAAGAATACATAAGCACATTTACATTGAAGAAGGTTAGAATAATGGTTCAATCTGAGCTGGACAGTCTTATCCTAAATTACAGTTTTATGTAAATATTCAGAAACACTTAACCTACTGATGCCTCAATTAATGTAATTTTATTGGTATCTATTTTTATTTTGAAATGTACCAGTAGCTGCTGCATTTCCCACCCTCAGCTTATACTCGAGTCAATCCGCTTTCCCAGTTCTTTGTGGTAAAATTAAGTGGCTCGACTTATATTCGGGTCGGCTTATTCTTGAGTATATACGGTACTTCTAATGGTCTTAGGAACCCTTTTTGGCAGAGAAGACATCTTCTCTCCACCTAACCTTCTCTTCCTTTTTTGGTGTTGGTAAACTACAACTCCCAGAATTCTAAAACAGGCCCCCCAACCCCACCAGTATTCAATGTTGGCCATGTAGGTAATGTGCCAAGTTTGGTTCATGGGCTTTTTGATTGTAAGTTTAACTATAAATCCCAGCAACTACAACTCTCAAATATCAATGTCCATTTCCCCCAAACTCCACCAGTGTTCACATTTGTGTGTATTGAGTATTTGTGCCAAGTTTGGTCCAGATCCGTCATTATTTGGGTCCACACTGCTCTCTGGATGGAGGTGAACTACAAACCCAAAATTCAAGGTCAATGCTCACCAAACCCTTGCAGTATTTCCTCTTGGTCATGGGAGTTGTGTGTGCTAAATTTGATTCAATTCAATTCTTGGTGGAGTTCAGAATGCTCTTTGATTGTAAGTTAACTATAAATCCCAGCAACTACAGCTGCCAAATGTCAAGGTCTATTTTCCCCAAATCTCTCTAGTGTTCAAATTTGTGTGTATTGAGTATTTGTACCAAGTTTGATTAAGATCCATAGTGATTTGGGTTCACAGTGCTCTCCGAATGTAGGTGAACTACATCTCTCCTAAATCACTGTCAATTCCCCCCAACCTACTCCAGTATTTTCTGTTGGTCATAGGAGTTCTGTGTGCCACGTTTGGCCCAGGTCTGTCATTAGTGGGGGTCTCAGTGATCTGTGGAAGTCAGGGCTGATGCTGTTGAAGGTACTGCAAATCCCATCATCCATTGTCCATACTCCCCCAAACCTATTGTTTTTGTGATTAATCACTATGATTTAGTCATGTTTAATTTGTAACAAGAAAAACACACCCTGGATATCAGATTTTTACATGACGATTCCTAGCAGAAGCAAAATTACATTTGTGGAGTAGCAATAAAAATAATTTTATGGTTTGGGGTCACCACAACATGAGATACTGTCAAAATCAGTCCGCCTCCCCAACCCTACACTGTAGAATGAATACAGTTTGGCACCACTTTAAATGCCCTGAACAATGGAATTTGTAGTTTTGGTTAGGGATCACCAATCATTGACAAAGATTGCTAAATGCCTTGTGAAACTACAATTCCCAGGATTCCATAGCAAGGAGCCCTGGCAGTTCAAGTGGTGTTAAAACTGAATTCATTCTCCAGAGTAGATCAGGCATGGGCCAACTTCAGCCCTTGAGGGGTTTTGGACTCCAACTCCCACAATTCCTAACAGCCTAACACCTGGAGGGCTGAAGCTTGCCCACGCCTGGTGTAGATGCATCCTCTCTTTGAAACCCACACACATCTCAGATTCACCCCAGCAGAGAGACATGTTGCTTGTCCCCACTAACCTCCCCGTTCTTGCTTGGATGTGAAGGCGATCTGGCTCCAAAGAAGGAAAAGGATGCAGGCATGAAGGTCCATGTTTCAGCTTGGAGCACACTTTAAGTTTGGCCAGCCAAGGGTGTTTGGGCTAAATATATCGCTGGCCAAACCCAACTGGCAAGGGGTGGGTCTCTGTGACCCTCTTGCTCTTCCATCTTCCTCAAAAGAGGACCAAGTTGGGAGCAACTCCATGCCAGCATGGAGTTGTGCTTCCCTCCTCCTCATCCAAGATTTGTCACCCGGATCCATGGTTGGTCAGGCTTTGATTCTTCATCTGGAACTTCTGTTCTAACGCTTGCAAAGTTGCCAGGTCAAAGCATTGAAGCGATGGAGCACACCCCACGCACTGACCGGATTTGGATGGGATGGTCAAGGCCTCATCTTGACGATCTGGAACTGCTCCCGCCTGCGCTCAGGGCACACCCGGCCATTTCTGGCTGGCCTGAAAACCTGGCTCTTCCGCCGGGCTTTCGGGGGGACTGAACTGGATGGATGGGATGGCTGATTATCTGTGTTTTAAAGGATCCGCACCATTGGTGGAGGGCGACTCACAAGTAATAAAGTATTATTATTTTATTATTATTATTATTATTATTATCTGCACTGCCATGTCATGCGGTTTAACTGCATTAAAATGGATTATATGACAGTGGCAGATGCCAAGATTGATAAAGAGATAGATCACAGATTAGCAAAGGCATAGAGTGCATTCAGAAAGGCTTCACAAAAGAGTCTGGAGCAACAAGCACCTGAGGCAAAGCACCAAAATCAGTGTGTAAAGAGCTATCGTACTGTCTATTCTCTTCTATGGGTCTGAAACATGGGTCACCTATCGCCAACACCTATGACTCCTCAAATGCTTTCATCAGCGCTGTCTTCGCACAATCCTAAATATACACTGGACCGACTATGTGACTAATGTTGCTGTCCTTGAGCAAGCAGGGATCACCACCATTGAGGCCATGCTATTGAGAACACAGCTGCGCTGGGCAGGGCATGTCTGTAGGATGGAGGACCACCACCTCCCAAAGATACTACTATAAGGTGAACTCACCATGGGTCAGCGCAAGAGAGGCGCCCCCAAAAAGAGATATAAGACTCCCTGAAAGAACATCTCAGGCTCGGCCAGATTGATCACTGTGCCGCCCCTAGAGGGCTATGAATATTTGTTTTGTGGGTATTTTCCATGTAGCTGTTTTTGCTATGAGTTTCCTCCCTTCACCATGTTGTCTTGGGTCATGTGACCTTTGAGCTTGTCATGTGGTCCCTCAGGGTCTCTGGGTATGCAGAACCAGGAACTCAAATACCGAGCCTGGCCCCTGCATTTAACCACTGAATATTTTAATCTAGTTTTAAATACTCTATTTTAATTGTGGAATTTGTAGTGTGGAAAGCACTAACGTGGAGGGCATCAGAAATAATAAAGATTAGAGATCTCCCTTTTACCCTGGGAAGACGGAAAAATCATCAACAATGGTCCACCCTGGCCTCACATCGGGAGGCATGGAGACACACTTTCCACAATGCTGCGGCCTCTTTCGAGAAGTCATGCCGAATAGGTCTCGAAGAGAAACGACAACGCAGAAAGAACCACAACTTGGAAACAACATCACCCAAGGAGACTTTCTGCTGTGCTTTCTGCAACTGGACTTGCCTATCTCGGATTGGCCTTTTTAGTCATCAACGCACTTGTAAAAAGCGTGGGAGGAGTCCTTCCTGAATCTTTTTTCGTGAAGAAAAGCCAAGAGAAGAGAGAGATATGGCAGTGTAGATGGGGGCCTGAGAAAAAACTCTACACCGTAAAATGAATGCAGTTTGAGAACTGCCATGGCTCAATGCTATGGGATCCTGGGATTTGTAGTTTCTCAAGCTTTTGAGCCCTTTCTGCCAAAGAGGTGCTCCACCAAACTACAAATCCCAGGATTCCATAGCAATGGAGCACACCTTCCCCATAGCAGCTCTATTTCCCACAGTCTCCTCTGAGTCTGGTTTGGCCCCTTTGCCCTCTTCCTCCTCCTTCAATGGCCAAGGGAATTTTTCCCAGCACACTGTATGCATCACCCATTTTGATGGATGTCCCTTTTCCATTGTTCTTTATTTGTGATCAATGAAGAGAGAAGAAGGAGAGCAGGAACCTGGGTCAGGTTGCCGGAGGAGGAGGAGAGTTCAGTTCTGCAAAAAGGATTCCTAGACCAGTGTTTCCCAACCTTTTTTGAGCTGTGGCACACCACCAACCAAAATGACACAAAATGACACTCTAACACATTAATACATATAGTTAATATGTTTTTAAAATGTATTTATACACTCAGTGTGAAACCTGGGCCTGTTTCGATGAACTCAACATAGATATCCTGGCAGGAATGGCAGAAAGACACAAACTTCCCACACAGTAACTCCCATAACCAAGAGAAAATGCTATAAGAGTTTGGTGGGCATTGACCTTGGGTTTTGGAGTTGTAGTTCACCTATATCCAGAGAGCACTGTGGACTCAAACAATGTTGGATCAGGACCAAACTTGGCATGAATACTCAATATGCCCAAATATGAATGCAGATGGAGTTCAGGGGAAATAGACCTTGACATTTGGGAGTTGTAGTTGCTGGGATTTATAGTTCTGAGTAAACAGTGGGCTGCACCGTGTATAACACAAAGGAGCAAATAGGGTAGCAAAGATATAGAGCACAATTAGAAAAATAATCTTTCAGTATTGTCATGAAATTAGAGGAACAATATATAGCATATATTTGCTATATATTGTTCCTTTAATTTCATGACAATACTAAAAGATTATTTTTCTAATTGTGCTCTATATCTTTGCTACCCTATTTCCTCCTTTGTGGGATTTATAGTTCCCCTACAATCAAAGAGAATTCTGAACCCCACCAATGATAGAACTGGGCCAAACTTCCCACACAGAACCCCCAGGAGGCCAGAGGAGGTCTCTACTTGGGGAAAGGGAGGCGGGCCTTCCCAATGCATGGAGAGTGTAGCACCCCAGCCTCCATTCCAGCCGGGTTGGGGGGGGGCACCCCAGGGGTTCCAATTGCTTTGGATCAAGATGGAGGTGACGTAGGGGCCGATGGGAATGTTTCTCCGACAGATAGTTTGCAATGGGAAGACACCTGGCCTCCTGCTTATTCGGACGATGAAGGCCAACCAGATTCAGGATCAGATTGTGAATATGAAAGACCGGGAGGTTTCGGTTCACAAGAGTGCTTGTTTTTGCCAGCTGCCGAGGAGGGCATGCAAGCTGAGGCAGCGCCGGGTTCTCAGGATGATAATGGGCCAGATGGTGCTGAGGCCGAGAGTTGTTTCGATCGAAGGAGGAATATTGTGGCTAGCCGCAAAGATTGGAAGCGGGGAGTGGAGACGCGCTGGACTCACAAGAGTGGGACTTAAGTATACACCCGGTGGGAAAGTTCCTCAGTTTGGCGGCCACGTCTTTGCTGGAGAGACGCATCGGTGGTCTCCTGTTCCCTGGAAGCCATAGTGTGGCTCACCTTGCCAAGTACTGCTAAGAGACCTTGTTTATGTTCATGAACTTTGGATTGCCTTGCCTTGTTCTACGAACCAAGTTCGTTTTTCAAGCCTAAGAACTTTTGGATTACCTTGCCTTGCTTTGGACTTTGCTTTTTGGAGAGATTCCCTGTTTTTGAGATTGCTTGATGAACATTGCTAATTGAATTGCGCCCATCTCAGTTGTTTGGCGTTGAGCCGTTGTGGGGATTGCAGTGCTTGTAGGTTCTTATGGTCTGTCCACACCTCGAAGGGCGAAGTGGTGCCTTCCAGGAAGTGTCTCCAGTGGCTTAGCGCGGCTCGGACCGCGAACGACTCTTTTTCCCACACGTGCCAGCGTTTTTCTGTCTCCGTAAACTATTTGGAGAGGTAGGCGCACGAGCGAAGGGTGCCCCCCTCATCCCGCTGCAGGAGGACCGCTCCGTAGGCCGCCTCGGAGGCGTCGCACTGTACCGTGAATGGCCGGTCGGCTTGGGGGTGCATCAACAGTGGCTGGCTGGTGAAGCTTCGCTTTAGGCTGTCGAAGGCTTCCTGGCACTGCGGTGTCCACTTTAGTTTGGCGCTTGGGGACTTTGCTTTCTTCGTCTCCCCCAGGCCCTTGGTTTTTAGCAGTTCAGTCAGAGGGAGCACTATTTCTGCGAAGCTCTGGATGAACTGCCGGTAGAAATTGGCGAACCCCAGGAAGCCCTGTAGCTGTCGCCGGGTTCGGGGCACCTCCCACGCGAGCACATCTCTTACTTTACTAGGGTCCATGGCCAAGCCTCGCGTGGAGATACGATACCCCAGATAGTCCAGTTCTTGTCTGTGGAACTCACACTTGGAAAGCTTGACAAAGAGTTGGTTCTCTTGTAGCCGGCGAAGGACTTCCCGGGTCAACTCGACGTGTTCAACTTCAGACGTTGAGTAGATCAACACGTCATCTAGGTAGACTAGAACTCCCTTGTATAACAAGTCCCTGAAGATCTCGTTGATGAATTGCTGGAATATTTTCGGAGCCCCTTTTAGTCCGAACGGCGTGATCCAGAACTGGTACTGGCCCAGGTGGCAGTTGAACGGCGTCTTCCAGCAGTCTTCGTCTCTCACCCGTATCCGGTAAAACGCCTCCCGGATGTCCAGCTTGGTGAAGAAGCGAGCCCCCCCCAGCTGGGCCAGTATCTCCGACATCAAGGGTAAGGGGTAGGGGCTCGATGCGCTGATGGCGTTGAGCCCCCGGTAATCCACACACAGTCGCAGTGAGCCGTCCGCCTTGGGGCGGAACAGGACTGGCGCCGCCAACGGGCTCGTAGACTTTTCAATAAACCCTCTGTCCATGTTTTTGTCAATAAATTCTCTTAGCGCCTTTCTTTCTGGTTTGGACAGGGCGTATAACTTTGGGCTTGGCAGCTTGAGCCATCCCGGAAAGGACAGTATGCAAATTGAAATAATAATAATAAATAATAGGAAGATCCAATCCAGCTCTCCTGACAGATGACCATCCAGATTCTGCTTATAATCTTCCAGAGGAGGAGGCAGCCCAGTGGATTCCCAGTCAGCAACAGATTCCACTCCAAACTTACCATCAGAGGGTCTTCCCAGTGTCTAGATTGAATGGCTTTTCCTGCGATTTGAATCCATGGCTCTTGGAATCTTTGTGGACAACAAATTGAACGTGAGCCAACAGTGTGATGCAGTGTGATGCTGCATCCAAAGGAGTGTAGGTGTAGCGTGTAGAAGTTTCAGGTGTAGACGCAGTATCCATGTGTACATCCAGTTGCAGTTGCACAATGTTGACATTTAATGCAAAGACTGTGTAGCACAATTGGTGTGCAACTCCAACCTGAATATTTATGGAACTATAGTGTGGGACCTCTGCTATTTGGGAAGTCTGACTTGCCCACGGTGGTCCACACTCTTGCTACATTGAGAATAGATTACTGCAACTTGCTCTATGTGGGGGTTGTCTTTGAAGAGTGTTTGGAAGCTTCAAATGGTCCAATGGGTGACAGCCAGGTTTTTCACTGGAGCAGCATACAAGAAGCACACTACTCTGTTATGTCAGCTCCACTGGCTGCCAGTCTGCTACCGAGCACAATTCAAAGTGCTGGATTTGGCCTACAAAGCCCTAAATGGTTCCGGCCCAGCTTAACTGTCCGAATGTATCTCCCTGTATGAACCATCTCAGAGATTAAGATCTTCTGGGGAGGCCCTGCTCTCGGTCCCACCTGCTTTGCAAGTGAGGTTGATGGGGACAAGTGACAGCACCTTCTCAGTGGTGGCTCCCTGACTTTGGAACACTCTCCCCAGTGAGATTAGATCAGCACCCTCCCCCCTGACTTTTAGAAAAAGAACAAAGACATGATTATGGAACCAGGCTTTTGATTAGTAAAGTAATGCGGTACAAGAAGTAAATAAATATGGAATATGTATAATCAACATCTGAAATGGCCCGGTCTACGAGTTTGGATCATGTGATTTTAATGTTTTTATTAAGTGTTTTTAATCTTTATACTTCAAGGTTGCCCTTGAGGTTGCTCGGGCTCCGGCCTCGGTTCTCAGGATCCATGCGAGCATGAAGGATGCTGCGGCCTCCAGGAGGACTATTGGACCAACAGCGACTGCAGCGACCACAGCGTCCCCCCGGAATTGCTCGCCATGGTCCCCTGTTCCCTGGCCGGGCTTGGAGGAGGCCGAGACGCCCACCTCCCTAACTTCACCCAGAGGGAGGCAAGCAACCACCCTCCCGACACCATCCAGGGCACCACCCAGGACGCGCCGCCGGATTTCACCCACCTCCTTCTTGGCTTCAGCCGGCTGGTTGAGCGGCTGGCCGCCTGGCTAAGGGAGATGGAGGAGCTGAGACCGATGCTGGCATCCCTCTGCAGTGCGGACGGCCTGCGCCGCCTGGACCCCCGCCCCGGGACTGGGGAGGTGGCGGCCGGCGAAGCGCCGGACCCGCCATGCCTGGACCTGCTGCGCCTGGGCCCAGTGGAGAGGAAGACAAGTGAGGCGACTGCTTCTGGCCCCCTGTGCGGCCACCGCTCAGGCCCGCCGAGTGCCCTGGTTCCGAGGAGCCAGGCGGAGGAGAGGTGCACGGAGACCTCGAGGAGCATCCTGCGGGAGGGGCTCCTGGAGGATGGTTGGCTGCCTCTTGAGGGAGACCCCCTCCTCGAGGAAGGGCCCCCATACGGGGGCGAAGCATCAGCTGGACGGGTGGCGGTGCCGTGGTGGAGCCCCTGGAAGGCATTGGGACACCGGGCTCCCCCGACCCCGATGGAGAGGGCATTGGCCGGCTGTATCAACATGGCGCCGACCCTGATCAGTTTGGTGTCTTTAGGCCCACCCCTCGTCCACCCCAAAGGCTGTGACCACGCCCCTGCGGTCTCCATGCTGGAGCAACTGCCACTGCCGGCTTTTCCACCGCCAGCCTTTTCACTGGAGGCCACAAGCACCGCCATACCGCTGCCCCCGGGGTTCCTGATGGGGTCCCTGATGGAGGCGCTTGACGTCTCAGGGGTCCTTGCAAGGACCCCTGGGGAGCGGCCCCGGCGACGAGCCGACCGATTACCAGCAATCCCCATGGTTATGACCAGCCCACAGGCTGCACCGCCACCGGCTGGTGATGGGCCTGCTGTCACCGGTGGCCCTGGGACCGGGATCACTGCTAACTCTGGAGGCCCTGAGGCCGCCCTCCCCCCCAGTGTCCCGATGGAGCGCCTAGAGGCCATGGACAGCCGGTGGCCGCCACGGGGCACGGTCCGAGATACGGCGAGAGGACTAGTAAACAACGGAAGAACCCTCTGCCACCTCAGACAAAACAGAGGAGGGGCCGAAGGCGGGGCAGGGGGCGGGGCCAGAGGAAATCCCAGCCCTGCTCTGCAACACCCAGAGGGTTCCGTCCCAGAACCTTCAGGAACACCAACCTCAGGCGCCGGGTTCCCCCATTGATGAACCCCCACCCCAGGAGGCTTGATAATCCGACACTGGCGAACCCAGAGCCACAGGTTTGCGACGATCGCTACCTTATGGATCTCGAGTCCCTGAGGACGTTGTTCGATCTGTGGGACCCTCCTAGGCTTCCCCCATTCGACGGTCGAGCCTGATAGCTGACCTTAGAAAGCTCCGACCCACATGGGCCCGAGCTTGGCTTCCCCTTCTCGTTAGTTTTGTCATTCCCTGTCGATGTTGTTTGTCTTGTTGTATGCTCTGTATTTTTTATGTCAAACTGTAAACCGCTCCGAGCCCTCGGGGAGTGGCGGTATAGCAAGTTTGAACTATAAATAAATAAATAAATAAATGTTTAAATGTCCTATTATCTTATGGTGAATGTGTCCTATTGTATTTTATGCTTAGTCATATGCTGTCTGATTTATAATTTGGTTTATGTTAAGAAGGCTTCTGGAACATGGCCATACATCCCAAAAAACTTACAGCAACCTGGTGGGATATAAATATAGCAGGCGCCATTTGCCTTTTCTTTTGCTTTCCTCGGTTGCACCTGACTGTGCTAATGAGTAAGTGCTATTGCAATGAATGAAATGTAAATAAAAATATGAGCCACTTGTTGAAGCAGAAACAACTGTCTGCACACCGGGACTGTGGCGCAGCTGGCTGGGAGTCAGCTGCATTAAGATCACTACTGACCGAAAGGTCATGAGTTTGAAGCCAACCCAGGTCTAAGTGAGCTCCCAACCAAAATTATGTAGCATGTTGTCGACCTTTGCAGCCCGAAAGACAGTTGCATCTGTCAAGTAGGAAATTTAGGTACCACTCTGTGGGGAGGCTAATTTAACTGATTTATGAGGCCATAAAAATCTCCAGGAAGTATGCAAAGAATGAGAAAGCGACAGTTCCCCTTGTGGCCAGAAGCTGGAATGTTAAATAGCCTCTGAGTCTTTGTCTATATATGTTGTGTGTCTATGGCATTGAATGTTTGCCATGTATATGTACATGTATATGTACAGGGAGGTCATGTACTGCATGCTAAATTCCACGAGCTCCTTGTGAGTTGCTGGGAAAAAGGTGAACTGCCATCAGATCTCCGAGATGCAGTTATCATCACCCTGTATAAGAAAAAGGGAACAAAATCCGATTGCTCAAACTATCGAGGTATAACACTGCTCTCCATTGCTGGAAAAATCCTTGCAAGGATACTCCTGAACAGATTAGTTCCGGCTATTGCAGAAGAACTTCTCCCTGAAAGCCAATGCGGCTTCAGAGCAAATAGGAGCACCACAGATATGGTTTTTGCCCTTAGACAACTGCAAGAGAAATGTAGAGAGCAGAACAAAGGACTCTATGTAACATTTGTCGACCTCACCAAAGCCTTCGACACTGTGAGCAGGAAAGGTCTGTGGCAGATCCTGGAACGTCTAGGATGTCCCCCCAAGTTCCTCAAAATGATTGTCCTGTTACATGAGGGCCAGCACGGTCAAGTCAGATATGGCGATGCTCTCTCGGAGCCCTTTCTCATAACTAATGGAGTGAAACAAGGTTGTGTTCTTGCACCAACCCTATTTACAATCTTCTTCAGCATGATGCTCCAAAGGGCTATGGCAGACCTACAAGAAGAAGACGGCATATATATACGCTATCGTACTGATGGTAGCTTGTTCAACTTAAGCCGTCTGAGGGCTCGCACTAAGACTCTAAACTATCTAGTCCGTGAGCTACTTTTTGCTGACGATGCTGCCCTTGTCGCCCATTCAGAAGCAGCCCTGCAGCGCCTCACATCCTGCTTTGCAACAGCTGCAGAGCTGTTTGGGCTGGAAGTCAGCCTGAAGAAAACAGAAGTCCTCTACCAGCCCGCACCACAGGAAGAACACCACCATCCTCACGTCAGCATAGGCACATCTGTGCTTAAGTCCGTTCAGCAGTTCACCTACCTGGGAAGCATCATCTCTTCAGACGCCAAGATTGACAAAGAGATAGATCACAGATTATCAAAGGCATATAGTGCATTCGGAAGGCTTCACAAAAGAGTCTGGAGCAACAAGCACCTGAGGCAAAGCACCAAAATCAGTGTGTACAGAGCTACCATACTGTCCATTCTCCTCTATGGGTCTGAAACATGGGTCACCTATCGCCAACACCTACGACTCCTCGAGCGCTTTCATCAGCGCTGTCTTCGCACAATCCTAAATATACACTGGACCGACTATGTGACGAATGTTGCTGTCCTTGAGCAAGCAGGGATCACCAGCATTGAGGCCATGCTATTGAGAACACAGCTGCGCTGGGCAGGACACGTCTCTAGGATGGAGGACCACCGCCTCCCAAAGATACTACTCTACGGTGAACTCGCCACGGGTCAGCGCAAGAGAGGCGCCCCCCAAAGAGATATAAGGACTCCCTGAAACAACATCTCAGGCTTGGCCAGATTGATCACCAACAATGGTCCACCCTGGCCTCACATCGGGAGGCATGGAGAAGCACTATCCACAATGCTGCGGCCTCTTTCGAGAAGACACGCCGAATGGGTCTCGAAGAGAAACGACAACGCAGAAAGAACCGCAACTTGGAAAAACATCACCCAAGGAGACTTTCTGCTGCGCTTTCTGCAACCGAACTTGCCTATCTCAGATTGGCCTCTTTAGTCATCAACGCGCTTGTAAAAAGCGTGGGATGAGTCCTTCCTGAATCTTCGTTCGCGAAGTAATGCCGAGAGAGATATGTACATTGTAATCCGCCCTGAGTCCCCTGCGGGGTGAGAAGGGAGGAATATAAATACTGTAAATAAATAAATAAATAAATAAATAATAAATCAGTTAGTTGGATGAGAAGTTGGCCAACACATTGCACTGATATTTCCCCATTATGTGCCTGTCTACACTGACACTTTCCCCTGAAAGGGAAACAAATCAGCTCCAGAGTGGCTGCGCGATGCACAGAGCTGACTCGGGCTAACACCAGGCAAGGCCACTTCCTCTTTGATATAGAATAGAGGATGTGGTTTCCTATTATGTTGTCTGGGACTTTACAATTAGAGATATTTGCAGCCACTTCCTCTTTTTGAGGAGCCATACATTACTTAAGACGTTATTATTACACATGCCTCCTCAAATGCTTTCTGCAATGGGCATCCCTGGATAAATGCTGATGGGAGGCTCCCTGGCTGCCACTGTTTCTTACCCTCTATATCTTTTTGATAGGTTTTGAAGTTGCTTTTCAGCTGCCCTGTGCAGTATTACACTATTTTAAACCATTCAATATAGTCATAACGACACTCATTGCACAAACATTAAAGATTACTGCAATGCACTCTACATGGAGTTGCTTTTGAAGATGGTTCAGAAATTTCAACTAGTCCAACGGGCGGCAGCCAGATTGCTCACTGGAGCATTGTACAGGGAGCACACCACCTCCCTGTTACGTCAACTTCTTTGGCTGCCGGTCCATTTCCGAGCACAATTCAAAGTGCTGGTCTTGGCCTATAAAGCCCTATATGACTCACTTGTTTGAACGTATCTCCCTCTCCGTCGCACCTCGTAGTTTAAGATCCACCGGGGAGGCCCTGCTCTAGGTCCCACCGGCCTCGCAAATGCATCTGGTGGGGACAAGGGACAGGGCCTTCTCGGTGGTGACCCCCAGCTTGTGGAATTTGCTCCCCAGCGAGATTAGATCAGTGTCCTCCTTCCTTTCCTTTAGGAAAAAAAATGAATTTGTGGTTTTGGAACCAGGCTTTTGGCTAGCAGGCACAACAGCACTTTGGACATTGAACTGGACCATATGTTATGATAATGGAAATGGCCCCATGACTGTATAATTAATGTTATTGTTGTAGTTTATTGTGTATTTATGATTTTATATCGTTGTTATACTGTGATATTGTGGCATCGAATTGTTGCCAGTGTTAGCCGCTTGGGAGTCCCCCTTGGGGGTTGAGAAGGGCAGGGTAGAAGTGTTGTAAATAATAAATAAACAAACAAACAATCAAACAAACAAATCTCTATACTAACGCTTCTGAAGCCAAAAGCCAAATGACTCCCCAGCTATGCTTTGCCAACGAAAAAAAGATGACCTCTGGTAAGATTGGCTTACTTGCATAGCTGAGGAAGGCAGTCTGATAATCTCCTTAACTGTGTCTTCTCATCTTATGTCTCACCCACCGCTCTCCTATCTATTTATTGAAATAGTAATGCTTTCCCCTGTATCAAAAGGTCTCAGGGCGCCTAACCTAACATTGTTGTTGCTGGGCCATCTGCACTGTGGTGATGGTTATACAGAGTGGGTTGTTGTAAGTTTTTCGGGCTACCTGGCTATGTTCCAGAAGCATTCTCTCCTGACGTTTCGCCCACATCTATGGCAGGCATCCTCAAAGGTTGTGAGGTCTGTTGGAAACTAGGAAAATGGGATTTATATATCTGTGGTGGGAGAAAGAACCCTTGTCTTGTGGGAGCTAGATGTGAATGTCTCAAGTGGCCACCTTGAGAAGCATTTGATGGCCTGACAGGGTTTTTTCTTTTGGTGTGGCTTGCTACTGCCTGGGGGAATCCTTTGTTGAGAGGTGATTAGCCGTCCCTGATTGTTTCTTGTCTGGGGTTCCCCTGGGTTTGAGTGTTGTTCTTTATTTACTGTTATAATTTTAGAGTTTTCTTTAAAATAGTGGTAGCCAGATTTTGTTCATTCCTTTCTGTTGAAATGGTCCACCTGTTTGTGGATTTCAATGGCTTCTCTGTGTAAACTGACATGATAGTTGTTAGAGTGGTCCAGCATTTCTGTGTTCTCAAATAATATGAGATGTTCAGGGTGGTTCATCTCCAACAGACAAGAGTTCTTTCTCCCATCCTGGTCATTGTTCCACAGATATTTTGCTAGTTTCCAACAGACCCCACAACCTCTGAGGATGCCTGCCATAGATGCAGGCATAGAGTCAGGAGAGAATGCTGCTTCTGGAACATAGCCATACAGCCCGGAAAACCTACAACAACCCAGTGATTCCGGCCATGAAAGCCTTCGACAACACCTTATACAGAGTATCACACTCAGGATCACATCACTGTTTCTAGCACTTCTAGATGCCCCCCCCCCCCCAATTCTCTCCATATTAAGCTACGAAGCAAGAAAGCCACAGGAGTCGGGAGCTGCGGTGAGAAGTGAGCATTTTACTGGAAAAGTGCAAGAGGGACTCCAGCAGTTGAAAGATGGAGGAGCATCCAGGTGGTGGAAGCGGGGCAGGCATGTCGGGAGTCCAGGGAGGTCACTGTTGCCATTGCCACGTCCTTCTAGGGAGCCAGCCTCACTGGGATGGTAGCGTCTTTGACCTCAGCTGCCCAGCAAGACCTGGGGGGCATCTGCAGAAGATCAAGGAAGGAGACATTGGCAATGCAGATTATTAGGATAGAATTCGATATTTAGTTGTTGCATTTAGTCAGCCACCCTGAGTCCCCCTTCGGGGGTTGAGAAGGGCAGATTATAAATGAAATAAATAAATAAAATAAATAAATTCTTTGCAAAGCTTTTATCTAAAGCAATGGTTCTCAAAGTGTGCTCCAGGAAGCCTTTGGGGCTCCGTGAAGCATATGGAGGGGCTGCATGATGACCCCTTGGGTTTCTCCTATTATTATTATTACTAGCTGTATCCAGCACGCGTTGCTGTGCCCTTTTTAGGAGATGCGAGAAAGTCCAATCATCCACGGTGTGCCCTCCTCTAAACTGCAGTTGGATGGAGTGTGGGTCATGGGGGGCATGGCGTGCCAAGTTAGGTCTTTATTGGTCTTGGTTCTGGGCCACAGTGGTCTGTGGGGAATGATGGGTTTTGAAGTACTACAAATCCCATTTTCCATGGTGATACTTCAAGTCCCATCATGCATGGTCGGGGCTCTGTGTGCCAAGGTAGGTTACTGTAAATTCAGGCCATACACAATGTCCCATGAGCTGAGGCCTAGTTAGGAACAGCAAGTTAATGAAGCCTTACTGTCAATTCAGGCCATACACAATGTCCAATGAGCTGAGGCCTAGTCGGGAGAATCAAGTTAATGAAGGCTTACTGTCAATTCAGAGCGTAAACAGCTTCCCAGTAAGTGAGGGCTAGTTAGGGAAATCAAGTTAATGAAGCCTTACTGTCAATTTTGGGTGTGGTCTGTGATTTTTTGGGGTGTAAATTTTTAGTTGGAAGTGATTTGGGTGTTTGTGTTGGGGATTGGCTCAGGCCTTTTCCTTATTCTGTTTTGGCAGTTTAGTATGGATCGGAATTTTCATGTTGGCTGGCCAGTGCAGCAGTTATGCAAATCCGCCCTTATTGGCAGCCAATCATGTTGTTCAGAATGTAGAGGCTGGGTGAGTCTTTGGCTGCCCCGGAGGATGCTGGTAAATGTAGTTTTATTTTTACTCGTTGTTTGGGGGCCTTTTAGGTTTTGGGGGGGAAGTTTCTTTGCTACAAACGTACCTTGCTTGAGGCCTATTTCTGTTGGCAAGTATTGTGTATCTGCGTTGTAAGGTTTCTTTGTTTGAGGTATACATCACATGACATGAACCCATTTATATAATAGATTATTATTTTACTGACACAAAACTACAGTATGCCACAGCAAATGAGATCTATATGCTGGATTTCATATCAAAAAATCTTAAGTCATTATTATTATTATTATTACTATTACTAGCTGTACCCATCACGCGTTGCTGTGGCCAACCTTCCCACCGCTTCCTTCCTTCCTTCCTTCCTTCCTTCCTTCCTTCCTTCCTTCCTTCCTTCCTTCCTTCCTTCCTTCCTTCCTTCAGCAGCTCAGCAGTTTAAAGCACTGTGCCACTGGTGCTATACTCCCACTTTATTCTGCTTTGGCCAGACATTACCTGGAATAACATCCCTGTGCCTGGTTCTGGGCAAAGCAACTCAAGCAACTGCTAGGTTTTTATTGTTGGGAGAGGGGTTTCATTGGTTTTAGAACTCTGTTTTATGTGTTTTACTTGTGTTTTATTGGTTTTAATTGTTGTAAACCGCTCTGGGCTCCGGAGAGAGCGGTCTACTAAATCGAATAAATAAATAAATAAGGAGATGGACAAGATGGAAGGTGTCCAGAGAAGAGCCATCAAAATGGTCAAACCATGCATCCCTCTGAAGCACTGGGAATGTGGTGCAGCTGGCTAAGTGTCAGCTGCATAAGATCTCTCTGACCAATAGGTCATGAGTTTGAGGCCTGCCCGTGTCGAGGTGGGTGCTCGACCTTAAGTGTAGCTACTGTCGACCTTTGCAGCCCAAAAGACAGTTGCATTTGTCAAGTAGGAGATAAAGGTACCACATTAAAGTGGGGAGGCAAATTTTGACTGAATTATGAGGACATTAAAGATCTCCAGGAATCGCTGAGGAATGCGGAAGGAACAACAAAGGGATGCTGGAAAACGCTGAGAGATGAGTGCGTTAGCTCCCCCTGGTGGCCAGAAGTTTGCTTCTGTTCGTCTATATGTCGTATGTTCGTCTATATGTCATATGTTGAACTGCAGGGATTGTCTGCAAGTATATGTACTGTAATCCGCTCTGAGTCCCCTTCGGGGTGAGAAGAGCGGAATATATATATATAAATAAATAAATAAGTAAATAAATGAATAAAAGTGGCTTAGGGAGCTGGGAATGTTTAGCTTGGAGAATATTAACAGGAGAGCCATGTTTGAATATTTGAAAGGATGCCATATTGAGGAGGGCCAAGCTTGTTTTCTGGTGCTCCAGGGATTAGGATACAATGGAGCCATGGAAAGAGAATCCACCTGAACATTATGAAGAACGTCCTGAACATAAGAGCTTTCTAACGATGGGATATGCTGCATGGCAGTCCATTGAGGTCTCCTTGGCTGGAGGTTTTAAGCAGAAACTTGATGGCCATCTGTCGGGAGGGCTTCGGTTGTGCCTTGGATTGGCAAAGGGGAAGAAGGGCATGGAGCCGCCATTAACTTACCTCAGGCAACGGGAAGAGAACATGACATTTTCCCACATCCGTTTGTGCAGCATTTCATTGTGCCGTCGCATTGGGAATCCTTTTGGCATGTCTCTTTGCACAAGCCGAGCTGAGAGATGCCGGAGTCATGGCGGCAGGAGCCGGCCTTTTCTGCAAGAAGAGAAGGACGCAGAGCATGAGAAGTGGAAGAGACAAGACTTTGCTGCTGGTCATGGAAAAGAAAGAGGGGAAAGGAAGGGGGGACACTAAAAAGCAGATGTATTTATTTACAGTATTTATTTATAGTATTTATTTTCCGCCCTTCTCACCCTGCAGGGTGAGAAGGCAAACATTCAACGCCATTAGACACACAACGTATATAGACAGACACAGAGGCAATTTAACATTCCAGCTTTCCAGCTTCATGAGGGTATGCTCGATTCCAGCCACTGAGGGAGCTGTTGTTTCACCATCCACTTGTGACACTGAGTCCTTTGATGGACTACTTCCTCATTATTTTTCATGCAGCTGGACATTTTATGGTGTCATCAATTAATTCAGCATGGATCCCTGTGTACAACTGGTGGGCCACTGTGTGACACAGAATGCTGGACTAGATGGGCTGAGGCCCGATTCAGCATGGCTCTTCTTATGTTCTTATGTTCTTAATTAAATTAGCCTCCCCGCATAAAGCGGTACCTAAATTTCCTACTTGACAGATGCAACTGTCTTTTGGGCTGCATAGGTCAACAGCAAGCTAGACTATTAATGGTCAGGAGCTCACTCTGACCCGGACTTGCTTTGAATTCATAACCTCTCAGTCAGTAGTGATTTAATGCAGCTGGCTACTAACTAGCTGCACCACAGCTGCACCTTATAACTTCCAAAGACCCAGGAAGGATGCATGAGTTTCACTCTTGAAGGAGTCGTTTCAGTCATTTTCTTCCTGCTCTGACTTTGAAAACTGCAGAATTTTCGAAGACCATTCATAGTTGGGTCTTATGAAGTGAAACGCCCTCTACATTGGCCTTCCCTTGTCGGCAATTCGGAAACTCAAGCTGGTGCAGAATTCTGCTGCTCGACTACTGGTGGGTGCATTGGTATGAGAGCATATTACACCCATCCTTCAGCAACTGCACTGGCTTCCTATAGAGTACTGAATTGTTTTCAAGGTGCTGGTATTGACCTTTAAGGCCTTTGGTCTAGGGCCGGCGAACCTGAGGGACTGCCTCTCCCCATATACTCCCCCGAGATTACTATGATCAGAAGAGCAGAACCTCCTCTTGGTCCCTTCCATCCATTCCTGTAGGATGTCCTCCACGAGGTCAAGAGCCTTTTTTTGTAGCAGCTCCATCTTTATGGAACTCTCTGCCAGCAGAAGCTCGTACCATCACAGAATTGGCTCCATTCAGGTGAGCTTGCGAAACATTCCTGTTTAGACAAGCTTTCAACCTTGCTGTTCCCTAAATAGTGATGTAATGCCTAGAAATTGTATGACAGGTACTCTGCAATTGCATTTGCCTTGTTGTATTGTTGTTATGCTTTTATGCTTTTACGCTTTTACGTTTTAGTATGATGTATTAAATTGCATTTGATTGTCGCTTGTATTGTGTAAACCGCCTCGAGCCTGCTGGAAGGAGCGGTATACAAGAATGAATAATAAATAACTAAATAAAAATAAATAAATCCAATTCTGCTTCTCGTCGCAGAAAACAGCAAACTGCATTTTCGACACCGATCGACTCTTTTATTTACAGGAAACACTGCACGCAATTCACATGTTTTGGTTTGAGCAGAAAATTCAAGATGGAAATTTTACACAACGTCTCAAACTGGGGAAGTTGTCGTCTTCCAATGGTTCTCCTCTTCAGGATTTCCCAAGTGTAAGAAGCACAATCTTTGAAACTGTTAATTCGTTCATTCATGTTCCTTTAATCTGCAATGGGCAGGGGATGGGGTTTGATACGTCAACAAGGGAAGAGATTCGGCAGAATTTGGTCACATCCACCGTCCAGTTGACGCAGGACATCTTGGAAAGGAGGAGGAAGAGGAAGAGGAAAAGGAGGCTGGTGGAGGAAAAGAAGTGGAAGAGAGGAGAAAATGGAGAAAAAGGAGGGAGGAAAAAGAATAAGATGAGGAGGGGGAGGGAAACAAAGGAGACAAGCAATAGAGGAAGAGGAATCCTAGACTCATAGATTTAGAAGAGACCTCGTGGGCCACCTTGTCCAACCCCTTTCTACCAAGAAACAGGAAAATTGCACTCAAAGCACCCCCAACAGAAGAGCACCCAGCCTCTGTTTCAAAGCCTCCAAAGAAGGAACCTCTACCACACTTCAGGGGAGAGAGTTCCACTGCTGAACAGCTCCCACAGTGATGAAGTTCTTCCTCATGTTCAGGTGGAATCTCTTTTCTTTCCTGTAGTTTGAAGCCATTGATCTGTGTCCTAATCTTCAGGGCAGCAGAAAACAAGCTTGCTCCCTCTTCCCTATTATTTCCCTTCTCTCCCATCTTGATCCATGGCCCTCCTCATGTCTCCTCTCGGCCTCCATTTCGGCAGGCTAAACATGCTCAGCTCTTTCAGCCGGTCCTCGAAGGGCTTGTTCTCCAGACCCTTGATCCTTTGAGTTTCCCTCTTCCTCTGAACACATTCCAGCTAAGAGTCAACATCTCCCTTCAGTTGTGGTGCCCAGAATTGGACACAGTGTGATTCCAGGTAAAGTGGTCTGATCAAGGCAGAATAGAGCATGGGGAGCATGACGTCCCTGGATCTAGACACCAGATTCTTCTTGATGCAGGCCAGAATCCCATTGGATTTTTTTTTTGCCACCGCATGACATTCCTGGCTCATGTTCCCCTTCCTCACCACGAGGACTCCAAGATGTTTTCCACATGTCCTGCTGTTGAGCCAGGCCTCATCGTCCGCCATTCTGTCTCTTTGCATTTCTGCCTCAGTGGAGTCTCTTGCATTTGTCACTGTTGAACTTTATTGCGTTGGTTTTGGACAATCATCTCTCTCCTCTGTTCAGATCATTTTGAATTCTGCTCCTGTCTTCTGGAGTATTGGCTCTCTCTTACAATTTGGTCCCATCTGCAAATGTGATGATCCTGCCTTCTGACCCTTCCTCTAAGTCAGGGCTGTCCAACTGGTGGCACGGGGGCCATATATGGCCCCAGCCCCTTCCCTCCAGCCCCCTAAGCTTTTTAATAAAAAATAAAAATTGAAAAATAAAATAAATAATAAAAATTGAAAAAAAATACCTACTTCCGGGTTTGGAGCAAGTATCGTGAGAATGCACAATCCACACGGGATTTCGCTGTCAATGCAAGATCACGCCGGTGTTGACAGTGAAATCCCGTGTGGATTGCGTATTCTCGCGATACTCTTCGGCTACTCTACTACTGGATCGCTGAGGCCCACAGACGCGATTAGGACCTTCTTCGACTCAGTCGGTCGTCGCCTCTCTCGTCGTCCGGGTACTCCTGGATCCTGCACGTTTGGAAAAGGTAGGCCGAAGCAGGGGGGCCCTCAGGGGGCTCCTCATTCCCTCCCCCCATCTCCCCTCATGTATTAAATATAAAATTAAATATATTTAAAGGTGAAATAAGGGGAGATGGGATACATTAAAATAAGGGGGAGGGAGGATGGAATTAAATATATTTAATATATATTCGTCTGCTTAACCAATTACAGATAAAGTAAGAGGAGGAGGAGGAGGAGGGAGGATTATAAAATAGAGAGGAGGAGGAAGAGGCACAGAAGTAGCATAGGGAGAAAGAGAAGAAGGAGCTGCAAAGAACTGTTCATCATTTTCTATGGCAAGGTGGGCAAAGGGTGGTCTGTGGGCTCTATATGACTTTTTTGGTGGCCTACCAAAGGTTTTCTGGGTCCTCAGGGCAAGTTAAGAGAAGGCCTGTTTGATCCAAAAAAAAGAGAGAAAGGTTCAAACCCTGTTCCAGGTATAGGGGCTGCTGGTGTTTCAAATCTGAATGACTTCTGAAAATTTCTGGAAAAATTTCGGAATTTCCCAAATTAATTCTGAAATTTCAGTATGGCTTCATTAATGGCAGACACACATGTTTAACCCAGTTTGGAAGCGGATGTCTTCCCTCCACATCAGAACTGGGGTGACAGCCGTGTTTAACCCACTTTGGATGCAGCTGTTGCCCTGTTCTGATGTGGAGGGAAGACAATCCCATCCAAAATGAGTGTTTAACCCAGTTTGGAAGCAGATGTCTTCCCTCTGCGCCAGAACTGGGGCAACAGCTGTGTTTAACCCAGTTTGGATGCGGCTGTCGCCCCAGTTCTGATACGGAGAGAAGGACATCCACCTCCAAACTGGGTTAAACAGCCAATGAGGGAAAAGCACCTCGGGAGGGGCGGGAATCTAATGCCGAATCCTTTCCGAAAATGGCGGCGGTGGCTTAAAATGGCAAATTCACTTCTGGGTTGCTTTCATTGCTCCAAAACCGCTTCAAAAGTGCATTTAATCCCAATTCATTCCGATTTTACGAGCATTCCAGCAAACCTACCCAGGCCTAGTTAAGAGGCTTATATACTTTCTGGTTTGGCAAGGGTTCTCTCCAAGCTCCGAAAGAAGCCGTGCTCCTGCTGTGTTTCTCTCTGGGTCCTCTATGGCAATCCATAGAGCAGTCTTTCTCAACCAGTGTGCCATGGCACACTAGTGTGCCGTGACGGACCTCCTGCTGTGCCGTGAGAAAAGCTCTCTGCCCCCTTCCTCCCCCTTCCTGCCGAACTCCTGCTGCTTGGGGGAGGAGGAGGAAGGGCCGGGCAGTGGCGAAGAAAAAGAAGAAGGGACCAGGGCGCTGCCTCCTTCGGCCGTTTCCCCAGCCAACCTCCAATCCGCCATGACTCCCACCATGACTCTCGCCCCTTGCTCGCTGAAGCCGCGTGGAGGAGCCCTGCCCACTGAAGCCCGTTCACCGCTCATGCTCCTCCTCTGTAGGAGAGCTGAAGCTGGGGGGGGCGGGGCATGGCGCGCCTGGCTCTGCCCCCTCCCTGGCTTCGGCACTCCCAGCAGCTGCTCCAGCCTTGAGGGGACAGTGCCAAGCCAGCATTGTGCTGGCTCTGGCACCGCTGGCTTGGCACGGCCCCCTCAAGGCTGGAGCAGCTGCTGGGAGAGGTGAAGCTGGGGTAGGGGGCGGGGCATGGTGCAGCCTGGCTCTGCCCCCTCCCCGGCTTTGGGACTCCCAGCAGCTGCTCCCAGCAGGCCACCAACGCCCAACCGTTCTTTACTGTGTTAGAGTGTCATTTTGTGTCATTTTGGTTGGTGGTGTGCCCCCGGATTTTTTTAATGTTAAAAGTGTGCCGCGGCTCAAAAAAGGTTGGGAAACACTGCCATAGAGGACCCAATGCCAGGGCTGCCAGGGCAGTGAGTTGGAGCCTTAAAATAATGTTCTCTTCAATTGTCGCTTTAAACAATGTGTGCATGTGTGCGTAGATTAGTTCCAAAAGATAGGGCTCTCTTTCGGCACTGGATGAACAGTTCTACAAACCCAATCATTCAGTCAATCAATCACACAAAGACAAAGTACAGAAATGGTTGAGCTTGAACCCATTTCGGTCCCCCAGGTCTGAAGAGGCAAACAGCCTGCAGCCTTTCCAGAAGGGGCTCGTGTTGATGACAAACAGTGATAGGGCCAGAATCTCTCCAGAAGTGACCAGGGAAGAACGTGTGACTCCTTTTCTTCTGCCCACATTCAAGGAACGACCTCAATGGAAACACTGATCATCCCGCCCTTCCTGTGCTGATCTATGGCCCCATCTACACTGACCTAATTGAGCTAGCTTCAAACTGCAAAAGAAAGCCCGTAATGCACATCAGCATTTTTAGTTTATGTCATCCCCTTCCAGTCCTCAAGCCACTTCCCGGATTTCCTATGTCATCATCTGGCACAGAGAAACCACTTTCTTCACTACTGATTTGAACCTGACTCAAACGACAGGAAAGGAGATTCCACCTGAACATGAGAAAGAAGTTCCTGACTGAGAGAGAGAGAGAGAGAGAGAGAGAGAGAGAGAGAGAGAGAGAGCGAGCTGTTCAGCAGTGGAACTCTCTGCCCCAGGGGGAGTGTGGTGGAGGCCCCTTCTTTGGAGGCTTTGAAACAGAGGCTGGATGGCCATCTGTTGGGGGTGCTTTGGATGCAATTTTCTTGCTTGTTGGCAGAATGGGGTTGGGCTGGATGATGGCCCACCAGGTCTCTTCCAACTAGCATTCTATGATTGGTCAATGAGGATGTGCCCCATGAAGTTCATGGAAGAGCAGGGTAAAGAAGGACCCCATATTGATCACACATAGGTCCATGTGCAGGCGGCCAGCACCAGATTTGGGGGGTGAGGGTGGGTTGTTTTGTTCTCACAGGCACTAAGCCTTGGGGGAGTGCCTGGGACTGGAGCACATTCCCATGCTCTCTCTGCCCCTCTCAGCATGGGAGCATATTGTATTGCTGCCTTCCTGCCAAATTGGCTGCTCTATGCGTGCTTTTCTGTTTGGAGTGACTCCATTGTTTTTCTCAGTCTCTGCAAAGGTACAGAACGCCTGCCCAGTCTTCACACCAATGTTGGTTCCGTGCTTCCAGTAAGTATCGGCCTTCACACCATGAGATGTAGATGCCGATAAGGAGAACTGGCCAAACACTCTCTTGAAAACAAAACAATAACGGGGTGTGCTGTTCCGCTTGTTCCACACCATTCCTTCCACGGAGAAGATCAAGGCAGGGTGGATTTACACTGCAGAATGAATGCAGTTGGACTCCACTGAACTGCTATGGAATCCTGGGAGTTGTGGTTTGATGAAGGACCTCTTGCACTCTTGGGGCAGGGAAGAGTGAGAGAACCTGGGACTTTAGGGGAAAAGAAGCCACAGGGATGTGATTACAGACTTCCAAACCGGACTGGGGACCTGGATGGTCTCCCATTCAGATAGGGGAGATGTGAGAGCAAAGGGAGATTTCCATTATCCTGACCCTTGTTGGAAGACAAACTCTGCCAAGGACATCGGATCTGACTAAGTCCTTGCTTGCTTTGCAGAACATTTCATGGTCCAGAAGGTGGAAGAGGCAACAAGGGGATCAGCTACTCTGGATCTCATCACAAACAGAGATGATCTGGTAAATGGGGTGGAAGGGGTGAGATTCTTTAGGCAGGAGTGACCATGTTCTTCTAGAGCAGGCATGGCAAACCCAGGCCTGGGGGCCGGATGCAGCCCCTTGGGCTCTTTTCTCAGGCCCTCCTCTCTCACACCATTCTATCCTCCCTTCCCTCCCTCCCTCCCCCTTTCTCCCTCCCTCCTTCCCTTCCACCTTTTTGTCCTACCTTCTTTCCTCCCCTCACTGTTTCTCCCTCCCTCCCTTCCTTCCTTCTCTTTCCTTCCTCCTTTCCCTCCCTTCTCTTTTTCCTTCCTTCCTTCCTTCCTTCCTTCCTTCCTTCCTTCCTTCTTTCCACCCTTCCCTTCCACCCTTTCATCCTTCTTTCCTTTCTCACTTTTTGTCTTTCCTTCCTTCTCTCTTACCTCCCTCCCTACCTTACCTCCCTCTTTTTCCTTCCATCCTTTCCTTCCTCCCTTTCATTCTTCCTTCTCTCTTTCCTTTCTACTTCTCTTCCGCTTCCTTCCTTTCTCTTTCCTCCCTCCCTCCTTCCCTCCCTTCATTTCTTCCATCCTTCCCTTCCACCCTTCCTTCCTTCCTTTTTGTCTTTCCTTCCGTCTCTCTTACCTTCCTCCTTACCTCCCTCCCTTACCTACCCCTTTTTCTTTTCATCCTTCCTTCCTCCCTTTTATCCTCCTTCTCTCTTTCCTTTCTCCTTCCCTTCCTTTTCTCTTCCTCCCTCCCTCCTTCCATATTTCCTCCTTCCTTCCCCATCTCCCTCTTTCTCCTTCCATCCTTTTCTCTTACCTTCCTTCTTACCTACCTCCCTTACCTCCCTCTTTTACCTTCCATCCTTCCCTTCCTCCCTTTCATCCTTCATTCCCTTTCCTTTCTCCTTTCCTTCCTTTTTTCTTCCTCCCTCCCTCCTTCCCTCCCTTCATTTCTTCCATCCTTCCCTTCCACCCTTCCTTCCTTCCTTTTTGTCTTTCCTTCCATCTCTCTTACCTTCCTCCTTACCTCCCTCCCTTACCTCCCCCTTTTTCTTTTCATCCTTCCTTCCTCCCTTTTATCCTCTTTCTCTCTTTCCTTCCTCCTTCCCTTCCTTCCTCCTTCCATATTTCCTCCCTCCTTCCCCATCTCCCTCTTTCTCCTTCCATCCTTCCCTTGCTCTCTTTCAGCCTTCCTTCCTTCTCTCTTTCCTTCCTCCTTCCCTTCCTTCCTCCTTCCATATTTCCTCCCTCCTTCCCCATCTCCCTCTTTCTCCTTCCATCCTTCCCTTGCTCTCTTTCAGCCTTCCTTCCTTCTCTCTTTCCTTCCTCCTTCCCTTCCTTCCTCCTTCCATATTTCCTCCCTCCTTCCCCATCTCCTCTTTCTCCTTCCATCCTTCCCTTGCTCTCTTTCAGCCTTCCTTCCTTCTCTCTTTCCTTCCTCCTTCCCTTCCTTCCTCCTTCCATATTTCCTCCCCTCCTTCCCCATCTCCCTCTTTCTCCTTCCATCCTTCCCTTGCTCTCTTTCAGCCTTCCTTCCTTCTCTCTTTCCTTCCTCCTTCCCTTCCTTCCTCCTTCCATATTTCCTCCCTCCTTCCCCATCTCTCTTTCTCCTTCCATATTTCCTTGCTCTCTTTCAGCCTTCCTTCCTTCTCTCTTTCCTTCCTCCTTCCCTTCCTTCCTCCTTCCATATTTCCTCCCTCCTTCCCCATCTCCCTCTTTCTCCTTCCATCCTTCCCTTGCTCTCTTTCAGCCTTCCTTCCTTCTCTCTTTCCTTCCTCCTTCCCTTCCTTCCTCCTTCCATATTTCCTCCCTCCTTCCCCATCTCCCTCTTTCTCCTTCCATCCTTCCCTTGCTCTCTTTCAGCCTTCCTTCCTTCTCTCTTTCCTTCCTCCTTCCCTTCCTTCCTCCTTCCATATTTCCTCCTTCCTTCCCCATCTCCCTCTTTCTCCTTCCATCCTTCCCTTGCTCTCTTTCAGCCTTCCTTCCTTCTCTCTTTCCTTCCTCCTTCCCTTCCTTCCTCCTTCCATATTTCCTTCTTCCTTCCCCATCTCCCTCTTTCTCCTTCCATCCTTCCCTTGCTCCCTTTCAGCCTTCCTTCCTTCTCTCTTTCCTTCCTCCTTCCCTTCCTTCCCCCTTCCATATTTCCTCCCTCCTTCCCCATCTCCCTCTTTCTCCTTCCATCCTTCCCTTGCTCTCTTTCAGCCTTCCTTCCTTCTCTCTTTCCTTCCTCCTTCCCTTCCTTCCTCCTTCCATATTTCCTCCTTCCTTCCCCATCTCCCTCTTTCTCCTTCCATCCTTCCCTTGCTCTCTTTCAGCCTTCCTTCCTTCTCTCTTTCCTTCCTCCTTCCCTTCCTTCCCCCTTCCATATTTCCTCCTTCCTTCCCCCTCTCCCTCTTTTTCCTTCCATCCTTCCCTTGCTCTTTTTCAACTTTCCTTCCTTCTCTCTCCTCCCTCCCTCCCTCCCTTCCATCCATCATTGGGCAGTCAGTCTTCTTAGCAGAGAGTCTTAGCATGCAGCCCCCAAGTTTGCCCATGCCTGTAGTAGAGTTTGCTATACAGTGGAAAGAGGAACTCAAGCAAAGCCAGACCTGTATATCAGACTTCAGTAAACTTAGGATAAAACCGAGTATGATCCCATGTTCAGGAATACTACGGGAGAACAGATGGGAGTTTCTTCAAAGTGAGATACTGAAGGCCCAGTTGCAAACAATGCCATCCAGGAGGAGGAAGAAAAAAAAAGTGTAAATAAACCAGAATGGATGTCCAAAGAAGTTTCAGTTGAGTTGAGGTTTAAAAGGGACCTATTCAAGAAATTGGAGAATGGAGGAATCGCCAAAGAGGAATTCAAACCAAGAGCCAGCCTGTGTGGGGAGAAAGTGAGCAAAGCCAAAGCACAGAACAAGCTCAGGCTTGCTAAAGAGGTTCAAAGCATAAGGGTTTCTTTGTTATGTCCTTAGGAAAAGAAAGACCAAGGTAATAGCGGGGCTGCTGCAAGGAAAACTTGGCAAAAGGCTAACAGAAAGTAGCAAAAAGGCAGAACGCCTTCCTCCACACCTTCCCAGCCTTCGTCTTCCTTCTCCCAAAAGGCGGAGAGAACTCAACTTGGGGAGGATGGAGCAGAGGGCGAGGAGGGAAATGCGGCACAAAAGAGGCAAAGAGGCAGCACAAGAATATCTGGCTCATCTAAACAAATGTCAAGTCTCCAGAACAAGATGAACTGCATTCAAGGGAATTAAAAGAACGGGCAGAAGTAATTTTAAAAATCACGGAGAATCATCTCTGAAAATTCTTTGGCTTAATGGATACTGTACTCAAAGTAAACAGTAGAACTGTATGGAAATAATCACTATGCAAGTAATTATAGCAAACATGTAGACTTTATCTACCAAGAGTGGGTATCATAATATCATCAATATGAAATATAGCATACATACAAATAAACATGCAAGTCATAACACGGACAACACACTCTCAGGAGGAGAGAAATCATAGTCTCTGAAACCCTAAAGTTGAGATTCAGTCCCTGAGAGAGGACGAATAAACAGGAAAATTCCCAAAGTAACAGTGTCCGCAGGGATCGAAGCAACTCAGTGGAAATGCTCACTGTAGGGTAGTAACTCACACGGGGAAAGCCTCCGAGTAATGAGAGTGGTTGGGAAAGCCGGAGCAGCTCAGCACGCCGTGCCTGCAATAGTAAACAAACGCGGCGCCGGCTGTTCGGGCAAAAAAGCCGCTGTTGAATCATGAACTGTTCCTGGAAATCCAGGCAGGGAACAGTCACGTGTAGGGTCAAACCACAAAGGATGGGCCGACGAGGGGGCATTTGCCTTGGCCACTTCTCGTTTCGACCTCTTGGTCTTTCTCAAGGCCACGTGGTGATCTAGAACATCTGGTGTATAATGGATACTGTGTCACTCTTTGATGTCGTGGGGAAACCCAGGCAATTTAAAGGGGTAGACCTGTAGGCGATGCTAATGAAAAGACTCACTGATACAAAAATATCAAAAAGTGTATTCTAAACAATCTCAGAACTGTAGAACAATATTACATACAGTGTAATGCTATGTGCATATATCACAATATATCTTACAACATATATCATGTATAAATCAATATGCCAGTGTACTAAAAGCCCTTACATACATCTGAGGGCTAAAGCGACAACATATATCATGTATAAATCAGTATGACAATATACCAAAAGCCCTTACAAACATCTGAGGGCTAAAGCGACGTGCTAACAAGGTCCAGGTAACCCTATGGTCTCAGCCCGGGAGGACACTTGCATTATCGACATGTATTGAAACGCGGGAACGCGAAGTCCCCCGTTCAGACTTTGAGTCAAATTGAACCACTACAACCCTGGGGAGGAGCGATCAGAAGTCCAGAGCGCCCCGAGGAAGCGTGTTTTACGCAAAACGGCCATCTTGGCGTCGTCAGCTTACCTCTAGCCATAGGCACCTGCCCACCCGGCAGTTTACCAGCTCTTTCGTCCACCAAGGCTCCCCACAGACTCTGTCTCCCAGTCCGTGAGTTATTAGGCTCGGACTCCCCATAGGGTTACCTGGACCTTGTTAGTGCGTCGCTTTAGCCCTCAGATGTTTGTAAGGGCTTTTGGTATATTGTCATACTGATTTATACATGAGATATGTTGTCTCTTTAGCCGTCAGATGTATGTAAGGGCTTTTAGTACACTGGCATATTGATTTATACATGATATATGTTGTAAGATATATTGTGATATATGCACATAGCATTACACTCTATGTAATATGCTTCTAGAACATGGCCATACAGCCTGAAAACCCTACACCTGTGGATTCTTCCAGGAGTGGCAGCCTAGGAATTCATTAATCAAATTTGCAAATAAGGAAGAAAATACTAATGAGCAGGCCTGTTTGATAAAAAAAAAGGTTCAAAACTCATTTGAGATGCAGGGGGGCGCTGGTGCTTCGCAATCTGAATGACTTCTGAAATTTTCCGAATTTTTTTTGGAATTTCCTGAATTAATTCCGAAATTTCGGAATGGCTTCATTAATGGTGGCCATGCATGTTTAACCCAGTTTGGAAGAGGATGTCTTCCCTCTGCGTCAGAACTGGGGCGACAGCCGTGTTTAACCCACTTTGGAGGCGGCGGAGGGAAGGACATCCTCCTCCAAACTGGGTTAAACAGCCAATGAGGGGAAAGCACCTCAGGAGGGGCGGGAATAGGGTTCCCATATGTCCCTTATTCTAAGGGACGTCCCTTATTTTGGCCCTAAAATTTGTGTCCCTTATTTTCAGGCCCTGTCCCTTATTTTTGACTAGCAGTACAGGACTGGGCGGGGTTGACCAGAGGAAGTTGTGCGCTGTGGTTTCCACGGCAATGCCTGCCCGGGGATTCCAACTCGCAGGGCAGCCTGCGTCCCCGTTGGAAGGGAGAGGCGATACAGGACTTTTTCAAAGTACAGTAGACTAATTAACCGTTACCCAAGGGGAATGTTGGATCACGTTGGATAAAGATAGTTCCTGGTTGCTTGAGAGTTACTCTTAAAATAGGCCTAGCTGTGCATCCCAATACTATACAATGCTGTGTATCCCATACTATACTATACCATTAACTATTGACATAATAATAATCATGAAGATGTACTGTCTTATAAAATGTATTTTATTTTAATGTTTAGACAGTGCACTTTTAAAGTCAGCAAAGGCAAGTACTAAATACAGATGGAGAAAATTAGGTAGTTCTAATAATGTATTTTCTGCATGACAAAGCATGCAGAAGCATACCATGTCCTGTTAAGAGGGTGTAAGTCAGTTTCTTTTGTGAGTTTCAATCATTATCTTATTCTGTTAATAAAACTATTTCTACCTAATGTTTGAGTTTCAAGTTTTTAATAAAGTGTCCCTTATTTTTGTGAAAAATCCCATAAATGTCCCTTATTTCTTATATCAAAAAGTGGCAACCCTAGGCGGGAATCTAATGCCGATTTCTTTCCGAAAATGGCGGTGATAGTTTCAAAATGGCAACTTCACTTCCGGGTTGCTTACATTGCTTCAAAACCACTTGAAAAGTGAATTTAATCCGAATTCATTCTGATTTTAAGAGCATTCCGACGAACCTAGCCAGGTCTACTAATGAGCAATCATGGAGCCGGGTTGTTGTAGGTTTTTTGGGCTATATGGCCGTGTTTTAGAAACATTCTCTCCTGACGTTTCACCTGCATCTATGGCAAGCATCCTCAGAGGTTGTGAGGTCATTCCCTCTTTCCTTTCTCCTTCCCTCTCAGACCTCACAACATCTGAGGATGCTTGCCATAGCTGCAGGAGAAACGTCAGGAGAGAATGCTTCTAGAGCATGGCCACACAGCCTGAAAAAACCTACAACAACCCAGTGATTCCAGCCATGAAAGCCTTCAATTAACATGGAGCCGCATGGTGTAATGATTTGAGCATCAGACCACAGCTCTGGAAACCAGAGTTCAAATCTCTGCTCGGATATGGACCCCACTTGGGCAAGTCATACCCTCTTGGTTTCTGAGGAAGGCAAAAGCAAACCCTGACTTGCCAAATTCTTCGAAGAAAACCCCTTGATGGGATTGCCTTGGCGTCGCCAGAGGTTGGAAATGACTTCAAGGCAGACAACAACAGCAATGTGCAACCACCTCTAAAGCTTCACAGACAAACCCACCCTGAGATTTGAAACCTCAGCCTGACCTCCAGCAAGGTGACTCATTTTGTCCACATCTGATGTTATGACGCTATATTCCACTTCAGCTACCCAGGGAACTCACATGATGTTGTTAGAGTGGAATATAGCACTGCAATAGAGGGTAGTGTGATACAGCGGCACACGAAAATATCGACATCAGGAGATTCAGGATTTGACAGAATAATAATATTTTTATTATTTTTATAATAATAAATTATAATGTTATTTATATTAAATATTTTATAATATTATTTATATTAAATAATATGTTATAATATTATTTATTATAATAAAATATATTTGTATTGATATATTTTAGTTTTTATTATATGTTATGTTTTTTAATTGTATTTATGACTTTGTAAGCATTGAATTTTGCCCTGTTAACCGCCTTGAGTCGCCTACGGGCTGAGAAAGGCGGTCTACAAATACGGCAAATAAATAAATAAATAAGAAGGAAACAATACCTTCCATCAGGGCCGTAGCCAGGATTTTGATTCGGGGCTGAGTTTGGTTCGGGGGGGGGGCTGAGACTGGGTGGAAGAGGGTCTACCCTAGCAAACCTTTTGTATTGTTATCCCAATAACCCCATTAATGTGGGATATAATGAGCATGGTGATCAGATCATGATATGAATAAACATAACCGTTTAAATAATGTACCAGTAAGGCCTTTTCACGGACCACCCTGAGAATTTTCGTGGGGGCTGAAGCCCTTAGCCCCCCCTGGCTACATGCCTGCCTTCCATCCATCATGGCGTCTGTGCCAGTATGCACCTGGAATACCGTATCCAATTCTGGGCACCACAATTGAAGAGAGATATCGACAAGCTGGAATGTGTCCAGAGGAGGGTGACTAAAATGGTCAAGGGTCTGGAGAACAAGCCTTACGAGGAGCATGTCTCCTCTCAGCCTGAAGAAGGGAAGGCTGAGAGGAGACATGATGGGGGCCATGGATCAAGATGTGAGGGGAATATGTCCTAGGGGGGAGGAGGGAGCAAACTTGTTTTCTGCTGCCCTGGAGACTAGGGTGCAAAGGAACAATGGCTTCAAACTACAAGAAAGAAAATTCCACCTGAACATTAGGAAGAACTTTTTGGCTGTGAGAGCTGTTCAGCAGTGGAACTCTGCCCCAGAGAGAGTGTGTGGAGGCTCCTTCTATGGAGGCTTTGAAACAGAGGCTGGATGGCCATCTGTCGGGGGTGCTTTGAATGCGATTTTCCTGCTTCTTGGCAGAATGGGGTTGGGCTGGATGGCCCATGAGGCCTCTTCCAACTCTATGAGTCTATGATTCTGTGTTGCCAAATCGGCACCTTTAATGACCGCAAACTGCCTTGCTTTGTTTTAATCCAGGTGGATTCCTGTCATTGTGCCCCAAAGCAAACCTAAGGAGCTCCTTCTCTCTCCTCTCACCTGGAATGACTCTTGAGTCTATTTCTGGACACTACACTTCAAAGAGGATTTGGACAAGCTGGAAGGAGTCCAGAGAAGGGAGACCAAAATGTCCAAAGCCTGGAAACTATTCATCTTTCCTAGGAGCTTGAGCTGTGTTTGACTTGGAGAAGAGATGATTGAGAGGGGACATGAGAGCCGTGCTTAAAGAATGAAAAGGAGGCCCCCTTGAGAAGGGGGCACGCGTGTTTCTGCTGCTCCAGAGACCGGGACACCATGGAGCCATGGATCCAAACAGCAGAAAAAGAGATCCCACCTAAAGATGAAGAAGATTCTCCACCACAGACATCAGAAGACTGTGAACAAGATCCACTCAGAGGAAAACCAGTGGCCACATAGGAAGCGAATGCAGAAACACAACATACAAACGATCTACTATCCTTCCTTACCTTTTGTCTTTCCTTCCTTCTCTCTTACCTCCTCCCTCTTACCTCCCTCCCTTACCTCCCTCTTTTTCCTTCCATCCATCCTTCCCTTCCTCTCTTTCATCCTTCCTTCCTTCCATATTTCCTCCTCCTCCCCCCCTCCCTCTTTCTCCTTCTATCCTTCCCTTCCTCCATTTCATCCTTCCTTCCTTCTTGCCTTCCCCTTCCTTTTTCCTTCCTTCCTCCTTCCATATTTCCTCCCTCCTTCCCCTCTCCCTCTTCCTCCTTCCATCCTTCCCTTCCTCTCTTCCTTCTTTCTCTCTTTCCTTTCTCCTTCCCTTCCTTTTTCCCTTCCTTTCCTCCTCCTCCTTCCATATTTCCTCCCTCCTTCCCCCTCTTTCTCCTTCCATCCTTCCCTTCATCTCTTCATCTCTTCATCTCTTCCTTCCTTCCTTCCTTCCTTCCTTCTTTCATTTCACCTTCCCTTCCTTTTTTCCTTCCTTTCCTCCTGCTCCTTCCATATTTCCTCCCTTCTTCCCCCTCTCCCTCTTCCTCCTTCCATCCTTCCATCCTTCCTTCCCTCTTTCCTTTCTCCTTCCCTTCCTTTTTCCTTCCTTCCTTCCTACTTCCATAAGTCCTCCCTTCTTCCCCCTCTCCCTCCCTCCTTCCATCCTTCCTTCCTTTCCTTCCTTCCTTCTCTCTTTCTTTTCTCCTTCCCTTCCTTTTTCCTTCCTTCCTACTTCCATAATTCCTCCCTCCTTCCCCCTTTCCCTCTCCTTCCTTCCATCCTTCCCTTCCTCTCTTTTATCCTTCCTTCCTTCTCTCTTTCTCATTCCCTTCCTTTTTCCTCCCTCCCTCCTTCCATATTTCTTCCCTCCTTCCCCCTCTCCCTCCTTCCATTCTTCCCTTCCTCTCTTCCTTCCTTCCTTTCTCTCTTTCCTTTCTCTTTCCCTTCCTTTTTTCCTTCCTTCTTCCATATTTCCTCCCTCCTTCCCCCTCTCCCTCCTTCCATCCTTCCTTCCTTCCTTCCTTCCTTCCTCCTTCCATATTTCCTCCCTCCTTCCCCCTCTCCCTCCTTCCATCCTTACCTTCCTTTTTTCCTTCCTTCCTTCCTCCTTCCATATTTTCTCCCTCCTTCCCCCTCTCCCTCTTTCTCCTTCTGCCCTTCCCTTCCTCTCTTTCAACCTTCTTTCCTTCTCCCTGTTCAGCAAAAGACAAGAGGGACCCTCTCCCCCCTGCAGGAGTCTACCGTCTACCATGCAGCTGTGGACAAGTCGACAGAGGGACCACCAAACGCAGCAGCATCGCCCAGGCACAAATCAAGGGCCATGAAAGGCACTGCAGTCTAACTCAACCAGAGAAGTCAGCCATAGCAGGGCACCTGAGGAACCAACTGGGACACAGGATATTATTATTATTTGAGAACACAGAAATGCTGAACCACTCGGACAACCACCATGCCAGACTACACAGAGAAGCCATAGAATTCCACAAGCATGTGGACAATTTTGATAGAAAGGAAGAAACCATGAACATGAACAAAATCTGGCTACCAGTACTAAAAAAACTCTAAAAGCATAACAGTAAATAAAGAACAACACTAAAAAAACAGGGGAATTCCAGACAAGAAACAATCAGGGCCAGCTAATTCACCTCCCAACAAAGGATTCCCCCGTGCAGTAAGAAGCCACACCTTGAAACTGCTAGGCCATTAAATGCTGATCAAGGTGGCCAATTGAAACATTCACACCTACCTCAAACAGACAAGAGTTTATACTGCTCGGAGGGAATCCACCCGCTGAATTCCACAGATATGCAAATCAATAATCCTAGTTTCCAAGAGATCTAAC